>MU260103.1:217500-575397 GCA_020310875.1 Ceratopteris richardii
ACATGAATTCGGCTAATTCTTACAAGAGAGGGGTATAAAGAGAGAGGTCACAACAACATACACTCCAGAACTAAATGGAGGAGGAATAGACTAATACTAGAGGCTCCAACGTCAATGTTGAATGAAAATAAAATAGCAAATTACCTATGGGCAGAGGCTATTTCCATAGCCACATACTTGATTAATAGGATCCCATCCATACTTCATTAGAGAGAAGCTTGATCCAAAGGCTGAAAAGTGTATATTTATTGGTTATGACCAAAACCAGAAGGGATTTATGCTACACAGTCCAACTAACAAAGGTTTTACAATTAGTAGGGATGTAGTGTTTGATGAAATAATTAATGGTTTGAAGATGATTGTAGGAAGATCAAGTTACCTTATGATTTGGAAAGTGATTTTCCAACTCTCACTCAAAGATATCAACAAATACCAAAAGATGTCAATTCACAGGATGAAGAACAGATTGACTTTAAGGCTTGGAAGTCAAAAGGCAAGACCAAGTTCAAGCAATTCGAAGACATTCTAGAGTCCTCCAACCAAGCACTCTGAAGATCTCAAAGGGAGAGTAAAAAATACATAATATATCGCTATGACACATCATTTCTCACCAAGCATTCTGTGTACATAATTAGAAGGAATCTTTCTAATTACTATTGTGTTGGATCCTGGGAGTACTAAGCTTAACAACTAGCAGGTGTGTGAACCAAAATAGCAAGTTTTTGATGACTTATGACTTGTGAAGTTATCTGTTTTGGATTAATCATTACATGCATCATCTCCAAAGTATATAGGCACTTATTTAGTGCTTTTGGAAAGCTAAAAGGGCCTACAACCAAACTGTAATTTAATATAGCGCTGGTATAGTGCATGGATTAGTAGTACCAACTCATTTCTTGAGGTGTCCATCCATCTTTCCCAACAATGGTATTAGAGAAAATTGAGGTAAAATGGGAGATGGTTGTCCTTCTTTTATTAATAAATTGGACAGGAACAGTTACCAAGCATGGTCCTTGAGGATGAAGACATACTTGCATGGAAGGAGTCTCTATGGATACATATCAGGAGATGAGGCGATGCCCATTTTCAGATAGGAGCATGAAAGACTCAATTCATGGTGTGCCAAAGATGCATTAGGAAGTTCATATTTTATCCAGTCACACCATAGATGAGTGTTACAAGAACTTCAAGGATCAGAGAGGTAGAGGTCTCCAAAGAGGTGGCTACAAACAACCAAGAGGAAGATTCAACCATCATTAAGGCTACAATAACAGCTACAATAACAACTACCAAGGAGGCTACAAAGCAAGGAAAGACTACAACAATTACACATAGGAACAAGAGGATTCCCTTTTGATTATGAAGATTACTTCAAAGCAAGGTATGAATGATGCCCATCTCTTCTACATTGACTCAGGATGTTCAAACCATGTGGCAAGCAATATAGCTCTTCTCTCTGACCTTAAGGAACCTAAGGGAAAGCACCAAATGCAAATAGGTGATGAAACCAAGCATTCAGTGAACAAGGTAGGAAATGTTAAAAACCTCCGATGGAAATAGAAATCTCTTGAGCAGGGTTCTATATGTACCTACAATCACCAAGAATTTAATGAGTGTTGGACAAACAGTGGAAAAGGGTTTGTAGGTTAGGTTCAACAAATATGGAGCATTTGTGGAGGATCTCTAAAATGGATTTAAAAGAATTTCCAAGGGAGAAAAGGCAGATAGGTTATTTACATTTGAACTTGAAGATACAAAGAATATTGCACTTTATAACTACAAAAATCAAACATTGTCAGAGCTTGAGATTTGGCCTAAACAATTAGGGAATATTGGTGAGAGAACCTTAAAGAAACTATGTAGAGATCAATGTGTGCTTGGGATACCTAATGTATTCAAGAGACACATGATCTATAAATGTGGTGCATGTGAGTTTTGAAATATCTCATAGGTTACCCTTCTCAAAGAAAGGCTACACACATGTGGACTACTTGGAGATTGTCCAAACATATGTCTTGGGGTTTGAATTCAACACATCTCTACTTATTTCTGAACAATCAAACTATACCACTGATCTACTTCACACAAAGAGTACGCTTCCAATAGATTTCAGATTTTAGCACTGTTATACTGCGACAAAATCTCTCTTCAACGAACATAACACAAATAGACAAGGATTCAGTCTTGTGCTGAACATACATGAGTAAATTACTCCATTAGAGTTCTTCTACGTTAGGTATTTCATGATGGAAAAATTCATTAAACCTCTGACTATAGACAATACATTACGAAAAACAGGTAAATATGCCTCTACTGGTGCTATTCTCCCTGAGGATGCTTCTTGCCTCTTTTGGTTTCTTGCACTCTCCCGCTTGGAGACGTTTTTTTTCCCTTTCCTAACTTCCTTCTTCTTAACTTCCCCCTTCTTCTGAATGAAACACAACTACTCCCTTTATTGCGACATCATCGCCTAACAAAAAGATAATTGTATGTTAAAATCTGAGCAAGAAAATACAAATTCAGCAAATTTCTGACTCATCACATCTGATTGAGTAATATCTGAGTTAGTAGACTTTCAGAATTCAGATTAACTATTTATTCTCATGATTCTTCTATCCTTAACACCTAGCACAGCCCGGTGGGAGATTTTTCAAAAATTCAGACCCGAATTTACAATCCCTTGATCGTACAATATTATTTCCATCGACTGTTTAGGATTGTTAGCTTCCTCTGTTTCAACTTCCTGACTCTGTAGCATTTTCACATCCTCCTTAGTACCTTTCTATGCTTTCTGTTCCATTGAATCAACTAATTGTTGCTGCTCAGTTATTGCATCCACTTTCTGCTCCAAATCTCTTTGCAACAATTGCTCTTGCAGTTCTTTGATTGTTTGCACATGCTCATCAATCTGCTTCTGATATTCTTCAACCATATGCAGTAAATCCTTCTCATGCTTTGAAAAACAAAACAGTTCTGTACTTGCTCAATCTGATTTCTACACAGACTTTGCAAACGACCTTGAACCACCTTCCATATGTCTTGAACATATCTCTGCACATGCTTCTTCAGTACTCCAACATCGGACTCTGTCATTAAAACTGCACCAAACTCCACATCCTCATTTTCTAATGTTTGTTTCTCTAGTGACAATAATGCTTCCATCCGAGATCTAAGTACTATGACTTCTATCTCCAAATTAGCATTCAGTGTAGAAAACCCATTCATCTCGTTTTCAATCTTTTCCTATATAGTGCTCTTCCATTCATCAAACTCCTATAATGACCGCTTCACTTTTGACAACTCTATTACTTGCTGCTTTTTACTTTGTTGATTGTATTCCTCCAATGCCTGTGTTTTCTTGTTTACCTCTTCCTGCAGTAGTTGCACCTGCTTCTGTAAGAATTGATAACTTTCTATATTAATAGACTCTTTAGCTTATTCATACTTTTTCAATTGTTCCTCCTGCCAGTCTAAAAAAATAGAAATTTCTTGCATTTTCTCCTTCATACTCGATACATAAAAACGTGTTCGCAATATTGATTGTTGCTTAACCTCTTCCCCCAGTTTATTCTCCATTGCCTGCAACTGCACTTCTAACTTTCTCTTTTTAGATAGTTTAAATACCTTACCTATTACTTTTGGCTATTCGGAACCTACAACAAACTATCACCATTTAGCATCTGTTTTTCATAATCAGTCTGAAGCGTGTGCATAACTGGTGACAATTCTTGAACCCTATATCCCGCCTTCAGCAAATCCATACACATCTCCAGCGATCCTTCCACTTCTTTCTCCATTACCTACACTTGACCTCGAATTCCGGACTCATCACCTTGAATTTTGGTTTCCTTGGGACTTGGCGGCCCCTGATTATTTGTCTGCTGTACAAACTGAAAAAGTGCTGCCAAATACGCTGACATACGACTCTTCACCAATGTTTTGCGCCTATCTCCCATAAAAATTTCACTATGCATGTGCTCATATAGCCAGTAAGCCCAACTTACCTTACCATTTGATTCAGCATAAGCTAATGGCGCAAAGTTTTCTCTTGACATGTAGTCATACTTAATAATAAAACATAATCTTTATAAATACCACTTTAGCTGCTCCCGATGTGCATATCCTGTGTTTTTCATCATATAATACTCTCTTCCACCTTCTCTTGTGCCAAATTCTTTTCTCAATGACTCATTTAAACATATCAAAATAACCACATCCTTATATATTGGTAGTTTAAACACATCCGCCACTAACTCTGGTGAAAACTTTACCTGTAATGTCAACTGTCCTTTCGTCTTCTTAAGAATCTCGAGCTGACTTTTGGCATAGTAATTGCATCACCATTGTGCCCATGGCAACGCTGCAAACTCTAGTAAACCTATCTTGTGGATCGAATCCACATTAATAGGAGAATGTATATCAATCTCTACCTTGAAATCCGTAAATGGATCCATCAGGGTCTGCCTAAACTTCATCGATGTGGATGGTGTTGAAATCTCCTCCACTTCATCGTGAAGCAGGCTATCACTCTCCTCTGTTGTCGTATCCTCCTTACGCGACACTGCTTCTCGTCTTTTACAACGCCCCCTCATCACCGTTGTCTCGTGCAGTGACACACTAGAACCTGCGGCCAACATCACCTTTGGACGTATGAAATAAAACGCAAAACGTAGGTACAAGTAGTGCGAACTTTCAAATCACCACTGATCTGAGAACTTCATGTACTGGATCACGTGCCAACACATGCAACTAAATAATGTGTGGGCATAAGTTACCTTAAAAATCATTAGGTGCATCTTTACACACATTTCCATGCCATGAGTAAAAGTTATTCTACATGTGCAATCAGTCAAATTAAAGCTCATGCCCAAATCGAGAATAATTAACTAAGATCTCCTCCCCTTTACATTGCATTTTCCGTCCAACGGACAATAAAACTGATATCCTCCGTTATCTGCATGTCCACCCGGGAACACCGATCCATGATGTTGTTGGCTGCTTACTATCATTAGAGTCTATGTGCCTTGAGTTACATCTCTTGCTGCTTCTGAATATTCCTCTAATACTTCAGTCTGATTCACCAACACTTCCTTCTTCGTTGTATGCTGATGCATAACTGCTAACAAAAATGTGAGCCTCTGATTATAACCTATCCCCCAATGGATTCGTAAGAACGTGCTTAATGCCATTTTCGACCAACAATATTCAAGAAAACATGTCACCAAGGATGAAAATGCAGATAAATAAGCCTTTTTGCTCCGATGATCAGACATGTTAGTAATATGATTTTCAGTCTTAACCATTACTTGCACTACATTAAAAGATAACCAATCCAAATGTGGCGGCTTCCCTTGAAATTTCTTTAGCCGGAATCCATTTATTGGTTTTTCCATTCTTGTGCCAAATACATCTGCCAATAGTAAAGTTCCTTGCCCTAAATCTTGAACAATCTGATATGGACCTTGATATCTCAATGTGAGCTTTCTTGGATGTGTTGAATTATACACCATTACGCAATCTCCTTCTTTAAATAGCTTAAACTTCACATTTTGATTCACCCAAGCTTGTCTTCGTCTTTGAATTATCTCAGTAATGTACGCACTTACCAAACAATCCTCTTCCAACTGCAGAAGATATTTGCTTCTATGTTTAACCGATAAATGAGGAGACATCTTTTTCGTTGTGATTCGCAAACTTGGCACCACAAATTCCATGGGTACCACTGCCTCCAATCCATATACGAGTCGGAATGGAGTCATACTTGTTGTCACTTTCAATGCTGTTCTGAATGACCACAAAGTTGAATCAAGTAATAAATCCCAATTTTTCTGATTGTCATGCACAAGCTTCTTAAGAATACACATTAATGTTTTATTTGTGCTTTTAGCCTGACCATTTGCCTGTGGATGATATGCTATAGCCTTTTTATGCATAATCAAATGAGTGCGTGTTAATTCTAAAATTACTTCATTAAGGAAATGAGCACCTCTGTCACTTACCAACTCAATAGGACAACCAAATTTGGTCATAATATTATGATAAAGAAATTTTGCCACACTTGCTGCCTTATTCTCTTTCAATGCCACTACTTCCACCCACTTTGTACAATAATCAGTAGCTACTAAAATATATATGTTTCCCCGCTGAGTAATTGGTTTAATAGGGCCCACAAAATCCATACCCCACTTTTGGAATGGATCCAATGGTAAAACCGGATGATCATACATCCGATCTGAATTGCTTGGTTGGCCCATCTTCTGACAAATCACACATCTTTTTGCATACTCATGTGCATCCTTTAACACAGTAGGCCACCATAAACCTGCTTGTAACACTTTCTTTCCTGTAATGTCCCCAGACAAATGACCCCCTATTGGACCTGAATGTGCCTCTTGTAACACTGCTGGTTGCTCAAATTCTAGTACACATCTCCTAATAACCTGATCCACCCCTTTTTTACATAATGCACCGGCTATGATCAAATACAGTCTGCTTTTAAGTGAAAATTTCTTTCTCTGATCAGGTGAAAAATGTTGTGGTAATGGCCCATCCATTAAAAATACCAATAACTGATCATACCAAGAATTTGGTTCAACAACCTGTGCATTAAACAATTTCGCATCGGGGAATTTGTCATTGACACCTGAAGATGCCTCTTCTGATTCCAACCAACTAAAATAGTCAACCATTGCGTGCTCTTTGCCTGGAGTATGAATAATCACAAAATTAAACTCTTGCAATAAAATCATCCACCTGGCTAGTCTTCCTATCAACAAAGGCTTCTTAATCAAATATATCAAAGCCTGGTGATCCACATGAAAAACCACTTTATTTCCCAACAAATAATGCCGAAACTTGTTGAGAGAATACCATTGCTCAAGCTTCCCTTTCAGTCACAGGATAATTCTTTTCGGTTGGACACAATACCCTACTTTTTAGCATAATACACTGGTCTATACCATCCTTTCTCCTTTTGCTGCATCAAAAGTGCTCCAACAGCCACATCATATGCATCAACAAATATATGGAAAGGCAATGACCAATCTGGTGGTTGCAAAATTGGTGCCACAGACACCATCTTCTTCAAGAGTTGAAACACTTTTTCTTGAGCGTCCACCCATACGAATGGAACATCCTTTTTTGTCAAATGTGTAAGTGGTAAAGAGATATTAGCCAAATATCGTAAATATGTGGAGTGCCACTTAATCTGACCCATGAACCGCATTATTTCCTTCACATTTGTAGGTGCCTTTGTCGTCCTAATAGCTTCAATCTTTTTAACATCTATGGACATGCCTTGTTCAGAAATGACATGTCCCAATAAAATACCACTTCTGAGTGCAATTAAACAGAGTTTTGACACATTTGAGTGACGAAAAGTATATCTAATAGTAAGCTAACGAAGAATTGTAAAGAATGAAGTAAACCAGATCAGAATTTAAGCCTGAAGGAAAGGCAAAGTTTTTTGTAAAGTGAATTTTCAGATTTCACTAAAGATAGTTATAAAGTTTTCAGTTTCAGGAAGCTTGCTAAGCTATTGATGATTATCGAGGTGTTCTAACATCACTCTAGCTTAGTTCTTGTGGCATGGCAATATTCCGCAGCTTAGTTTGTCAAGTTTTTGTTACATCGACATCAACAAGTGGTATCAGAGCATAAAGATCCTCAAGAGTAAACAAAAGTGAAGATACAAGAGAATTCGAATAACTTTCACAAGAAAGGTGAAAGTTGAGATGATCAACAACAAACGGCATCTAGAAATGTTCCGAAGTAATTCTCAAGGGTAAAGGTTTGTAAAAGGTAAAACCTTTTAACGTTACACTCACCGAAAGTAACAGAAACAAGAAGATTATGGCAGATCATATCTCTATTGACAAATTGGACAGAGATAATTATCCCGCATGGGTAATGCACATGGAAGCCTTACTTATGAGTAAGGACTTAATGATATATGTGAAAGGAGAAGAAAAGAAGCCGACTTTCGATGGTAAGAAAGTGATTGGAAATAAATGGGTTTACAAAGTTAAGAAACTTGTAGATGGAAGGATAGCCAGATACAAAGCTAGACTGGTAGTCAAAGGTTATGCCTAGATGCATGGCATAGATTATGATGAGACATTCAGTCCGGTGGCAAAGATATCAACCATAAGGACATTGATTGCTATAGCAGCATCAAAAGGATGGAAGCTAAGTCAACTGGATATAAAGAATGCATTTTTAAATGGATATGTATCAGATGAAGTCTACATGGAACAACCTGAAGGGTTTGTAAGTTCCAGTTATCCAGATCATGTTTGCAGATTAAGAAGATCTCTCTATGGATTGAAGCAAGCTCCAAGAGCTTGGAATTACAGACTTGTGAAGTATCTTAATGACCTTGGATACCAAAGCTCAAAAGCAGATGCAAGTCTACTCATTAAGAGAATAGATGAAGGTATGATCTACATTTGTATTTATGTAGATGACATAATAATCACAGGAACCTCAGATGAAGGAATCAAGGAGGTAAAAAGATTACTTGAAAAAGAGTTCAAGATCACTGATCTAGGAAAGTTATCATACTTTCTTGGAATGGAAGTTACATATACTGATCATGGCATATATGTTTCGCAAGAAAGGTATCTCCTAAACTTACTAAAGAAGTTTAACATGGAGAATTGCAGAGAAGCTTCAACACTGCTTGAAGTAAATCATAAACTCAGCAAATATGGTGGTGGAGAGTTTAAAGATATGAGGAAGTATCAGCCGTTAGTGGGAAGCTTAATTTATGCTACACTAACAAGACCTGATCTCAGTTATGCACTGGGAGTTCTCTCACAGTCCATGCATTGTCCGAAGGATCAACATTGGGTTGCACGACTGAGAGTTCTTAGATATATCAAAAGAACTATAAAAGAAGGATTATATTTATGACAAATATAACACTGATAGCATACAGTGATTTAGACTGGGCAGGAAGTCAAGATGATAGAAGGTCAACACATGGATATATGATATACCTAGGAGATAAGCTTGTAAGTTGGTGTTCAAAGAAGCAAAACACAGTGGCTTTATCGTCAACTGAAGTAGAATATAAAGGACTTGTGGAAGCAGCAAAAGAAGTGATATGGATGCAGACTTGTTCAAAAGCTTGGGTATTCATCAAGGTATACCTATCATACATGGAGATAATATGAGTTCGTTGTATCTTGCAGCAAATCCAATATTTCATGCAAGAACAAAGCACATAGAGATTCAATATCATTTCCTGAGGGAAAAGGTAATGGAGAAGGAGATTGAAATAGTATTCACTCCTACGAAAGATCAGATTGTAGATATTCTGACAAAGAGCTTGGATGGAGTAAAGACAAGTCGATTCAAAGAGATGGCAGGTATAAAAGAAAAGAAGAATATATGAAAGATCAGAGAATGCAAATTAGTGACTGAGGGGGAGCTGTTGAAGAATCACTCACAAATTTGACATACAGACAGACATAAAGACTAAGAAAGACAAAGAGAAGCAGAAACAAAGCATTCAAGAAATCAAGCCTTAGTGAAGGGACAAATTCACGATTGTAATATAGTTCATAGAAACTTCCAAAAATACGAGTTTTTGAATCTCGAAACAAAATGTATATATATGAGGTAGAAGATCATAATATGTAGAGCAAAGAAGGGAGCAGAGACAGCGCATAGAACCGGAATAGAATAGCACATATAGAAACTGAGGATAGTGATATAAAAGACGCCAGAGATTGCGTATGTAAAGATGAATAACAAAACCTGAACTGTAGGGTATTCATCTAAGAGAGATGGTAAGGAATAACTACTCAGAGTAGGAGAGTTTTCCATAGCTATGAGCAAAGTGAGGCCAAGCTATTTTTGTACACATCTTCTCTAATAGAAAACACATGTTGATGTGGAAGTTTGAGCACATTCTTCGTATGTGAAGAAATCTGAGTGATTTCATGTTATTGTGAAAGTTAGTTAACAATTACAGTTTTCTTAGTAAATGTTTTCCGGTACATCTACAAGTTAGATCTCGCAACATAGTGTAAAGTTTTTCATGAGAGATAGCTTATATTGAAGCCAGTAGTCTCAACTATAAGTTGATCAAAAGACTTATGTGAAATGGGACAAGTATGCACAATACTGTGTCTGAAAGTAAAGACATCCAGAACTGGTGAAGTTTTTCCTTAAACTTCAGATAGTGTTCATTCACTAAAGGAAGCTCAGGTATTACTTCCTTACTTCATCAACAGTCATTTGAAGTAACTACAAAAAAAATTGCAGTTGATTTCGGTAACATTCCGGTACAATTATGGTGAGAGTACGGTGACAGTCCGGTATCAGTCCGGTGAAGTTCCGGTGATATTTTGGTGAGTCCAAAACACAGTTTTGACACATCTAAGTGACGGAAAGTATATCTAACAGTATGCTAATGAAGAATTGTAAAGACTCAAGTAAACCAGATCAGAATTGAAGCCTGAATGAAAGGCAAAGTTTTCTGTAAAGTGAATTTTCAGATTTCACTAAAGATAGTTATAAAGTTTTCAGTTTCAGGAAGCTTGCTAAGCTATTGATGATTATAGAGGTTTTCTAACATCACTCTAGCTTAGCTCTTATGGCGTGGCAATATTCCGCAGCTTAGTTTGTCAAGTTTTTGTTACGTCAACATCAACAAATACGGCATCACAAAACGGCATAGGAAAAGGATCAGTAATTGTTGCCGCATTTAACTTTTTATAATCCACACAAATTCTAATTTTCCCATTTTTTTTGGGGACTACAATAATAGGAGAAAGCCAAGTCACCTGACTAATAGGTTTAATAAATCCAACAGCCAATAGTTTATCAATTTCTTCTTTCAATTGTTTAGCAAAATTTGGATTCATCCTATATCGCTACTGCACAACCGGCACTGCATCCATTTTCAAATTAATCTGATGTTGATGCAAATCTGGATCTATGCCCTTTACCTGAGAATAATCCCACGCAAATACATCTACATACTCTTTCAACAAACAAATAAGATCCTCCATAAACTGACCATCAATTGCTTTACTAATTCTCGCCATCTTAGGTTCAATTTCGGTCCCTAAATTGACTTCCTGAAGCTCTTCCTCCTTTACCCTTGTCAAACCTGCATACTTCTGGTCATATATTCGTTCAGCCAGACTTATTACTTCTTTTTCCTGTTGTTCTAAATTTTTTTGCACTGGAGTTGCCATACTTTCCTCAAACATCCTTTGTATTTGTACTCCTTCAACCTGTTCACCTAGAACTGGCCCATCTACTTTCTGCACAATCGAATAATCCTTACTCAATACTCCTGGGACATCAACCTCCAATACCGGTACTATCGTTGGATTTGCTTGCAGAAATTTTTCCTCTTTATCATCTTCTAACTCATCCGCCAAATTAACAGTTTGAGCCCTAAGTGGTTTATCCTACACCGACATATTCCTTCTTCCTTGCATAGGGATTATCACCTGCTTTTTCCCTTTTATGATCATTACCACATTCAGACCCCAATCTTGCTTGACTTTAGTAACCTTGAACCAAGGTCTTCCTAACAACATTTCATATGGATAAGCTGACTCAGACATCCTAATAACCACAAAATTTACCATAAATGATATTCCAAAAATAATGATCTACTGCTACTTCAGAATGCCAATAGGCTGAACTCGAGTTTGATCCGCCATCTTCACTTGAAACGGTGCTGGAGCCAATGCCCCTTCTCCCATTTCTTTAAAAATATGCTCAGGTAATATATTCACCCCTAAGCCCCCATCAAGAAACACTTCATCAAACCATCTTTGCCCATACTGTACCTGAATTACTAGCACGACAAAATCTACATCTGCTAGATCAATATTATTGGCTAATGTTGAGGGTACCAACCTAAGTGCTGGCTCTGAACGCTCACCAATGAGCTTCTTCAATAATTTCTCCCAAAACGCTGGTACCAAGGATAATAATTGGTCTAAAGGCAACTGTAATGGTGAGTTAATGATTACCTCAAACCAATCTTTATCAACATCTTGCTTGATTGGATTCTTGTTTTTGGTTGTTATTGACGGTACCATGCCTGCATCCTGCTCTTCCTCGGCTGGATCTATAAATTTCACATGTTTATGCCACTCTTGCTGAACCTGTTTTTGCACTTTGTCCCTAACCTATCGTTGTTCTTGCCAACTAATAGGACCTTTATTCTTGGACCTTATGACCGCCAACACTTCCACTTCTTTTCCTTTCCCATAGTGCTTACAATAAGAGCACCATTGAGAGTCATGCTTTGCATCTACCATTTCCGATGTACTAGGAGTTGTCTCCTTTCGACACTCCGGTTCTGGTAACTCAATAACTATAGCATTGGCGTGAGCAGCCTGCTGTCCCTGTTGTAGTTGTTGTCCCTATTGATTAGGCTGATTATACCAAAATAATGGTATGCCCCTTTCTTCTCTATGTTTTACCCATAATGGACAGTTGGGTCCTATCCAATGATCAGGCGCTGAACAATATCCACAAGGCATCACTCTTTGTGGTCACCCCTGCTGATGACCTTGCTGGTTATGTCCTTGCTGATTCCCCTGATATCCCCATAGAGGTCTTGCTTGTTTCTGCCTCTGAAAATTGCCTCTCCCTTGCACCGGCATAGCCTCATTGGCTACCACATCAATATTATTTCTATTCTCTTACCGTGAACTTTGCCCTCTATTCTTGGGATTGTACCAACATTGGTTTGTTGTATGTCCGTCTTTATCACAAATATCACAAAATCTCCTTTCTTTTGGAGCTACAATGGAATATCCATGTCTTTTCAACTTCCTAATCCATGCTTCCTCTTTACTTTGCTTAGCCTTATGCTTGTGATGCTTGCTCCCTACTACTTCTTCATCTTGGGTATCAAAGTCACAATCAGTTGAACCTTTGTCTGACTCCAATTCTGAATCATAGTCAGCCTCTGAACTAGAATCAGAATGTCTCTTTTTAGCCCGTCCAAATCTTCTTTCCACGCGTGTAGCTGCTAACACTAATACACCAAAGCCATTCGCAATATCCACACTTGCAACTGCATGTCTAATGGTACTTTGTAATCCTTTTAGAAAATAACCTGCCAACATCACGTCAGTAGGTCTTTCATTACCTTGCAATCGTTCCATTAAGGTTCTGAATTTTTAAGCATAATCTTCCACTAACATGGTTTTTTGCTTAATAGCTCTCAATTTCTGTAACACATCGGAAGGAGTCTTCTCTTTTCTAAATCTTTGCAAAAATGCTATTTTTAATGCTTCATATGTAGCAAAATGAGCAATACCATATTGACTCAACCAGCTTATTTCTCGTCCTTCCAACGTGGCAGCAAATTGCTGAAGTTTAATGTCATCACCATATATAGCTGGGTATCCATTAGCTGTCCATTTTACCTCAAATTGAGCCACATGGCAATCAGCATCTTCTTTAGAGCCTCCTCTTAAATGAGCTGCTTTGACTTTGGGATTGGGAGGTGGTTGCGCCATTGGCTGTGGTTGAGGTGTATGCCTAGTTCTTTGACCAGTCGCCCCTGCAAGTGGGACAAATTGGAGTCGTCTTCTTACTCCTACCATTGCTTCTGTTAGGATTAGCGCTCCAAGTATACTGCCCACTAACCTTACCTCTGCTGCACGTATTTCTCCCTATTCCTCTTCTGTTTCCAGATTAGCTTCCTCCTCAGCTTCGTACGAATCGTGGAATTCAGAGGATGACTCCACGTTAGCTGCGTTTGCCTACGCTCTTGTAAAATACACTTTACCAAATCGTTTCCTTCTTTCCTTCATGCATTTCTTGCTTCATTGACAACATAGTAGGATTGCTAGGTGTGTTGGGGTTCGAATTCAACACATCTCTACTTATTTCTGAAGAATCAAACTATAGCACTGATCTACTTCACACAAAGAGTACGCTTCCAACAGATTTCATATTTTAGCACTGTTATACTGCGACAGATTCTCTATTCAATGAAGATAACACAAATAGACAAGGATTCAGTCTTGCACTGAACATACATGAGTAAATTACTCCATTAGAGTTCTTCTACATTAGGTATTTCATGATGGAAAAGTTCATTAAACCTCTGACTACAGACAATACATTACGAAAAACAGGTAAATATGCCTCTTTTCTTGATGTTCTCCCTGAGGATGCTTCTTGCCTCTTCTGGTTTCTTGTGCTCTCCCTCTTGGAGACGTTTTTTTTTTCCTTCCTAACTTCCTTCTTCTTAACTTCCCCCTTCTCGTGAACGAAACACAACTACTCGCTTTATTGCAACATCAGTGCCCAACAAAAAGATAACTGTCTGTTAAAATCCGAGCAAGAAAATACAAATTCACCAAATTTCTGACTCATCGCATATAATTGAGTAATATTTAGTAGACTTTCATAATTTAGATTAACTATTTATCCTCAAGATTCTTCTATCCTCAATAATATGTATGGGGACCAAGTAAGGACCCTTCAATTTATGGCTCAAGGTATTATGTATCTTTCATTGATGATTTCAGTAGGTGGACCATTTTATATTTTATGAAGCACAAAGATGAAGTGTTCCGTTGCTTTAAGAAGTATCTTGCACTTGTGGAAAACCAAACAGGAAGAAGCCTAAAAAGACTAAGGTCAGATGGAGGAAGTGAGTATTTCTAAAATGAATTTGATGCATTCTTGCAGGATAGAGGAATCAATAGGGAAATTAGAACAAGGTATATCCCTGAGGAAAATGGGGTGGCAGAGAGGAGAAATAGGTTGATTGTTGAGATAGCTAGGTCAATGCTAAATGAAAAAAGGTTATCAAATTATTTGTGGGCAGAGAGTTATCTACTACCACTTATCTTGTAAAAAGGTTGCCATCCAAATCACTTCATGAGATGACCCCATATGAAGCATGGCATGGTAGAAGGCCATCACTTGATCATTGCAGGATCTTTGGATGTGTTGCTTATGTACACATCCCATCTCAGATCAGAGGTAAACTAGACCCTAAGGGTACGGGTTTTATAATGCATCCAACAAAGGATTTATGGTTAGTAGAGATGTTGTGTTTGATGAGAATGATTCTTGGTTTGAAAGTGGATGGAGGAAATTAAAGTTGCCTTATGACTTGGAAGATGAGTTTCCAAGCCTCACCAAGGAAGAGCCAAATCACATTGAAGACATGAGATCAGATGATGAAGACATCATTAACCTAGAAGAACTAAAAGCATGGAAATCAATAGGTAAGGTCAAGATGAAGAAGTTGGAGGACATACTTGAATCATCTAACCAAGCAGATCACAAAGGGAGAGAAAGAATCCAATCAGATATGGGTATGGTACTTCTTTAGTTACCAAGCATTCTATTTATCTTGCTAAAGATTTATCAATTGAAGAGCCATCATCATATAAAGAGGCAAAGACTAAGGCAGAATGGAAGGACGCTATGGATGAAGAAATTGAAGCACTCAAGGAGAATGATACTCGGAAGCTAGTGCCAAAGAAGGAATCTATGAAGGTAATTGGTTCTAGATGGATTTACAAAATCAAGAGAAATTCAGACGGATCAATAAAGAGGTTTAAAGCTTGACTTGTGGCTAAGGCTTTTGCACAAACCCAAGGATTTGATTATGAAGAGACTTTCTCACCTGTGGTTAAAATGCCAACCATCAGAGTATTGGTAAGTGTGGCTGCATCAAGGAATTGGAATATGTACCAATTAGATGTGAAAAATGCTTTTCTTAATGGCTGGATTTTAGAGGAGGTGTACATGTCTCAACCTCATGGCTATGAGGACTCGAGCAAGGTAAATTATCTGTGCAAACTAAACAAGGCTCTTTATGGATGGAAGTAAGCACCTAGGGCATGGAATCATAGGTTGACTACATACCTTCAAGATCAAGGATTCATCATGAGCAAGATACCAAAGCATAGTTGTAAGCCTAAACTATGCTACATTAACAAGGATTGATATTGCTTATGGAGTAAGTGTCTTAGGTTAATTTATGCACAATTCTAGAGCACCTCACTTGCAAGTTGCCAAGAGAACTTTGAAGTATCTTAAGGGTACTCAAAATCAAGGTTTATACTTTTCTTATACTTCAGATTTGGACATCAAAATATACTCAGATGCAGATTGGGTAGGCTGTAAGGATGATAGGAGGAGTACCTCAGGTTATCTCTCTTTTGCAGGTGATAACCCATTTCATGGTCTTCCAAGAGGCAACCTACTATTGCTCTATCTTCAACAGGTGCTGAATACAAGGGCTTAGCAAATGCTACTCAAGAAGCCATATGGATTAGATTACTATATGCAGATTTGGGACTACATGTTAACTCACTAATAATCTTTGGTGACATTACAAGTTCTTTACATCTTGTAGCAAATCCTATCTATCATGCTAGGACCAAGCATATTAGAAGTCCACTATTACTATGTGAGAGAGAAGCTATTGAGCAAGGAAATTTAGTTGGCATATGTATCCACTAATATGCAATGTGTAGACTTATTCACCAAAGCACTTGATGGTACTAAACTTTGCATGTTTAAAGCTATGATTGGATTGCAAGACATTCAAGAGGACTGATGAAGAAGACCAAAGGTAAATTAATTGAGAAAGTAGATGATGGAAGTAAGTGCCGCAACTCTACTTTACGTTGCATACTAACTAATTTTTCCCTGAAGGCTTCATTAATTAGGATTTTGGGTATGATATCTATGCATAGAATCAGGTTTCTTATCAATTTTGGGTAGTACACATTGTTTTGTATCTTTCAAATTGGTAGAGGATTTATGGGATAGCCATTAATAAGCAAATAATAAGACCTGTAGAGATGGCCAATGGATGACTACACTATAGGAAATGATACATTCAAAACCATACATTTACTTTTTCTGATAGGTGTTTTTTTGGAGGTTCTCATATGATTGAGATGAAATAGAGTGATACAATCATATTTATGGACTATTAGTTAAAATTTCTACAATGATTCATTGCGACCAAAAAGCAATCACTTTAAGGCTAGATGGTGAATCCATCCACATTCTAGGTGATCCACATAATCATAAGCCCTCATTCCCTCTATACTGATAATTAGAGGTATACATGATGATTGTATAAGATTTGTAGTGTAACTAAAGAGTCTGCATGAGGAATATAATGATGAAAATCTTCCAAATTATGTAGAAAATCTTTTAAGAAAATATGCAGATGTATTTCCAGAAGACCTACCTAGTATAGCTCCACCTGGGCAGATTGGCCATGCCATTGGCCTATATCTGGGGAGTGAACCATATTCTAGACCACTCGATAGATTTAACATAGGTGATTAAAGGAGCTTAAGATTCAGTTAGATGATTTCTTGAAGAAAGGCTTGATAAGACCCAATGTTTCACCTTGGGGTGCACCTGTTCTATTTCATTAGAAGAAGGATGGATCTTATAGATTATGTAATGACTATAAGAGGAGGAATAAAAGAACAATTGAAAATTAGTACCCACACCCTCACATAGATGACATATTAGGACAATTAAGTAGAATGGCTATATTCACTAAGATTGACTTAAGATCTTGATATCACCAAATTAGGATCAAAATAGAGGATACACCCGAGACAACTTTTTGAACATGACATGTTCACTACGAGTTTATGGTTTACCTTATGGATTAAAAAATTCTCTTTATGTGCTTGATGAACAATGTTTATCAAGATTACCTAGACGAATTCATCATAATATTTCTTCATGATATATTTGTATACTCTAAAGATGTTCCATCATAATATTTCTTCATGATATATTTGTATACTCTAAAGATGTTCCATCATAATATTTCTTCATGATATATTTGTATACTCTAAAGATGTTCCTAAGCATGTTGTACATCTCAAGAAGACTTTAGAGAACAAAAATTGTATGGAAAGAAGAGTAAGTGTTTTTTTTGCTAAGGATAAACTTGTGCATCTAGGAAGAGTCATATCTAAAGAGAGAATTCATAAACATTTTGTATACATCTAAGGATAAACTCTTAGAGAACAAAAATTGTATGGAAAGAAGAGTAAGTGTTTTTTTTGCTAAGGATAAACTTGTGCATCTAGGAAGAGTCATATCTAAAGAGAGAATTCATAAATACCAGGATATAGTGAAAATGATAGTTGAATGGATAGTTCCTAAAATTGTAAGGGATGTTATAAGTTTCTTAGGATTGGCACAATATTAAGAAGCACATATTAAGGATTTTTGTAAGATAGCTAATCCCCTCAAAGAGTTGACTAAAAAGAATGCAACATTTGTGTGGAGTGATGCTTGTCAAAAATCATTTTTAATCATTGAAACAAAAAGTCATTGAAAATTGTGTTTTGCAAATACCCAAAATGGGAAATCTTTTCGTGGTAACATGTGATGCAAGTGGTAGTCAGATAGGATGTGTTCTTTCACAAGACGGTAGGGTGGTTGCATATGATCCAAAAAATTTGAGAAAACATGAATTTAAATATCGTGCTCATTATATAGAAATTATTGGTGTTGTTCATGTACTTAATCATTGGAGACATCTATTGTTAGGGGTTAAGTTTGAATTGAAAACAGATCATCTGAGTCTAAAATAAATTTTCACACAACCATTTCTTAACAAAAGGTAGAAGTGTTGGATTGAATGATTAAGTGAGTATGATGTTGACATTAAGCATCTGGTTGGTAAGGAAAGTAAGGTTGCTGCTGCATTGAGCTAGACACCTTTATGTAATCTCATATCACTAATCAATTCTAATTTTCTCAATCAAGTTCAAGAAGAACAAAAACACAATTGTTTTTTTGCACATATTTTGAATTTTTTGCATGCAAATATGGGATTGATGTATCAATATAAATTTCATTTTGGAGAATGGATCTTTGTATTGTAACAATTGATTATGCATATCTTCTCAGCCTCAATTGAAAGTTAAAATATTGCATGATTGTCATGATGCACCTTTTTTTGCACATCCAAGTTATTCAAGGACTTATGTTAAAACAAAATATTCTTACTTCAGGCCACACATGAAGCTGGATATTAGAAAATATATTAGTGAATGTTTAAAGTGCCAATAGGTGAAATTTGAGTCTAAGAGAAAGCTCAGAATGCTTCAACCTTTCGATATTCCAAATCAGAAGTGCAAGTCTATCTGTATTGACTTTATTACTAAATTACCTATGCCCAAAAATGAACATGATACAATATTTGTGGTAATTGATTGACTTACAAAGATGGCACATTTCTTTCATATGAAAAAAAATCATATTGCCTTGAAGGTAGCAAGATTATTTGTAAAAGATTTTTTTGATTGCATGGAATGCCTCAAAGCATAATTTTTTATAGAGACTCTAGGTTCACATCAAAAGTTTGGACAGCAACATTTGAATTGATTGGAACACTTCGTATGAGTACAACTGTTCATCCAAAAACTAATGGGGAAATTAAGAGGGTTAATCAAGTACTTGAAGATATGTTGCATATATATGTGAATGAAAAGCAGGATAATTAGAGTGATTATTTGCCCTTAGTGGAGTTTTCATACAATAGTGCATGGCATGCATCTATAAAATTGTCTCCATTTGAGGCTATGTATGGTTATAATAGTTTGATTGCACCTTCATTTTTGGGTTCTCCAAATAAAGAAGAAGTGTCTAAAGAAATGCTTAATAAGATGCATGAAGAACCTAGAAAAGTTATGTTGGAGTTAGACATCTATGGAAGCAAGCAAACAATGCAAGGAAGAAGAAGAAGCTTGGAGCATAACACACAATATTGAATGTGTTACCACTAGAATGTACAAAGATAAGTAGTTCATTAGGGCAATAGGCGTATATACAAGCTGGGGGAAAAAACCTCCTAAAGAGGGAAAAAAGTGCCCGGGTGGTCCTAGTGTGATCAAACATATCATTACCTAAATATATCAACAAGTCCTCCTGGGAGTGATGCGGTGAACAAGGAGCTGGCACTCATGTATAAGGAAGGGCCAAGCTATGTGGAATCAATCCCCAAAAGGAAGTAAGCCCAAAGCTTTGCCGAAAGCTTCAAACTTCTCCCTAGGCAGAGCCTTCATGAAAAGGTATGCAATATTCTCTTGCATGGGCACATATCCCAAGCTGATCTCACCAGCAAAGAACCTCTCCCTGACATAATGATAATGCACCTCAATGTGCTTAGTGCAATCATGGAACACAGGGTTCCTCGCAACTACCAATGTGCTCTGATTGTTAGTGAAGATGGTGGTGGCAAAAGACTAACCAACACCCAAATCAACCATAAGGTGTCTGAGCCACACACATTCAATAGTCATTGTGAAAGCTACCCTATACTTAGCCTCACAACTAGAAATGGCTATGATAGGCTACTTCTTGGTCATCCAAGATATGCATGAGCTACCAAGCATGAAGCAAAAACCACTAGTGGACACACGAATGTGATAAGAACTAGCCTAGTTAGAGTCCAAAAAAGCATGTAAATCTGGTGGTAGTGATCCACCCTTGGGATAAAACAACCCAAGTAGTCGGATACCACTCAAGTAGTGAAATATACATTTAACCGCCTTCCAATGCTTGACACTTGGGCAATGCATAAACCTGCTCATCTATGAGATAGCAAACTAAATATCTAGCCGGGTAATGCATAGGTAAATCAAGCATCTAACAACATGCTCATAGAGGACAACATCAAATGCATCTCCAGCATCATGAAGACTCAATCGTAAACCTATCTCCATAGGAGTGGCAATAGGTTTATAGTCTTCAAGGCTAGAACGCTGCAATAATGTGTCAATATATTTCATTTGACACATAGCCATTCCACCATCAATGTGCATAAAGTGAATGGCTAAATAATGATCAAATGCCTCAAATGAGACATCTCAAATGAGGCATATAAATCAGCCTTGAAATCAGCAATATGCTTCACATGAGGTCTAGTTAGCAGCATGTCATCAACATACACCACAATGATCAGAAGCACATCATTAGCACGCTTAACATATAAGGTGCTTTAAGTTGGATTGTTCTCAAAACCATGTGCAATCAGATAGGCATGTATCTTTTCATACCAAGCACGTGGTGCTTGCTTTAAAACATATAATGCCTTCTTTAACCTCCACACCTAGTTTTCATGCCCTTTTTGCACAAATCCACGAGGCTGAAAAACATACACTGCTTCATGCAAGTCATCATTCAGAAATGTTCTTTTAATGTTCACTTGATGTACATTCCAACCATGATGAGCTACAAGTGCACAGATGCTATGAACAGTAGTCATTCGACAAGTGGGTATAAAGGTTTCATCAAAATCAATGCCTCTTTCCTATGCATAACCCTTCGGAACAAGCCTAGCCTTATGCCCGTCAAGTGTTCCATCAAGTTTATATTTCAACTTCTATACCCACTTAGTGCCAATGGCCTTCTTGCCAGGATGCAAGTCACATAAAGAACAGCTACCATTTTTCATGATAGGATCATATTAAGATTGCATTGCAATCATCCAATGTTCAGTATTTTGTGCTTCATCAAACAAAACAGGTTTAGTCTCTTCAGAGAGACTAGATGCAGCCATAGCATAGAAATTTGATGCAAAAGAGGCACTATGAGAGCCTAAACGATTATGGTACAATAGAGGTGCATCTAATTTACTGCCATGCAAAGTCTACACTAGCCATTTTGGCATAGGTTTTGCCTCCTCAATATCAGATCTCTCATCAACAAGTGCATCATGCAAATCTGCATCAGAAATGGAATGATCTCCATCATCACATGAAACTTGCAATGGCTCAGAAGTTGCCTCAGTAGGACCAACACTAGGCTGTCCACCTGTAAAAAGAGGCAACAAAGTATGATACATGTCTTTGGAGCTAAGAGATGTCTCCTTCGTACACGAAAGTAAAGGCAGAATAGAATCTTCCATAAAAACAACATCCCAGCTAACCAAAATGCATTTAGTCTATGGCTGATATAGATGATATCCTTTGCTTTCAGAATACATATTACTACTTTATCATCCAATTTTCTACGATGTTGTTCAGGTGCTAATGCATATGTCAAACAACCAAAAACATATAGATGAGCAAAATATGGCTTGCGACCATGCCATGCCTCATATGGAGTGATAAACTATAGTGCTTTCGTGGGATGCCTGTTAAGTACATATGCTGCACACATAATAGGCTCAAGCTAGAAACTATGTGGTAAAGCCTAACTCTTGACCATACACCTCTCCATCTCCATGAGTGACCTGTTCTTTTTTTCAACAACTCCATTCTGTTGAGGTGTATACGGCACTGTACATTCATGTTTTATCCCACGTTCAGCTAGAAATGCATTGAAGTCAGAAGACATATATCCCCCCCTCGCTAAAAACAAAGGGTGCCCATTTAACATGCTAATCGATTTTCAACTAAAAGAAAAAACTATTTGAAGCACATAAACACTTCAGACTTTGCTTTGAGTGGATATACCCATGCATGCTTGGAAAAATCATCAATGAAAGTGACGAAGTAAAGATAGTTTCCAAAAGAAGGTATCTGCATAGGACCACAAACATCACTATGTACAAGCTGCAATTTCTAAGTAGCCCGAACTGAACCATCTTTTGGAAAGAAGGAATGCTGCATTTTGCCCAAAATACAGACTTCACAAACATTTTTTTTGGGTGCCTCAAGTTTGGGCAAAGAGGACACTATTCCAGATTTGTGCAGGCATAACAAACTAGTAAAATTCAGATGACCAAAGCATGCATGCCAAAGCTTTGCATTTGACATAGCTTGAGAATCATGTACTACACATGCCGAATCATTCACAAATCTCTCATACTCTATGAGCTTATACAACCCATGACATAAAATGTCAGAATCAATAATCAACTCGCCATTAGACAGATCATGAATTGTACGTCTGTCATCAATAAATTTCACAACCAAGCCAATCTTGGCTAAAGTTGAAATTGATAAACGATTCTTCTTGATCCTTGGCACAAATAAGGCATCTGACAAAGTGAAAGAACTACCATCAGTAGTAGTCGGAATGATCTTACGAACTCCCATAATAGGATAAGAGGAGTTCTTTGTGCATGTAAGAATATTCCCTATAGGGGTAGACTCGAGTGAAGAGAAGAAACTGCACAGCAAGGTAATATGTTTGGTCGCCCCACTATCAAAGTACTAAACATCTGAGTCTATTGCAAACATGCATTGCTCATGAGAATATCGCTCAAAAATTCAAATAGTACTAAATGCCCAAGCTGCAATTTCTAAGTAGCCCGAACTGAACCATCTTTTGGAAAGGAGGACTATTGCATTGTGTCCAAAATATATCCTTCAAAAACATGTTTTTTGGGTGCCTCAAGTTTGGGCAAAGAGGACACCATTTCAAATTTTTGCAAGCATAGCAAACTAGCTAAATTCAGATGACCAAAGCATGCATGCCAAAGCTTTGCATCTGACATAGCCTGAGAATCATGTACTACACATGCCAAATCATTCAAAGATCTTTCATAGTCTATGAGCTTATACAAACCATGCCATTTGAGAGATCATGAATTGTACATCTGTCACCAACAAATTTCACAACCAAGCCAATCTTGGCTAAAACCGAAACTGATAAATGATTTTCCTTGATGCCTTGCACAAATGAGGCATTTGACAAAGTGAAAGAACTACCATCAGTAGTAGGTGGAATGATCATACCAACTACCATAACAAGATAAGAGGGGTTATTTGAGCATGTAAGAATATTCCATGTAGGGGTAGGCTCGAGTGAAGAGAAGAAATTGCACCACGAGCTAATATATTTGGTCGCCCCACTATCAAAGTACTAAACATCTGAGTCTACTACAAAGATGCATTGCTCATGAGAAGATGGGTCAAAAATGCAAATAGTAGTAAACACCCATTCTTTATCCTTGTGAAGATTAGCAGACTCTATTTTTGATCTAGAGGCTTCTGCAACAACCATTTTGGCCTCCTTCTTCTTTGCCTCTTTAGCAGCTATTTTTGGACAGCTCTTAATGACATGATCATTTGCTTTTTAGTATTTGCAAAACAATTTTTGGTTTTGTAATTTCTTGTCATCTGTGTCTTCATTCTTTGATTGTGTAGGATTTGCAGATTTTTGCTTACTAGTACAAGAGCTCCATTTTCCTTTGCCCTACTAACTAGCCAGGAAATCTTGATCTCGAATACGCATAATGGACCTGTTCTGCCTAGATTGATCTTCTTGCAATAGAACAGAAAATAGCTCTTCAAATGACTGGGCATTGTTGGTGCAAATTCACGCCTTCACACTTGGCTAGAAATTGAAGAAGCTATGTGCAAACATTTGAAGGATCACATGAAACATTGCTTGTAATTGTGTTATCATTTACCATCTGTAAATGGTTAACTCGTTAAGGAATCTTGTAAGGCAACAAACTTGTGGAGTTAGATAGAATGATGGTTATGACTTTAGATTGAGGGAATATCTCCCAAATCATAGGGATCTCTTTTAGGAGCCAAGTTTGAATTTCAAATTCAAATTTAAGGAACAATATTCTATATAAATGACTTGTAATCTCGCGGCCAAGAGCCCCCATTATTGAGCTTATTGTTGATCAACTCTAGATGTTGAGTGGCTTACACCATAGCCCGCTCTTCTCACTATCATTGGACATCATATCTATGCCAATGATCATGTACAAAATTGTTATATAATACATTACATCATTCATCATGTCTATCTTCTTCTCTGCTATGTCTACTTAGAATAGTGTACTTTGAATACTCATGTCTTTGAAATTTCTCCATCATTTTCCATGATCTATAGCTTGTTGGAACCAGTGCAAAGTCTACTACAAGCTTACAAATTTTTAGAGGATTTCCTTTAGACAATTTGGAGAAATCTTCATCGAAGTGCTCTTTGGTCATTCTCTGTGTAGCTCCTAAAAAATCGAGGGTAAGCATCCATTTGCTAAAATGATTGCTCAGTGTGTAGTTTATCATTTTAAGTGATTCCAATTGAAATCATTAGCTATATAAGCTAATTAGATACCCTCAAAAGGAATTTTCCTAATTTCTACTATACTGTGAGCACTGAGAAAAAGATTTAGTAGGTGTCAAGACCAAATTAGCAAGTTTTTTATCAAAGCTATTTGGAAAGTTATATGTTTGGATCTAATTGATTGAAGTATCATCTCAAAAGTACATAGGCACATATTTGGTGTCATTAGCAAGCTAAAGGGGACAACCATCAATCTTTGAGGTGAAAGAGGGTAGGTACAAAGCAGGGATTAGCAATACCAACGCATCCTCTTATGGTATCCATCCATCTCTTCCAATGGTGGTATCAGAGCAAGTTGAGGTAAGATGGGAGATGGTTTGTGTAGCTTAGTGATGAGTAGCACCTCCTTTAATGTCAATCCGGGAAGACATGAGGATGATATGAAGACCTTGAACAAGTGATGGCACAAGTGTGTGAGTGAGAAGCACACAAACATGCACACACATACACACACACGTGCACACAAGGCAAGAACAAAGAGAGAAACAATGGATTTCTTTAGATTACTCAAAAACTATCATATACAAGCTTCAAACACTAACAAGCATACTTAAAAAATGAGCTCTCTAGCTCTTTTTATAGTTTTTTACTAGCTTTGGTCCTGTCCAGACCTAGTGTCTGGCCTAGTTTAGGTTCTAAGGCTATTTTGGAGGCTCAAACGAGCTCTGAAGATTATGAAAATTGGTACATAAATACCACTAATAATCCTCAAGCTCAAGGACTCCTCAACTTGCACAAAATGGAGTAGGAATAATAAAAAATGTTATTTACAATGGTTTAAAGTGACTAAGATCACAATCGACGGGCCCGGGTACCTCCGGATGTTGCATGCATAGCTTATCTAAGTGTAGAGCTTGTTCCACAGCAAATAAATGTAGCAAATGAGAGGGTCTGGGTATGAATGTTTTTGAGTGATACTCCTAGAACCCTGTGATAAACATTTCTTCAAACGTTTGTTTGAAGCATGCTGCTAGATATTTGATACGAGCATGCCACGCATACACAACTTGATGGGTGGGGTGGTGCTAATATCATAGACTAGGTCGAGATTGCCTTCATTGAAACCTAGGGCCAAAAGGTGAGATTCTTTGATGTTTTTGAAGGTCCGGAATGTGACGAGCATGAGTTCAAATATTTAGAGGCACATCTATGCCATGACATCTGGTACATTCATGAATCTATTGCCCCAATGTAGAATTGTTGAAATCATATATGCTACTGTGGGTGGGCCACGAGGTGGTGTCAAATATACATAATTCAACCATTTGTCATATCCTTTGACGGTCTTCACTCTGTTGGTGAACTTAGGCCATGATCTTCGTCAAAAAACCGGACAATAGCAGGGGTTATACTTAATGTACAAGGGCGTATTGTTCCATGTGCGCACCATTTCGGGGTAGGTTTCGAGTAACCATATTCTCCATGTAGGTTGAAAGATGTTGCCCTACGTAGCGCTTTCAAGAATGTCGTCTGGGGCAAATTTTGTTGCAGAGGTTGGCTCTTTGGTGGTGCAATGTTTTATCTCTGCATTATAATCTGTCAATAATACACAAAAAGGTACATACAAATTATCGAAAGTGCCAATCCATCGATGATGAGATAGGTTTTTGAAGTAATCCGATTTGATGACAACTTCTTCCAGTCGAGACATGGATTGTATCTGCACTACTACTTTGTCATCATGAGTTGGGCCTACCTTTTCCAACCTTTGCATCCATTCTAGAGCTTCAACCTCAAATGTATCCATTCCTTCCTCTATTTGTTTGCCTCTTGGTGTAGGCATAGGTTCATATGGGTCCTCGAATGTCTCTTCTCCTGCAATTGGAACTAGTTCTTCAAGCTCGGGCTCCACCAGGAGAGAAGGTTGACGTTCATATTGGAGAAGCTTATTTTGAAAATCTGTTAGTTGTGCTCTCAATTCTATTACCTCTTCAAATGTGTTGGTTGTAGCTGCTACTGCTTTCAGTGGCTCTCGTTGATTGGCCAATTGCTTCCGTAGGTCATCACGCTCTTTTTCTAAGTCATTATATGCCTCTAGAAGGTCGGCATGGGTGTCCAATATGATCTGCATGGTGGCTGACAGGATGCCTTTGAAGCGTTCTAGGTCGATCTCCTATGGTGATCCTTCCATTGCTGCTTCTAGGTTTTCTTCATTCTGTCGTTGGAGTCTTTTATTTTCTTCTAGTGCTGCTAACATGTGTTTTCGTAGTAATGCCAAATTACGACGAAACTTGAGATTTTTTGCTATTTGAGAGCATAGCATTTCATCAAGGTGTTGTTGTTCTTGTGTATCTGGTTGGGTGGGATTGGCCACTAATTCGTCATATTGTCTCTACAGGTTATCATAATTTTGTTGTAGTAGCCATTTGTCCTTCTCCATGTTTGTATGCCGCTCTTGTAGTGTCTCATGGACTGTGAACAGGTTTGTATGTTGAGCATCTAAATGTTGGTAGTTTTGCTATAACTGAGACACACATTGATATAAACTATTGAATACATTATTTACAAGGGTGGACACTGGGAAAGAGTGCAATGTAGGGGGATAGGAAGGAGGGAATGGGGTGGTGAATGTTGTTGTGAGAAGTGGTGATGTTGGTGGCGGGGGAATGGGAGATTGTGGGAATATGGGGGGAGGGGGAGGTGTAGATGTGGGTGATATGTCCATGTGGTCCTGCATGGATGCGGTCATGGGAGTTACAATAAACATGGGAATGGTAGGTGTTGTGATGGTAGTGAAGGTGTACAACGGTGTGTGTAATTGTGCATGTGCGCCGCCAAGAAGTGTGACATGAGGAATGGGATTTCTGGTGACCATAGTTAGAATTACATTTTCTATGGTGGCAGTTACAATAGTGGTGGTGTTAGATTGTGAGGCTTGTGACGGTTGACTCACATTGAGTGCTTCACTAAGGGATGTGGAGACTGCAGCCATGACAATAGTGGTGATAGTGGTGGTATGAGGAGAGGGAGGCGGAGTTGGAGCTGAGGGTGGTAGAGGTGGTGATGGGGGTGCACTTGAGGCGTGGACTTCTTTAGTGGGTTGAATGGAGTGTGTCCTACCAGTGGTTGTGGAGGTGGTGCCATGTGGTTCTGATACTATAATATGTATCTGCTTCCCTGATCTTGGAGGGCGTCTCTCGTGTCTTCGCTCAAATCTCTACGAGTGTGGGAGGGCCGTGCGTATAGTCTTTGGTACCCCCAATGCATCGGTGATCATGTCGAGGGAAGCTCTAAATTGATCATCCACACCTTCTTCTTCAAGTATCTGGTTCATTAAGGCCTTCCCTACTCCCAAGGATAGTCTGTGTTGCTCCTGAACCAAGTTTATAGTGTCATACAGACTTTTTAATTGCTTTGTGTAGGCTGGGGCTCCCTCGAGCTCCAGAATAATGTGTTGCTCATATTCATGCTCCCCTTCGTCGGATGGTCCTTCCTGCTCCTCATCTTGTTCCTCTTCTTCAATCTCCTCTTCATCTTCCTCTACTTCGACTACCACTGGTTCAGTTGGATTGGGTTGGTTCATGACACTTTGTTGTCCACTTAACTGCTCTCTTTCGATTTCCAAGTTAGTTGTATTGATTATCCTGACTACTTCCTCATCCGTTAAATCCTCAAGCATGAAGCCATGAGGGAACTCTAAATCTATGGGGATTTTTGGGAAGATCACATTATGCCCTTCTGCATTGTGCCTTGGTAATCTGATGGTGAGGGGTTGCACTCGCCTTTGGGGTGGCGGAGTCATGTCAGGTGTCAATGTAGTGCCTCGAGCCTGTGCGCATGGCATCTGAACAGCTCCCCTCATTTTCTTTGATGGAGGCCTTGCAGATGATAATCTTCGTTGAAATTCTTGCACCCTAGTCCAAACAAGTGCCCTTTGAATTGGCATATCATATGCCAAGCACCGATAAACAATTCTAGTAAGTGCATAACATCCATAGAGCATTGACTTCTATTTTTTGTACCAACATTGATGTGCAAGATGTATCTGGTTAATGATCGAATGTGGCATATTGATGGTCAAATTCAACGTGTCGGCTAAGTATAAACTAAACAAAATCTTCTTGGGTGGCATTGTAAATCTTGCTTGGGTAGGGAATGCAAAGTGCTGCATGCACATTCGGGGATGGATGGCAATAGTTGGAGTCATCGCCACCATATCCTTTAGCTTAGTTAGGTTCCTGTTCTTCATGTTGTCGGGGATCATTGTCTCCTTCTCTGTAGGGATGTGCATACCTCTCATTTCTAGAGCTTCCCTTACCAAATTGTTGGTCAATTTAAAGTGCATCAGTTCATTTCCTCGTGTAAGAGAAGGTAGTACAAAGGTGCTCGTCCCCTTTTTATCTTTGTTGGGTCAGTGTGCTAATTAGGTATGAACACCTCATGAAGTCCGGCTTTGGTAAGTGAGCTTTGAAGTATTCATCCAATCCAGCCTTCTTCCATATTGGTTGCAATCCTTCACCATTTTGAAGCTTTTCAAACTCTCGTGTAAAGAAATGATACCGGACCTGCCATCTTTTAAACTCTATCTCAGCCTCCCATAAATAGGTACCCTCTCCAAGGTGTCCTGCAACTTCACTCAACCAATGGGAGTTCTTGCTAATTGGCGATGAGTGCCCTTAGGGAGGATTTTGAATCGGTATGACATGTATTGCTCTTAACACCTGTGGCCATTCCTTAAACTCCTCTTGAATAGGGATACTTTCAATGTCCACTATTTGAGGGCTAGTGCCGGCCTGGGAGCTCGTTCCTGTCGCCTCGGCCATGTTGAGGAAATCAATCACCGGTTTTGTGAGAATATACAGGAATGTTAACATTGCAATGGACACAAAGTGATCCTATGTCCCCGTTACAACATTAACCTAATGAATTGTGATGTGGCTAGTGAGTTAGTGCGCGTTTGATCGTGAGTGGGATGTGTGGTTAGTGTATGATGGTTCCTAGGTGCTAATTGAGGTGGTTAGGTGCAAAGCAGATACAGTTAGTAAATGGATGTCGTGTTACATTGAGATTAGGTGGTTTATTACAAGATTTGAGCTGCCAAACATAATGTGTGGCTTTACATTTTGATTTCCTAGGGATTTTAGAAGACTTGAAAAGAGTGTCTACTTGGAAATGAGGCTTTTTAGGGACCCATTTACTAGTGGTCCTTCTTGTGCATGTGGACGGATATGTGACTGTGCGTGCCAAACAGTTATGGATATCGACTACTTGAGTGTGTGAATAATGATTTACAATGTGTGGCTTCTGTATGGCTATTTGAGCCCGCAAACAAGTCTTAGGCACCCAAATTTGTCTTGATTGGGGGTCAGCTTTCATTGACTTCTTGGGTACCCAAATAGACCTTACTTTTGTGGATGAATCTCTGAGAGACTTCTTTTTAGTATCCTATCATCGATCACTAGCATGACATTTAGTCAGTGGTTGTAACTTGACTGAAATAGGATGCTTGCCTTTTCTTACCCATACTTGTTTCGGTGGTTGGGACACCTTGCTTTGTACTTTCCTTTGGCTTTGAGCATAGACAATCTACTTGCACTGCATTTGGTACTCCTTTGGTTGCTGCGTCTCTATCACTTTTGGAAAAGAAGGGAGTTCCATCATTTCCTTGGCTCCTTTGTTGAACACCATCCCTCTGCATCATATAATGTTGGACAAGAATAGCATCCTCATCTTCATGTGTATTCCTAGAAGGACCAGCAATTGGTGCCTTTCCTAGTTCCTTGAGTGCCTCATTTTCTAACTTAATTGTAATGCGGTTCTGATTTACCTAGACCTGAAGAAGTCCACTTCTTATGTTTAGGTTGACTACATGATCATAGATCCAATCTTGACCCAAGACAAGAGGCTCAGTGAGGTCCTCGTCCTGACACACTAGCACCTTAACTGTCATAAGAACATCTTGGATGTAGAGAGGAAGTTCCATCTCGCCCATGCAAGGGGTTTCCACACCTCCCAATCCTATGAGATATGCTTCTACAAGATTGACACTTAAGTTCAATTCTTGACAGTAAGAAATTTTAACAGCACTAGTGGTTGCACCTGAGTCAATCAAGGCCCATACAGTCCTTGCACTATTTCCTTGTCCTATCTACAAAAGGACGTCAATCAATTATTCTATGGGAACTTACACCTGAGACTTGGCACATAGCCATATGATACCCTAGAGCTGCATAGGCATCTCTCCTAGGCTGATCTCTACCTTGTCTTCTCAATTTCATTCTTTGGATGCGTTCCCATGCTTTTGCCTATGCTTCTTCTCAGATTCATTTTTCTTCTTCATTATGTTTCTTGGCAGTGTTGAGTCGATTGAGCATTTTCTCAGTGAGGGGTTCTTGATATACTTTGACTCTGCATCCGCTAATGTAACTAGGGAGAACATAACCTTCTAGTGTAGCTAATTGAAGTGCTCCACTAGTTGAGATCCTATTTATGATCATAAGTCCATAACCATGCTTCTCCAGCTTTCTTGCATGTTGTTTCAGGGTGTACACCAAAACTAAGTCTCCTGCTTTCATGCCTTTATCCTTCACATGGGCATCAAAGTATGCCTTTTGTCTTTTCTTAGCTGCATAAATCCCTACGGAATCTCTCAATCTAGTTTCACCTAGCTGTTCAAGATCAAAGATCCTCGAAGAGAGTTCATGACCTGTCCACTCATGCTCCTGTGCTACTTTCAGTGTAGGTATCAAGAAGTCCAATGGTAGCATTGCATTTTGGCCAAATACCATCTAAAAGGGTGTGGCTTGGAGTATCATTTTATAGGCAACTCGATTTGCCCAAACAACATGGTGTACCTGTTTGTCCCAATCAGAGCATTTATTATTCACTAATTTGTTCATCACATTGCATAGAATCTTATTTGCACTTTTGGCTTGCCCATTATCTTGTGGATGATAGGGGGCAGACTTCTTATGTATCACCAAGAACTCTTGAAGAAGATTTTTAATGACTTCATTCATGAAGTGAGTGCCTCTATCACTTACCAACTCTATCGATAGCCCATATCTAGTGAACACGTTCTCAAATGAAAACTTAGCTGTTGTTTGAGGATCGTTTTTTGTTGTGGCTTTCACTTCTACCCATTTGGTTAGATAGTTTGTGGCCACAATGATATATTCAGCATGTGAACCCTTGGATGGGGGATTAATAGGACCTACAAAGTCTATTCCCCACTTAGAGAATGCACCTTCACCCATCATAGGTCTTAGTGGCATCTCATCTTTGCGTATAGGATACTGGGATCATTGACAAACATCACACCTCTTCACATAGGTATATGCATCCATGTGAAGAGCTCGCCAGCACAAGCCTGCAAATAGAATTGCCTTAATCACTCGGTTTCGTCCAAAATGTCCTCCTGCTACACGTTGGTGAGCACTTTCCAAGATCTTAAGATATTCACTCTCATGGACACATAGTCTCAGATATCCATCTTTTCCATGCTTGTATAGATTATCACCAATGAGTGCATAATCGAGGGCTTCTTGTTCTAAACTTCTTTGCCTAGCTAGGGTCATATCTGGAGGGAATGTTTTCATCCTCATAAAGGTTACCAATGGCTCACTCCAATCTGGTATTAGAGACATTTGGTATAGTGTAGCGTGCTCCACAAGTGTTCTAATACGACAAACTACGCATTCCTTACACAACTTATGGACATCTGCTTTCATAGTCCGCCAGTGCACTCCAAGTCTCCTTAGTGTCTATAAAGTTCTTTGCCTCGAGTAGTGTTGCTCTAATGAAGCCACATGTGCTTATTGCAACCACTTCGCGTACTCATTCTCTTCCACACAAAAAGGTAATATCCCATGATCTGTATGCTTGTACATACTTCCTGCCATGATATGGTACTTTTGGGTTTTTACTACCTCCTTATCTTGAGTGTTCATTACTGGATGTTTAGGCCCATATGTCAATACTGGCACTAATGGCTTGGCCACTGCGAGACAACTTCCAAATTAAATAGGTAAGCATGAGGAAGATCATCTGATACTCCTTGTGGGGCCTCTCCGGATGTGAGCCTCGAGAGATGATCTGCTCTCAAGTGAGTTTTGCCTTTCCTCACTACTACCTCAAAGTCATATTCCATTAGTAAAAGGAACCATCTTACTTATCTACCTATATTGCATGGCTTGTTTACCAAGTACAATAGAGCTTGATGATCAGTTAAAAAATTTAAACTTATTTGCAAGCAAATAGTGTCCAAACTTTTTAACCACATGTATCATGCCTAATTCTTCTCATTCAGTGGTAGTATAGTTTCGTTTAGCTGGATTCAACTGTCTACTGGCATAGGCAATTGGAAGGTCCACATTACCTTCACTTGTAGGTTGTGCAAGTACACATCCAATGGCATAATTGAATGCATCCACATGGACATGGAATGGCTTGTTCCAATTTGGTGTAGTCAAGATTGGTGCTCAACATAATCACCATTTAAGTTCATTGAAGGAGTTTTCACATTCTTCCGTCCACTGAAAGTTAGCCAAAGGGGAGTATAGAGGTTTGGTGATGATTGCATACATATGAATGAAACAGTGATAATAGCCACAGTGCCCCATGAAAGCTTGTACTTCCTTGACATTCTTGGGCCTAGATAGCTCTGGAATAGCTCTAACTTTTTCCTCATCCGTAGATATGCCATTCTTTGACACTATGTGTCCTAGAATCTTGCCTTGTGTGACCATGAAAACACACTTTTCTGGGTTCAAGCAAACTTGATATTCTCTACATTTGTCAACAATAGATCTCAGCTCAGGGATATGGGTTTGTCTAATGTTGGAATGAGCACAGAGATCATCAACATAGACTTCCAAATTTTTCCTCGAGAATTCTTTAAACACATGGCACATCAGCCTCTGAAAGGTAGCTGGTGCATTGGTTAGACCAAATGGCATTACTCAAAAAGCAAATATGCCCCACTCTATGGAAAAAGCCGTCTTATGCTGATCTTCTAGAGCAATGGCTACCTGATTGTAGCTAGAAAATCCATCAAGGAAGTTGTACACTTCCTTGCCGGCTACTCTTTCTAGTAGATGCTCAATAGGAAGTGGATAGTTATCTCGAATAGTGGCTACATTAACCTTCTTCAAATTAATCCATACACATAGCTTGCCATTTTTCTTGGGCACCACTACAATGGGGGATACCCACTCTGTGTGCTCAATTTCATAGATGAATCCAGCTTAAACCAATCTATCTATCTCTTCCTTGATTTTGGCAGCATAGTTATCATTGTATGTGTATGGCTTCTGTTTAGAAGGTTTCGCATCTGAGGTAATGGGAATCATGTGTGAGCATATATGAGGACCAACACCTTTCAAGTCCTTGTAGCTCCAAGCGAATACATCTCTGTATTCTCTTAGCAAAGCTATCAACTCTTGCTCTTCTTCTTCTGTCAGGTCATGTCCAATGTAGGTGCACTTTTCTTCTCCTTCTTCCAAGGCTACCACAATTTTCTTAGTAGTTTCATTATTTTCATAAGCCTCTCCTACTTGTGCATCGTGTTTAAGCATTCTTATCATGACTCTCCTATCTTCTATCTCATTCCTTTTGGAGTTTTCTAGGACCTCAAACAAGGATTCTTCCTCTTCTGGTGTTACTTTTTTCTTCTTACTCTTCTTTCCTTCATTCTTAGGGGCTAGTTATGGGGCTAATCTCACCTCATTTGTGAGTTCTTCATGTATCTGCGGATGAGCTTCTACTTCATAGAAATATTCCTCATTTTATGCAAAAGGTGAGTCCATAATGATTGACTCTAGATCGGAGTCACTTGCATCCTCAAATGCATCGGCGTTGGGTTCAGATTCTTCATTAACCGAATCACACATGATTGACTCTATGGTGAAGATAGAAATTTCATAGCCATCCTCATCATAGTGAGGTGTCCATTGTTCTTCATTGATGGCTACATCCATTGTTGCTAAAATCTCCACCCAACCATGAGGTTCAAATTCTTCGTCTGGGAAAACTACAGGTGCATAGGCTGGGTCTTGAACTGATCTATGAGTTTCCTTTGCACCTACCTCTCTTGCTTTTTCTCTCTTTCTTCTTGTATGGCCACATTGAACATCCATAAGTGGTTGTCTTCATGCATCCATGAGGATCATGATCCTATGGAATGCACTGATTTTGTATCTTCCTTAGCTCTATGGATGGGATTCCATTGAATAGGGGGTACGTCTCTATGAGAGTAATCCTTGAGATTTACTTTTGTTGTAACACCTAAGTGTTGCAAATACAAAGAATTGGTTCCCCAATTTTGTACCACTTGCAACTGCACATAAATGGTCTTCCCAAAATCATCTCATAGGCCTGATTCTTGCTGAAGTCACCTATGGCAAAAGTATGCTCAAAGTCGACACCACATATAGTGAGAGTTATTCCTTCTGGTAGTCCTAAGGGTCTCTCACTGTGACCATCGGCCATCTGAAATTTCATTGTCATTGGCCTGAGTGATAGCTTGCCCCAACACTTCCATAGGGAAGTGGTAGCAATTGCAACTCCTGCACCTGAGTCTAGAATTACGTTAGTTGTGTATCCTTGATGGGTAATGGGAAGATAGGTGTTTCCTTCTTCTCCTTCACTCATGTCTCCTATCTTGTCCAAGGGTATTTCTAGCACTTTCTATGAGATCCTACCTGGGAACGAGGTTCTGCTACTTCTGGCACTTGATTGGCTACATGTTTCCATAGTTTCGGCCTAACCCTGAGTAACTCTTCTAAAGTGAGATTGCACTTCACTTTACTGTTTTTCACTAGCTCTGTGTTCCTAGGTATCACCGAGTCTTCGTTTCTTACCATGACTGTGGGTGCTCTCATACAAGTGGACTTAGCTTCCCATGGGCTTGTGAAATGGGGTTGTTCCTATATGGAATTGGACTCAAAGTCTAATCTCTCATGAGATTGGGCACTCTCTTGATCCTCATAAATGGACGGAATGTCTTGCAGGAATTGATCATGCGCGTCATCCACAAGCTCAATGGGAGGAGGAACTTCACTTTCTTTAGCCCATTTCTCTTCCTGAATCTCTTGCAGGAATTCTGGTGAGTACCGATTCATAGAAGAAGATGTGTCTGGTTCTATGGAGTTAAGCACATAAGCTTCCTGGGTAGGAAGGCTTATCCTTTCACTTGCCTTGTCCTTATTTTGAGAGGTGGGGTCCTTTTCTAATTGTGCAATTAGCCTCTCTAATCTTTCTAGCAGTCCGTCAAAGTGCAACTATGCCTTAGCTGAACTAGAGAAGTTAAAGAGTCAACTGGCTTCAAACATGGTTTGAGCCAATTCCACCATATTAGAACAAATTTTAGTTCGTTCAAGCTCTAGTTTGGCTCTAGGATAACAGTTTTCATGATCTGTTATGTTTGGAACTTCTTGGATTCTGGCCTGATATGCTTTAAGCACCATTTCTAGGTTCTCAGGAGTGGGATCTGCTAATATTGATCCTACTCTAGGGGGTGGTGGGATTCTCTGAGGTAGGTTGGAAGGTAGTGGATTGGATGGAGATGGGAATGGTGGTGGTGGGGTAGTGTGAGGGTGAGTTTGAGATGTGAGTTCAATTTTCTTGGCTTTCATTTCTCTTAGAATTTCCTCGAGTTCCCTCATCTTATTTGCCCATTGCCTATTCATTCTCTCGCGACTATCCTTCCAAGATCTGGTCCTCTTCTTAGTTATGCTCTCAGTCTCACTAAACTCGGAACTCTTTTCCTGGCCTAAACCTTGGTTTTGCTGCAAAGCTAGAGCTCTAGTGACCACTTGCACTGGTACAGTGTAAGTTACACTTCCTGTAGAGTCTATGACTAACCCAATAATGTTGATAGGAGTGATTTTTGGCATATTGGTAGGGTTCTTAGGACAATCTCGCAAGAGGTGCTCTTTCCCACAATCGGGACAAAACCCCTGAATTGTCATAGTTTGGGGTTGTGTAGGTGTAGGCATAGGGCAATCAGGAATGAGGTGATCTCCTTGACATTGGTAGCATGGTCCTCTAGGAAATGGGGGTCTTACCTGCCTAGGCTGAGGTCTAGAGTTGGGGTTGGCGTACATGACATTTGCATACTCTGGCTCCCGACTAGGTTCACTTGGGTCTTCATAATAATAAGACTCATTATGCTCAGGTGATTGCATGTAGTAAGCCTGGAGGCTATCAATATGAGTAGAGTCGAAACTATGATCACTGGGGTCACTTTTTGAAAGCAATGGTGTTACTGGCACTAGGGCTCTATTCAGATTCTCTTCTGCAGTTGCGTACTTCACTAGAATGACATTGGCTGGAGTTGGGGGCTATTGCGCTAGAACTAGTTGAGGTCTTTGCCACCCTTCATAAGGTGGTTGGTAGGGTTGCTGAGGCCTAGCATACTACTGTGATGGGTAGTGGTTCTAGTATCTTCCTTGCTGAGGGTATGGTTGTGGATAAGTTTGCCTAACCACTTGCTTATTGTATGGGCAATCTTGCGCAGTGTGATTAGTGTATCTCCGTTCTATGGTGTAGTATTGACAACTAGGGTTCACTTGGGGTTGATCCATAATGGGACATACATTCGCCATATGGTCACCTCCACAAGTATAGCATCTTTTCACTGGGGCAAACCTTGGTATTTGTTTACTTGAGACTCCTAACTTCTGAGCTACCTTCTCTGCAAGCTCCTCAATAGATGTGGACGGATTTGAATTGAGGCTAGTAGAGCTATCTGAATCGCTGTAGATTTTTGAAAGCTCTAATTCCTCCCCTAGGTTATCCTCAATGTCCATGAACATACGTACACACTCTTCTATGGTCCTAGGGTCCTTCAAGTACACATAAGATCTCAATTTGGTACTTAGAAATCCATCTAGGAATAAAGCCACTTGTTTGGCTGGAGTGGGTAACTTTGGAACCAGACATTTCTCTAGGTATTTCCTAAACCTTCTTCCTGCAAGTCTAACGGTCTCTTAAGGTGTCTATTTGAAGCTATGTATTAGGGAAGAGGTATTGTGTTGTATGCCACTCTTAGAAAATTCTGTGATGAAGGCTTGTAGAAGTTGGTCTATGTTCCTGAACTGACTTTGATAAAGTGGTTGAAACCATGTAAGGGTTGTGTTCTTAAGAGTTAGCCCAAAGCCATTGTACTGTGTGAATAGGTCATCAACTTGCTCGGCTCTTAGGACTTGCCTAAATTCATCCACATGATCGTATGGATCTCCAGTGCCGTCGAAGCCATTCTTCATGGACTTAACCAACTAGGTCGGCCTCAAGGTCCTAGTGTCTTCTCTAGGTCTTGGCAGAGGGAAATCGTCAACATTTCTTTGGTTCCTTGGGTCCCTACGTCTCTCAGTTTCCACTCTATCCGTCTCTGTTCTCGTTCTTTCCCTTCCCAATGGGTTAGCAAAGCTTACTTTCGGCCTCTCTCTACTCCTATCTCTTTGAGCTCCATGAGCATGGGATGTTCGAGATCCTTGGTGACCATAGGAGACATTAGACCTTGGTTGGGGAAAAACAAATTCACTCTTCCAAGTGTAGGCATGTCTACCATGTTCTAAGACCACAAAGATTCTTTCTTAAGTATTGTCTAAATAGGTCACTTTGCCTGGGCTATGGGGTTCTTTAAACTCATAGATTGTGAGCATTCCTGCCTCATTAGATTGTTCAATCTTATACCTCCAAAAGGCTTCATCAGTCTCTCGGTTTAAGAGCAGATCTACGCTCTTATTGTCTTAGGAAACCCACTCTGGAGTGATGATTCTAGTCAAGACTGATTTGCCTCGAGGAGTTATAGGCTCTCTTCCTATGTTCCCTTGCTCTATGTCACCTATGTCTATCTTTGGAATCACATTACCGAACACATTTATTCTATGCGGTTGGTTGGTGACTACGTACATTGTTCCTTCCTTATCTAAGTAAGCACCATTTTCAAACTTGACCACTACATGTTCTAGTCCAAGGGGTTGATTTGAGTTGTTAATTTGGACAACAGATCTTCTTAGACTGTCCTCATAGATGCGAGCACCTAATCAGTTGGTCCTGATATATTCCAATTGCATTTTGTAGACCTTCGGGTTTCTCTAAGTAAGCCACACCTGAACTTCTTGTGGGTCTCTCCATACCATAAGACATCTCTGACCCACTAGTTTCAGAGTTAGGGTAATGCAGGTAATTGCTCAACTGTTGGGCCCAAGACCTAGTGGTGTGATTGACACTAGCCTCTGAAGGCCTAAGGCTTTGTCTATCTCTCCCTAGATGTCGTCTGGATCTAAGGTTCATATGCTTGATTGAACAACCCCAATTTTATCCCAAGTACGACCTCGTTGCAGATAACTTTATATCAGTCACTTGGTTCTTTTTTAGTTGATTATCGTGTTTATGCTCTTGTCTGTATCACGTGGTTAGGAATATTTAAGTGAATTTATGTACTTTAAGTTGATCGTCCCACGTTAAGTTCTTTTCCTTTTAACTTATCGATCACAAAGTGATTATATTCTTGCTTGAAATTGAGTGTTTAAGAGTCTTCAACTTGACAGATGCCTATCGTCACCCTTACTTTCTTCTAGCACTACTCGCACTTAGCCTAAGCTAGGAATTGACAAGGGAGTTGAGAATAATCCAACCTCACTTGCTTAGCCCTTGCTCTTTGTTACTCAAGAACCCTGTTCTCAAGCTTGCAATATGCTAGTGCTCTGGATGCCCTTCGATGCTCTCACTGGACCTGTAAAAGTCCCAAAGTTAGTTCAATATTTAAATTCAAATGACATAACAAACCATTTTCCTTCATGCAATTCAGAGACCAAATTTTCCTTTGTCTTTATTGAAAACAATCCTAAAGATCCCTCAGTTTTCTCACCCCGAGGTATGGTCTACTTCAAAATACCCTATCTATAACTCCCTGTATTAGCCTAAGATCACTCGGAATGGATTTTGTATGAGGAAGTTATGACTCTTCAGGGTTCTGGGGTTAAAACAGGGTTCAAATAGGCTAACAGGCAAAGAGGGTTTTCTCAAAGTATTTGCTTATGGCCTCCCTATTTGTCCTATAGCACAATATTCATGCCCAAAGTTAGCCAAAATCCTCAAATTAAAAAACCCTAAAAAATTGGCCAAAAATGGTTATCAATTGCGATCGATAGGGTTGTCAATCCTGATGGATAGAGCTATCTGTCATGGCCTATCAATCATGATGGACAGGGGGTGTCAGTTGTGATTGATGGGTCAATCACGATCGACGGTGTCAATCACGATGGATTGAGTTTTTCAAGGTTTTTACGTGATTTTGTGTTGATCGTGGTCCATGAGTCGCGATGGTTAGGTTTCTCGATGAAATGGGGTGTCAATCGTAATTTTTATGTCTGTGGTGATGGACACGTGTCAATCGCGATGGATAGCTGTCAATCGCAATGGATAGACAGTCCACCGTGGGGTGTCAATCGTGATTGATTGAAATTTTTGCCTTTTTATGGTTTTGTGTGTCAATCCGGTCTCTATGTATCGCAATGGTCAAGAATTTCACCAAATCAGCTATTAATCATGAAGTTGAGTGTCGATCCCGATGGATACCGTTTGTCGCAATTGATAGAGGTGTCTGTCGGGGTTTGTCGATCGCGATGGATAGGTTGTCCATCGCGATGGACACTATCAATTGGGATTGATGCTCTCAATCGCAATGGCTAGCAAAAATGCAATTTTTTTAGAAATTCTTGTGGATTTGTGATGTGCAAGGTCTCTAGTCTACTGTGGTTCACTTAGTTTTACCCAAAGATTAAAATTTTTGTCAATCGCGATTGACAGAGATCAACACCCCCGAGACTATGCAAAGCTTTTTCATACCTGTGCGACCTGTTGGAGATGATGATATAGCCAAAACCTATAAGAACACTCAAGGAACATGCAAAAATAGCACACACAAATCCCTTCTCGCTCTCTCTCACAAGTGAAATGAGGGGAATGGAAGGGGAAAGGTGATATGACCAAAAAACTAAAAATTTCACGATGATGGAGATGGAGGTGGGAGATGGTGAGGATGATGATGGTGAAGTAAGAAAGAGAAAAATAAAGAAAAGTTAAGAAATTACCTACAATGCCAACATTACAACTCTACGTCTTACCATCACATGCTCATCCTTGAAGCTCTCTCCTCGGCAATGGCGCCAAAATTTGGTGTAGCTCAGTGATGTGTAGCACCTCCTTTAATGTCAATCCGGTGAAAATTGGTTCATAAATACTACTAATACTCCTCACGCTCGAGGACTCCTCGACTTGCACAAAATGGAATAGGAATAATCAAAAATGGTATTTACAATGGTGTGAAGTGACTAAGATCACTATTTGGAAAATATTGTTTCATGAAAACTTATAGGGCCTATTTGTCGGATCTACGTTGACTACTTTGCCTACTTGGTCCTTCTCTTTGTTCTAACTCTCTTCGTTGGCTTCCTTGTCTCATAAGTCCTTGAGTGCCCTGACTACTACCAACAGTTTCCCTTCTTTTATTGATAAATTGGACAGGAACAACTACCAAGCATGGTCCTTGAGGATGAAGACATACTTACAAGGAAGGAGTCTCTATGGATACATATCAAGAGATGAGGAGATGCCCATTTTTTAGAAGCAAAGGACAACCTACAAAACATGAGCTTGAAAGGCTCAACTCATGGTTTGCCAAAGATGCTTTAGCAAGGTCATATCTACTTAACTCTCTTTAAATTCCTTCTTCCACACATTAGGAATTGTAAAACCTCCCAAGAGACTTGGGATACATTGTCTTCATACTTTTCTTCCAATACAAGAGCTAGGAAGAATTAATTGTGGATTGAGTTTACCACTCAAAGGAAGCAACCCAAGGAAAGTGTTTTGAGAATGTGTGACCAAAGTCAAAGATGTGGTTGACCGATTGGCAAGCATAGGAGAGGTGATTGAAGAGGAGCAAATAGGGAGATGAGTAATCAATGGCATCAAGGCAGATGATAAGTGGGAAGCTTTCACAACTGCTATGGATCTTTACATGGATATGTAGATTTGAGATCTTACCACACTCATGGGACAACTCTTCACCCATGAAGCCAAGCTCAACAAAAATGGAGAACGTCCATCAAGAGGTAACAACTCTTCTGCCCTATACATACAAAGTCTAAAGAGAAAGGGAAAAGAAAAAAGGTTGAAGATGAAGGTATTACTTCTCAAGCTAACTATACAGGGAGAGGTAGGAAGTCAAGAGGAAGGGGAAAAGGAGGTAAGGAAGGTAGGGGGAGAACTTTCAAATCTTCCCCATGCAACATATGTGGACTACCTAATCACACTACAGATGAGTGCTATAGAAACCTCAAGAATCAGAGAGGAAGAGGATATTCAAGAGGTGGCCACTCACAATCAAGAGGAAGGTTCAACCGTAATGAAGGCTACAACCATGGCGACAACAACCACAACAACAATTACAATAACAACTATCAAGGAGGATACAAATCAAGGAAGGAATTCAACAAATTATATAGAGGATCAAGAGGATTCTCTTCTCATTATGAACATGACTTCAAAACAAGGTATGAATGATGAGCAGCTCTTCTATATTGACTCAGGATGATCAAACCATGTAGCAAGGAATGTAGCTCTTCTTTCTGATCTTGAGGAGCCCAAGGGAAGGCACCAAGTGCAAACAGGTGATGGCACCAAGCATTCAGTGGTCAAGGTAGGAAATGTCAAAACTTCTGATGGGAATAGAAATCTTTTGAGCAGGGTTTTTTATGTACCTACAATCACCAAGAATCTGATAAGTATTGGACAGATAGTGGAAAATTGTTTACATTTGAACTTGAGGACAATAGAAATATTGCACTTTATAGCTATAAGGATCAAACATTGTCTGAGCTTGAGATTTCGCATAAAATATTAGAGCATATTAGTGAGAGAACCTTGAAGCAAATATGTAGAGACAATGATGTGTAAATGTGGTGCATGTCAGTTTGGTGAATCACATAGGTAACCCTTTACAAAGAAAGGCTACATGCATGAGGACTACTTGGAACTTGTCCACACAGATGTATGGGGACCAAGCAAGGGCCCTTCAATTTCATGATCAAGGTATTATGTGTCATTCATTGATGATTTTAGTAGGTGGTCTATCCTGTATTTCATGAAGCACAAAGATGAAGTGTTCAATTGTTTTAGAAAATATCTTGCACTTGTGGAAAATCAAATAGGATGAAGTCTAAAGAGGTTCAAGGTCAGATGGAGGAAGTGAGTACTTCTCCAATGAATTTGATGCATTCTTGCAGGATAGAGGTATCAAAAGGGATATTACAACAAGGTACACCCCTGAACAAAATGGGGTAGCAGAGAGGTGAAATAGGTTGATTGTGGAAATAGCTAGCTCAATGCTTAATGAAAAAAAGGTTACCTAATTATTTGTGGCCAGAGAGTGTTTCTACTACCACTTATCTTATAAATAGGTTGCCCTCCAAATCACTTGATGGGATGACCCCATATGAAGCATGGCATGGTAGGAGGGCATCACTTGATCATTGTAGAATATTTGGATGTGTTGCTTACGTGCATGTGCCATCTCATATTAGAGGTAAGCTAGACCCTAAGGCAGAGAAGTGCATCTTCATAGGGTGTGATTTAAATCAGAAAGGATACAGATCTTATAATCCATCCAACAAAGGATTTGTGGTCAGCGGAGATGTTGTGTTTGATGACAATGATTGTTGTTTTGAAAGTGAATGCAGGAAGATCAAGTTGCCATATGACTTGGAAGAGGAATTTCCAAGCCTCACCAAGGAGGAGCCAAGACAAATTCAAGACATCAAATCAGACGATGAGGACGTCATAAATTTACAAGAATTCAAGGCATGGAAATCAAAAGGAAAGGCCAAGATGAAGAGGTTGGAAGATTTACCTGAATCATCCAACCAAGCTCTCAAGAGATCACAAAGGGAGAGCAAGAAGTCAATCAGATATGGGTATGACACTTCATTGGTTACTAAGCATTCCATTTATCTTGCTAAGGATTTATCACTTGAAGAACCTACTTCATATGAAGAGGCAAAGACCAAGGCAGAATGGAAGGTAGCTATGGATGAAGAAATAGAAGCACTCCAAGAGAATGATACTTGGGAGCTAGTACCAAAGAAGGCATTAATGAAGGTAATGGGCCCTAAATGGATTTACAAAATCAAGAGAAAATCACATGGATCCATAAATAGGTATAAAGCTAGACTTGTGGCTAAGGGTTCTACACAAACCGAAGGAGTTGATTATGAGGAAACATTCTCACCTGTGGCTAAAATGCCAACCATCATAGTATTGGTAAGTGTGGTTGCATTTAGGAATTGGAATATGTATCAATTGAATGTAAAAAATGCCTTTCTCAATGGCTGGATTTCAGAGGAGGTTAACATGGCTCAACCTCCTAGCTATGAAGACCCTAGCAAGGTAAATTATGTGTGCAAATTGAACAAAGCTCTTTATGGTTTGAAGCAAGCACCCGGGCATGGAATCATAGGTTGACTACCTATCTTCAAGATCAAGGATTCATCATGAGCAAGGCAAATTCTTCTCTGTTTGTCAAGAGAAGCAACACAGACTTGATATATTTATGTGTGTATGTTGATGACATCATCTTGATAGGTAAAGATGCCAATGGCATCAAACAAATCAAGAACCAAATGATGAAGGAGTTCAAAATCAATGACTTAGGGTTTTTGAAGTATTTTCTTGGACTTGAATTAGTCTATACAAATTCTAGAATTTACATTACTCAAAGGATGTATGTGTAGGACATGTTGAAGAAGTTCCACTTGGAGAATGGAAGATTGCTAGCATCCCTATGGAGGTATTCATAAATTGAGTGCTCATGAAGGTGATTTGCTTGAAGACATTGCAAGATATCAAAGCATAGTTGGGAGTCTAAACTATGCAACCTTGACAAGGACTCACATAGCTTATGGAGTAAGTGTTTTAAGCCAATTCATGCATTAACTTAGAGCACCTCACTTGCAAGCTACCAAAAGGATTTTGAAGTATCTCAAGGGTACTCAAAATCAAGGTTTATACTTTCTATAAACTTCAGATTTAGACATCAAGCTTTACTCAGATGCAGATTGGGCAGGTTGTAAGGATGATAGGAGGAGCACTTTTGGTTATCTTTCTTTTGCAAGTGATAAACCCATTTCATGTTCTTCCAAGAAGCAACCTACTTTTGCTTCATCTTCAATTGAGGTTGAATATAGGGGATTAGCCAATGCTACGCAAGAAGCCATATGGATTGGATAGCTCTACTCAAATTTGGAACTACATTCTAATTCACCAATGATCTTTGGTGACAATACAAGCTCTTTGCATCTTGCAACCAATCCTATCTATCATGCAAGAACCAAGCATATAGAAGTTCACTATCACTATGCTAGAGAAAAGCTATTGAGCAAGGGGATTCAATTGGGATATGTATCCACAAATAAGCAATGTGCATATTTATTGATCAAAGCACTTGATGGTACTAAACTTTGCAAGTTTAAAGCTATGATTGGATTGCAGGAGAGGATTGATGAAGAAGAGCAAGCCAAGATGTTTGGCTTGAAGGGGAGTTGTTGGTCCAAATCCAAGCCTTCACACTTGGCTAGGAATTAAAGAAGATATGTGCAAACATTTGAAGGATCACATGAACCATTGCTTGTAATTGTATGATCATTTACCATTTGTAAGTGGTTAGCTCATTAAGGAATCTTGTAAGGCATCAAACTTGTGGAGTTCCATAGAATGATGGTTATGACTTTAGATTGAGATAATATCTCCCAAATCATAGGGATCACTTTTAGGAGCCAAGTTTGAATTTCAAATTCAAACTGAAGGAACAATCTTCTATATAAATGCCTTGTAATCTTGTGGCCAAAATCCCCCATTATTGAGCTTATTGTTGATCGATTGTAGAAGTTTAGTGGCTTACAACATAGCCCACTTCTCACTATCATTGGGTATCATATATATGCCAATGATCATGTACAAAATTGTTATATAATACATTACATCATTGATCATGTCTATCTTCTTCTCTGTTATGTCTGCTCAGAACAGTGTATGTTGAATCTATCGAGCAAGTAGAAAAATGCTATTTTTCTCCACACTACCATATGGAGAGAAAGATGGAGTTCTACAATTATCCACAACATGAAAGTGACAAGCATAACTTGTTTGTTGATGATACAAAGATAAGTTCCTACATCTTTACAAATATGCATTGGAGGTTAGTGGTGATGCTTTGAAGAGCAAGGTTTGTGAGGAACTTCGCTATCAAGTCAAGGGATCTCGATGTGTTGATCTTTTGGATGATTTTGCAATTTCTTAGAATTTTGAGAAGATGAATAAGTTCAAGTTGTAGATGGTGAATAGAACAAGATTCATTGCGATGGGTTATACACCACAGAGATGTGTTGCAAGGGACATGAACAATTCAAACAAGACTCCATCTTCCAATAACCAAGGTAAGAATCTTGCTCAAGTGGAAAATCAAAGGAGGCAGCAACCCATCCGTTGGCAACAAGACCATGATTTTATATAGTGTGTTTGAAAAAATACTTGGTCTTTGTTTTCATTGCCAGGAACAAGGACATTTCACATATAAGTGCCCAAACAAGGAAATCTGTTGGCCTCCATAATCAAAGGAAATATACATCATTAAGGAAGGTACATTAATTGAGAAAGCAGATGATGGAAGTAAGTGTCGCAACTCTACTTTACTTTGCATGGTGACTAATTCCTCCCCGAAGGCTTCATTAATTAGGATTTTGGGTATGATATCTATGCATACAATCAGGTTTCTCATCAATTTGGGTAGTGCACATTTTTTTCTATCTTTCAAATTGGTAGAGAATTTAGGGGATACCCGTAAATAAGCAGATAAGAAGACCTGTAGAGATGGCCAATGGATGACTACACTATACGAAAGGATACATTGAAAACCATACATTTACTTTCTCTGATACGTGTTTTTTGGGAGGTTCTCATATGATTGAGATGAAATAGAGTGATGCAATCATATTCATGGATTAGTTAGTTAAAAATTCTACAATGATTCATTGTGACCAAAAAACAATCACTTTAAGGCTAGACGGTGAATCTGTCCACATTCTAGGTGATCCACATAATTCTAAGCCCTCATTTCTGCTATGGAGATAATTAGAGGTATACACGATGGTTCTATAACATTTTTAGTGTATCTAAACAATCTGCATGAGGAAGATAATGATGAAAAGCTTCCAAATTATGTAGAAAATCTTTTGAGAGAATATGTAGATGTATTTCTAGAAGATCTACCTAGTATACCTCCACCTAAGTAGATTGGCCATGTGATTGGCCTATATTGGGGGAGTGAACCATATCCTAGAGCACCCAATATATTTAACATAGGTGAATTAAAGGAACTTAAGATTCAATTAGATGATCTTTTGAAGAAAGGCTTGATAAGACCCAATGTTTCACCTTGGGGTGTGTCTCTTCTATTTTAGAAGAAGAAGGATGGATCCTATAGATTATGTATTGACTATAAGAGGAGGAATGAAAGAACAATTGAAAATCAGTTCAATTAAGTGGAACGACTCTATTCACTAAGATTGAATTAAGATCTTGATATTACCAAAATAGGATCAAAATAGAGGATATACCCAATAAAGCTTTTTGAACTTGATATGGTCACTACGAGTTTACAGTTTACCTTTTGGATTAAAAAATTATCTTGCCTCATTTATGTGCTTGATGAACAATGTTTTTCATGATTACCTAGACGAATTCGCCGTAATATTTCTTGATGTTATATTTGTATACTGTAAAGATGATCCTAAGCATGGTGTACATCTCAAGAAGACTTTGCAAACTCTTACAGAAACACAGATTGTATGGAAAGAAGAGTAAGTTTTTCTTTGCTAAGGATAAACTTGTGTATCTAGGAAGAGGCATATCTAAAGAGTTGATTGGACAGTTCCTAAATGTTATAAGTTTCTTAGGATTGGCACAATATTAAAGAGAACATATTAAGGATTTCTCTAAGATAGCTAATCCCCTCATAGAGTTGACTAAAAAGAATGCAACGTTTGTGTGGAGTGATGCCTGTCAGAAAGCATTTGAATCATTGAAACAAAAATTCATTGAAAATTGTCTTTTGAAAATACCAAAAATGGGAAAGCTTTTTGTGGTAACACGTGATGCAACTGGTAGTCAGATAATATGTGTTGTTTCACAAGATGGTACGGTGGTTGCATATGAGTCCAAAAAAGTTTGAGAAGACATGAGTTTAAATATCGTGCTCATAATATAGAAATGCTTGGTGTTGTTCATGTACTTAATCATTGGAGACATCTATTGTTAGGGATTAACTTTGAATTGAAAACAGATCATTTGAGTGTAAAATACATTTTCACACAACCATTTCTTAACAAAATGCAGAAGTGTTGCATTGAATTATTAAGTGAGTTTTATGTTGACATTAAGCATCTGGTTGGTAAGGAAAATAAGGTTGCTGATGCATTGAGTCAGCCACCTTTATGTAATCTCCTATTAGTAATCAATTCTAATTTTCTCAATCAAATTCAAGAAGAACAAAAGAACGATTGTTTTTTTGCACATATTTTGAATTTTCTACATGCAAATATGGGATCGATGTATCAAGGATAAATTTCATTAGAGAATGGATCTTTGTACTGTAACAATTGATTACGCATATCTTCTCAGCCTCCATTGAAAGTTAAAATATTGCATGATTGTCATGATGCACCTTTTTTTGCACATCCAAGTTATTCAAGGACCTATGTTAAAACAAATTATTCTTACTTCAAGCCACGTATGAAGCTGGATATTAAAAAATATATTAGTGAATGTTTAAAGTGCCAACAGGTGAAATTTGAGTCTAAGAGAATGCCCGCAATGCTTCAACCTTTGGATGTTCCAAATCACAAGTGGGAGTCTATCTCTATTGACTTTATCACTAAATTACCTATGCCCAAAATAAACATGATAACATATTTGTGGTAATTGATTGACTTACAAAGATGGCACTTCTCTTTCGTATGAAAAAAACTCCTATTGCCATGAAGGTGTTGGTGTAATTCAAGCCTTAACACTTGGCTTGGATATCAACCTTGAAGACTCAACATAAAGCTTGGACCTTGGAAGCCTAGCTTGGGTTAATTCATGAAGATATCACTTGAAGAATGAGCCATAGGAACTCATGCTTATGGGTTCTAACTTTTTACTCATTGTAAAAAGTCATTGTGACTTGGCATGTACTCATACCTACTTGATTAAGTCGTGGAAAATTTGATTGATTGAGTGGGTGAATGATTGAGAGAATATCTCATTCACTTTTAGGTACAAGATTCTAGGAGATTTGAATTAGAATTCAAATTCAAATCCTCACTCAAAACATATATATGTGAAGAAAAAAGTCGCGGGTAATAACTACACTCTTCCCGAGGCATTTATGAGTAAACCTTTGAGTGTGTGAGTGCTACACTATAGCCTACACATCTGAGTACCATTGAGCATCACATTCTATGCCAATGGGAATGTATAATCAATAGAATTAATACATAGCATTACATTCATAATCTCTGGTTTCTCTGAGTGACTACCTTCAACTCTGTCAACTTCCAAGAGGCATATCTCAAGATCTACTGAACCAAATTGGATGATTCAAAGTGCATTGGATTCAGCTCAAAGTCTACTATACACCTACAAAATTTCAAGGCCATTGGATCAACCATTACAGAGAAACTTAGTTAAGGTGCTCACTAGTCTGTGACTGTAAGTCTCCTAAAAAGTCGGGGGTGTACCTTATTTTGCTAAAGTGATTTCTCTGAGTGTGGTTTATCATTTCGTTTCATTCCACTTGCAAATGGAAGCTTACTAAGCTAATAGAATATCTCTAGAAGGAATTTTGCTAATTGTAACTACACTGGTCACACTGAGCATAACACTGAGCAGGTGTCAATACCAAAATAGCAAGTTTTTCAGGATTCTTGAAGTCACAAGTAGTCTGTTTTGGTCTCTAAGGATGAAGACCTATCTACAAGGAAGGAGTTTGTTTGGATTCATATCAGGAGATGAGGAATTGCCCTCATTCAAAGCTAGAGGCCTACCCACCAAGGAAGAGCAAGAGAGACTAAATCAATGGTGTGCAAAAGATGCTTTGGCAAGGTCATATCTTCTAAACTCTATTTCTGATTTCCTTCTACCACACATAAGGAATTGCAAAACTTCCCAAGAGACTTGGGAAACCTTGTCAACTTATTTTTCATCAAGCACAAGGGCCACAAAGAATCAGCTATGGATTGAGTTTACAACTCTTAGGAAGCAATCAAAGCAATTTGTCTCAGATTTTGTTACCAAAGTCAAGGACATTGCAGACCAACTTGCAAGTGTTGGAGAGGAGATTGAGGAAGAGCAAATAGTCAGACAAGTGATCAATGGACTAAAGGCAGATGACAAGTGGGAGAGCTTTACCACAGCAATGGACTTATACATGGACATCCAAGCACCTGATCTAACAACTCTGATTGGACAACTCTTTACACATGAAGCAAAGATCACAAAGAATGGAGAGCAATCAAAAGGTAACAATCCCTCTGCCCTATATACTGATAAGAAGACTAAAGACAAGAGTAAAAATAAAAAGGTTGATGAAGAAGGCTCTACCTCCCAAGCAAACTATGCAGGGAGAGGTAGATCTTCAAGAGGTAGAGGCAGAGGAGGTAAGTCAGGTAGGGGGAGACCCTACAACCAATCTCCATGCAATATTTGTGGCTTGTCTAACCATACCACAGATGAATGCTACAAAAACTACAAGAACCAAAGAGGAAGAGGTCACCAAAGAGGAGGATACTCACAAGGCAGAGGCAGATTCAACCAATCTCAAGGCTATCATGGTTACAACAATTATAACAACAACTACAATCACAATAGCAACTACCAAGGTGGATACAGAAATAGGAAAGACTACAACAATTATGCAGAGGAGCAAGATGACTCTCTATTGATCATGAATATGACTTCTAAGTAAGGTATCAATGATGATCACTTATTCTATATTGATTCAGGTTGCTCTAATCATGTAGCTGGAAATGTTGCATTACTTTCTGATTTGGAAGAACCCAAAGGCAAGCACCAAGTGCAGACAGGTGATGACACTAAACATTCAGTTGTTAAAGTAGGCAATGTCAAAACTAGTGATGGTAATCAGAATTTATTGAGCAGAGTATTGTATGTTCCAACAATCACCAAGAACCTAATGAGTGTAGGTCAGATTGTGGAAAAAGGTCTACAGGTCAGGTTCACTCAACATGGTGCATATGTGGAGGATCCAAGACATGGATTCAGAAGGATAGCCAAGGGAGAAAAATCAGGTAGATTGTTTACCTTTGAACTTGAAGACACTAAGAATATTGCTTTGTACAACTATAAAGATCAAACCCTATCAGAATTGGAGATTTGGCACAATAGATTAGGTCACATTGGAGAGAGGACCTTAAAACAAATGAGTAGGGATCAATGTGTGCTTGGGATACCTAATGTATCCAAGCAACACATGATATACAAGTGTGGGGCTTGTCAATTTGGTAAGTCACACAGATTTCCCTATAACAAGAAAGGTTTTATGCATGAAGATTATCTGGAATTGGTGCATACAGATGTTTGGGGACCTAGCAAGGAGCCATCCATATCTGGATGAAGGTACTATGTGTCCTTCATTGATGACTATAGCAGGTGGACTGTCTTATATTTCATGAAACATAAAGATGAAGTATTTAATTGTTTCAAGAGGTACCTTGCACTAGTTGAAAATCAAACAGGAAGACATTTGAAGAAACTAAGGTCAGATGGTGGTGGAGAATACTTCTCCAATGACTTTGAAGATTTCTTGCAGGAAAGAGGCATCAAGAGGGAGATTACTACAAGGTAATCACCTAAACAAAATGGGGTAGCTGAAAGAAGGAATAGACTCATTGTAGAGACAGCTAGGTCTATGCTAAATGAAAAGAAATTGCCAAATTATCTTTGGGCAGAGAGTGTATCTACTGCCACATATTTAATTAACAGGTTGCCATCAAAGACACTTGATGGAATGACACCCTATGAGGCTTGGCATGGTAAGAGACCATCTCTGGATCATTGCAAAATTTTTGGATGTGTAGCATATGTGCATATTCCCTCATAGGTAAGGGGAAAGCTAGACCCTAAAGCTGAAAAATGTATCTTCATTGGTTATGATTTGAATCAGAAGGGATACAGATTCTACAACCCCTCAAATAAAGGCTTCAAGGTAAGCAGAGATGTCATCTTTGATGAGAATGATTCATGGTATGAAAATGAATGCAGGAAGGTTAGTCTACCTTATGACATGGAAGAAGACTTCCCCAAGCTTATCAAGGAAGAACCAATTCAGAAAGAAGACACAAGCTCAGATGATGAAGACACCATCAAAATTGAAGAATTCAAGGCTTGGAAATCCAAAGGGAAGATGAAGATGAAGCAACTAGAAGATAATCCAGAATCCTCAACACAAGCAATGAGGAGATCATAGAGAGAAAAGAAAAAACCTATTAGGTATGGGTATGATACTTCCCTTGTAACCAAGCATTCTGTATATCTTGCAAAGGATCTCTTGAATGAAGAACCAGGTACATTTGAAGAAGCAATCACTAAACCAGAATGGAAGGAAGCAATGGATGAAGAAATGGAGGCTCTCAAGGAGAGTGACACTTGGGACTTGGTACCCAAGAAGGACTCTATGAAAGTGATAGGATCCAGATGGATCTACAAACTCAAAAGGAATTTAGATGGTACAATAAACAGGTATAAAGCTAGGTTGGTAGCCAAGGGTTTTGCACAAACCCAAGGCATTGATTATGAGGAGACATTTTCTCCTGTGGCCAAGATGCCAACTATCAGAGTTATGGTGAGTGTAGCTGCATCCAAGAATTGGAACATGTACCAATTGGATGTGAAGAATGCATTCTTGAATGGATGGATATCTGAAGAAGTCTACATGTCACAACCACTTGGCTATGAAGATCCCAAGAAGGTAAATCATGTTTGTAAATTGAAGAAGGCTCTGTATGGATTGAAGCAGGCACCTAGAGCATGGAATTACAGGTTGACAACCTACCTCCTAGACCAAGGATTCATAATGAGTAAAGCAGATACTTCATTGTTTATCAAAAGCAACAATTCAGAGGTAATATACTTGTGTGTCTATGTTGATGACATCATTATTACAGGAAATGATGTTCAGGGAATTAGACACATCAAAGGACAGATGATGAAGGAGTTCAAGATTAATGATCTTGGATTATTGAAGTACTTCCTAGGACTTGAATTGGTATATACAAATTCAGGTATCTTTATTACTCAGAAGAAGTATATTCAGGACATGGTCAAGAAGTTTAATTTGCAGGAAGCTAAAATCTCAAGCACTCCTATGGAGGTCAACCATAAACTCAGTGCTCATGAAGGAGAAGAACTCCAAGAAATTACAGGTTACCAAAGTTTGGTAGGTAGTCTAAATTATGCTACCTTAACCAGGATTGATATATCATATGGTGTTAGTGTACTTAGCCAATTTATGCACAAACCAAGAGTACCTCATTTAGAGGCAGCAAAGAAGATAGTAAAGTACCTAAAGGGAACACAAAATCATGGTTTGTACTTTCCCTATTCATCAGACATTGATATTAAGGTATATTCAGATGCAGATTGGGCAGGTTGCAAGGATGACAGGAGGAGCACATCAGGGTACATATGTTTTGCAGGTGATAAACCAATTTCTTGGTCATCCAAGAAACAACCCACAGTAGCTTTATCATCTACTGAGGCAGAGTATAGAGGGCTAGCAAATGCCACTCAAGAAGCCATCTGGTTGAAGCTTTTATATTCAGAATTGGGTCTATACACAAGGCCACCAATCATCTTTGGTGATAACACAAGTTCTCTTCACCTTGCAGCTAATCCAATTTATCATGCTAGGACAAAACACATAGAGGTTCATTACCACTATGTGAGGGAGAAATTACTTAGCAAAGATATTCAATTGTCATATGTGTCTACTAATATGCAATGTGCAGATTTGCTTACTAAAGCTCTGGATGGAAGCAAGCTATGCAGATTTAAATCCATGATTGGATTGCAGGAAGTAATTGAAGACTAGAGATGAAGACTTGAGCCAAAGTGTTTGGCTTGAGGGGGAGCTGTTGGTGTAATTCAAGCCTTAACACTTGGCTTGGATATCAACCTTGAAGACTCAACATAAAGCTTGGACCTTGGAAGCCTAGCTTGGGTTAATTCATGAAGGTATCACTTGAAGAATGAGCCATAGGAACTCATGCTTATGGGTTCTAACTTTTTACTCATTGTAAAAAGTCATTGTGACTTGGCATGTACTCATACCTACTTGATTAAGTCGTGGAAAATTTGATTGATTGAGTGGGTGAATGATTGAGAGAATATCTCATTCACTTTTAGGTACAAGATTCTAGGAGATTTGAATTAGAATTCAAATTCAAATCCTCACTCAAAACATATATATGTGAAGAAAAAAGTCGCGGGTAATAACTACACTCTTCCCGAGGCATTTCTGAGTAAACCTTTGAGTGTGTGAGTGCTACACTATAGCCTACACATCTGAGTACCATTGAGCATCACATTCTATGCCAATGGGAATGTATAATCAATAGAATTAATACATAGCATTACATTCATAATCTCTGGTTTCTCTGAGTGACTACCTTCAACTCTGTCAACTTCCAAGAGACATATCTCAAGATCTACTGAACCAAATTGGATGCCTCAAAGTGCATTGGATTCAGCTCAAAGTCTACTATACACCTACAAAATTTCAAGGCCATTGGATCAACCATTACAGAGAAACTCAGTTGAGGTGCTCACTGGTCTGTGACTATAAGTCTCCTAAAAAGTCGGGGGTGTACCTTATTTTGCTAAAGTGATTTCTCTGAGTGTGGTTTATCATTTCCTTTCATTCCACTTGCAAATGGAAGCTTACTAAGCTAATAGAATATCTCTAGAAGGAATTTTGCTAATTGTAACTACACTGGTCACACTGAGCATAACACTGAGCAGGTGTCAATACCAAAATAGCAAGTTTTTCAGGATTCTTGAAGTCACAAGTAGTCTGTTTTGATCTAATCATTTCTCAACTCATTTCCAAAGTACATATAGCATATTTTGGTGTCATTTGGAAGCTAAGCAAGTGTACTAAGCATATCTGGAGTCAAAGGAGGGCAGGTGTGAAGCAGGTTTTGCAGCACCAACTCAGTTCTTGAGTGCATCCAATCATCACTCCCAACAGTGGTATCAGAGCATATAAGGTAATCATGGGTGATGGTTTCCCTTCCTTCATTGACAAATTAGACAGGAACAACTACCAAGCTTGGTCTCTAAGGATGAAGACCTATCTACAAGGAAGGAGTTTGTTTGGATTCATATCAGGAGATGAGGAATTGCCCTCATTCAAAGCTAGAGGCCTACCCACCAAGGAAGAGCAAGAGAGACTAAATCAATGGTGTGCAAAAGATGCTTTGGCAAGGTCATATCTTCTAAACTCTATTTCTGATTTCCTTCTACCACACATAAGGAATTGCAAAACTTCCCAAGAGACTTGGGAAACCTTGTCAACTTATTTTTCATCAAGCACAAGGGCCAGAAAGAATCAGCTATGGATTGAGTTTACAACTCTTAGGAAGCAATCAAAGCAATTTGTCTCAGATTTTGTTACCAAAGTCAAGGACATTGCAGACCAACTTGCAAGTGTTGGAGAGGAGATTGAGGAAGAGCAAATAGTCAGACAAGTGATCAATGGACTAAAGGCAGATGACAAGTGGGAGAGCTTTACCACAGCAATGGACTTATACATGGACATCCAAGCACCTGATCTAACAACTCTGATTGGACAACTCTTTACACATGAAGCAAAGATCACAAAGAATGGAGAGCAATCAAAAGGTAACAATCCCTCTACCCTATATACTGATAAGAAGACTAAAGACAAGAGTAAAAATAAAAAGGTTGATGAAGAAGGCTCTACCTCCCAAGCAAACTATGCAGGGAGAGGTAGATCTTCAAGTAGTCTGTTTTGATCTAATCATTTCTCAACTCATTTCCAAAGTACATATAGCATATTTTGGTGTCATTTGGAAGCTAAGCAAGTGTACTAAGCATATCTGGAGTCAAAGGAGGGCAGGTGTGAAGCATGTTTTGCAGCACCAACTCAGTTCTTGAGTGCATCCAATCATCACTCCCAACAGAAGGTACCAAGATTATTTGTAAAAGAATTTTTTTGATTGCATGGAATGCCTCAAAACATAATTTTTGATAGATACTCTATGTTCACATCAAACGTTTGGAGAGCAGCATTTGAATCGATTAGAACACTTGGTATCAGTACAACTCTTTATCCACAAACTGATGGGGAAATTAAAAGGGTTAATCGGGTACTTGAAGATATGTTGCATATATATGTGGATGAAAAGCAGGATAATTAGAGTGAGTATTTGAAATTAGTTGAGTTTTCATACAATAGTGAATGGCATGCATCTATAAAATTATATCCATTTGAGGCTATATATGGTTATAATTGTTTGAATCCACCTTCATTTTCACGTTTTCCAAATAAAGAAGAAGTGTCTAAAGAAATGCTTGATAAGAGAGATGAAGAACTAGGAAAATTATGTTGGAGTTAGACGTCTCCAGAAGCATGCAAACATCACAAGGAAGAAGAAGAAGCTTTGAGCACAACACAGAATACTAAATGTATTACCACTAGAATGTAAAAAGATAAGTAGCCCGTTAGGGCAATAGGCATCTATACAAGCCAGGGAATAAAAATCTCCTAAACAGGGAAAAAAGTGCCCAAATGGTCCTAGTGTGTTCAAACACATCACTATCTAAATATATCAACAAATCCCCCTTGGGAGTGACGCAGTGAACAAGGAGTTGGCACTCATTTATAAGGAAGTGACAAGGTATTTGGAATCAGTCCACAAAAGGAAGTAAGCCCAAAGCTTTGCGGAAAGTTTCAAACTTCTCCCTAGGCAGAGCCTTCATGAAAGGTCTGCAATGTTCTCCTTTAAGCTGATCTCCCCAGCAAAGAACCTCTCCATAACATAATGATAATGCACCTCAATGTGCTTAGTGCGAGCATGGAACATGAGGTTCCTCACAACTTCCAATGCACTCTGACTGTCAGTGAAGATGGTGGTGGCAGAAGACTAACCGTGTCAGTTATTAGGCGTCTGAGCCACACACTCAACAGTCGCTATGAAAATTACCCTATACTCAGTCTCACAGCTAGAAGTGGCCATAGTAGGCTACTGCTTGCTTAGCTAAGATATGTATAGGCTATGAAGCATGGAGCAAAAACCACTAGTCGACACAAGAGTCTCATAGCAACCAACCCAGTTAGAGTAAAAAAAATCATCTAAAATGGTTGATAGTGATCCTCCTTGGGATAAAAAAACCCAAGTAGTGGTACCACTCCAGTAGCGAAAGATGTGCTTAACCGCTTGCCAATGCTTGACATGTCGGCAATGCATAAATTCACTCATATGTGAGACAACAAACTGAATAACTGGTCGAGTAATGCATAAGTAAATCAAGCATCCAACAGCCTATTGATAGAGAAGAGCATCAAATGCATCTCCAACATCATGAATACTCAATCGTAAACCTGTCTCCATAGGAGTGGAAATAGGTTTAGAGTCTTCAAGTCCAAAATGCTGCAATAATGTGTCAATATATTTCGTTTGACACAAAGCCATTCCATCCTCAACGTGGATAAATTGAATGGCCAAATGATGATGCAAATGCCCCAAATCAGACACCTCAAATGAGGCATGTAAATCAGCCTTGAAATCAGCAATATGCTTCTCACGAGGACCAGTGAGTAGCATGTCATCAAAATACACCACAATGATTAGAAGCACATCATTAGCACGCTTAACATGTAAGGTGCTTTGAGTTGGATTGTTCTCAAAACCATGTGCAATCAGATAGGCATGTATCTTTTCATAAAAAGCACGTGGTGCTTGCTTGAAACCATATAATCCTTCTTTAACCACACAACTGATATGGATTGCCTTTCATACAAGAGTGCATGGCATGCATCTAGAAAATTGTCTCCATTTGAGGCTATGTATGGTTATAATTGTTTGACTCCACCTTCGTTTTCGGGTTTTCCAAATAAAGAAGAAGTGTCTAAAGAAATGCTTGATAAGGTGGATGCAAAACCTAGGAAAATTATGTTGGAGTTAGACGTCTGCGAAAGCGCACAAATAGCACAAGGAAGAAGAAGAAGCTTGGAGCTCAACACATAATAGTGAATGTATTACCACTAGAATGTACAAAGATAAGTAGCCCATTAGGGCAATAGGCGTATATACAAGCGAGGGGAAAAAACCTCCTAAACAAGGAAAAACCCTGATATGGATTGGCTTTCATACAATAGTGCATGGCATGCATCTATAAAATTGTCTCCATTTGAGGCTATGGTTATAATTAATTGACTCCAACTTCGTTTTTGTATTTTTTAAATAAAGAAGAAGTGCATAAAGAAATGCTTGATAAGATGGATGAAGAACCTGGGAAAATTATGTTGGAGTTAGACGTTTGTGGAAGCACGCGAACAACACAAGGAAGAAGAATAAGCTTGGAGCACAACACACAATATTGAATGTATTACCACTAGAATGTACAAAGATAAGTATCCCATTAGGGCAATAGGTGTATATACAAGTTAGGGGAAAAAACCTCCTAAAGAGGGAAAAAAGTGCCCCGGTGGTCCTAGTGTGTTCAAGCACATCACTACCTAAATATATCACCAAACCCTCCCCCCCCCCCCCCCCCCCCGGAGTGATGTGGTGAACAAGGAGCTAGCACTCATGTATAAGGAAGTGCCAAGCTATGTGGAATCAATCCACAAAAGGAAGTAAGCCCAAAGCTTTGTGGAAAGCTTCAAACTTCTCCCTAGGTAGACCCTTCATGAAAAGAACTGCAATGTTCTCCTCGGTGAGCACATGTGCCAAGTTGATCTCCCTAGCAGAGAAACTCTCCCTAAGATAAAGATAATGCACCTCAATGTGCTTAGTGTGAGCATGGAACACGGGGTTCCTCGCAATTGCCAATGCACTCTGACTGTCACTCAAGATGGTGGTGGGAGAAGACTCACCAACAACCAAATCAGCCATAAGGCATCTCAGCCACACACACTCAATAGTCGCTATGAAAGTTGCCCTATACTCAAACTCACAATTGGGAGTGGCGACAGTAGGCTCCTTCTTGCTCAGCCAAGATATGCATGAGCTACCAAGCATGAAGCGAAAAACACTATGATAGAGGTGCATCTAATTTATTATCACGAAAAGTCTACACTAGCCATTTTGGCATAGGTTTTGCCTCCTCAATATCAGCTCTCTCACCAACAAGTGCATCATGCAAATCTAAATTGAAAATGGAATGATCTGCATCATCACATGAAACCTGCAATGGCTCATGAGAAGTTGCCTCATTAGGACCAGTACTAGATTGTCCACCTGTAAAAAGAGGAAACAAAGTATCATACATGTCTTTGGAGCTAAAATATGTCTCCTTCCTACATGAAAGTAAATGTTGAATAGCAAATTCCACAAAAACAACATCACGGCTAACCAAAATGCATTTAGTCTATGGATGATACAGACGATAGCCTTTGTTTTTAGAACTGTACCCAGCAGAAATACATTTTACTACTCTATCATCCAATTTTCTACGATGTTGTTCAGGCACTAATGCATATGCTAGACAACCAAAAACAGATGAGCAACAGATGGCTTGCGAACATGCCAAGCCTCATATGGAGTGATAGACTGTAGTGCTTTAAGGGGACACTTGTTAAGTACATATGTTGCACACATAAGAGCCTCAAGCCAGAAACTATGTGGTAATGCCTGACTGTTGACCATACACCTCGCCATCTGATCCATGAGTGACCTATTCTTTCGTTTAGCAACTCCATTCTGTTGAGGTGTATATAGCACTATACAGTGATGTTTTATCCCACGTTCAACCAAAAATGCATTGAAGTCAGGAGACATATATCCCCCCATCCTCGATTAGAACAAAGGATGCCCATTTTACATGCTGACACATTTTCAACCAAAACCAAAAACTGTTTGAAGCACATAAACACTTCCGAATTTGCTTTGAGTGGATATACCCATGCATGCCTAGAAAAATCATCAATGAAAGTCACAAAGTAAAAATAGTTTCCAAAAGAAGATGTTTGGATAGGACCACAGACATCAATATGTACAAGCTACAATTTTTGAGTAGCCCGAACTAAACCATCTTTTGGAGAGGAGGAACACTGCATTTTGCCCAAAATATAGCCTTCACAAACATGTTTTTGAGGTGCCTCAAGTGTGGGCAAAGAGGAAACCATTTCAAATTCTTGCAGGCGTAGCAAACTAGCAAAATTCACATTACCAAAGCATGCATGCCAAAACTTTACATCTGAGATAGCCTAAGAATCATGTACTGCACATGCCGAATCATTCACAGATCTTTCATAGTCTACGAGCTTATACAACCCATGGCATTAAATGTTGGAAGCAATAATCACATCACCATTTGACAGATCATGAGCTGTACATTTTTCATCAACAAATTCCACAACCAAGCCAATCTTGGCTAAAGCCGAAAGTGATAACATATTCTTCTTGATCCATGGCATAAATAAGGCATCTCACAAAGTGAAATAACTACCATCAGTAGTAGTCAAAATGATCTTACCAACTCCCATAACAGGATAAGAGGAGTTGTTTGGGCATGTAACAATATTCCCTATAGGGGCACGCTCGATTGATGAGAAGAAACTATGATGCGAGATATTATGTGTGGTCCCCCCACTATCAAAGTAACAAACATATGAGTCTACTGCAAACATGCATTGCTCATGAGAAGATGGGTCGAAACTACAAACAATAGTACATTCCATTCTTCATCCTGGAAAAGATTAGGAGACTATGTTTTCAGTGTCGGGGCTTCTACAACAACCATTCCGGTCGCTTTCTTCTTTGTCTCTTTAGTAGCCAGTTTTGGATAGCTCTTAATGACATGATCATTTGCTTTACAGTATTTGCAAAAGAATTTTTGCTTTTCTGACTTCTTCATCTTTGTCTTCCTTCTTTGAATGTGCAGCATTTGCAGATTTGTGCTTACTAGTAGAAGAGCTCCCTTTTCCTTTGCCCTTCTAACTAGGCAGGAAAGCTTGATCTGCAACATGCATCATGGACGTGTTTTGCATAGATTGATCTTCCTACAACAGAACAAAAACTAACTCTTCAAATGACAGGGCATTTGGATTTCCTTTCATCATCAAACGAAGAGTAGAAGCAAAACTCAGATATGATTAAGAAAGACCATTCAGAATGGTTTGCACAAGTGAGTTATGTGGTATAACTTCATCAACAGAAATCAATTGTTCCTTCAAATCCTTCATCTTTGTTAGTAAAACTGTCCATAGAGTCACCTTCATTCATATTCTCACTCTCCAACGGTTTTTGGAGGTACACAACACAAGCCTCATTCCTAGCTTGGTACAATGTGGTAAGTATATCCCAAGCATCCTTAGCTATTCTGCAAGAGCAAATGTGAGGAATAATGGCACGTTTGACGGACAAAGCTATCAATGCATGTGCCTGAGCATCTCTATCGTCCCAACCAATTTGTTCTGTAGTAAGTGCAACAAAAATAGGAGCACAAACAAGAGTCTATAGAATATCACCATCTTCGCCACCATCTCCATTAGCTTTAGTATGTGTATTTGCAATACCTGTATTTGCAAGTGTAATAGGACGTCTTTCAACCCCGTGCACATAATTCCACTGTTCTTTTGCAACCAATACATGACCCATCATATAAGCCTACAATGGGTAATTTGTACCATCCAACTTATCCTCAACAACCAACAGATGAAATACATCATCGCTTTCAGCCATGGCTAATGAATAAAATAGATTGATGCAAAAAAAATGATTGTATCTAAAAATAGTTGAACAGAACTATTCAAACGTGTTCTATTAGACTTGTAGCAGACTTCGAGAAGCTTATACTAGCGAACCAAAACTGGTATATATCTTTGGCACAAAAAGATGAAATAACCTGCTCAAGCACTTAGATAGTGCATTCAAAGGCTAAAACGAGCTTAGATTGCAATTTTGGCACCACATAGCAAAGTTGTTTTGATCTCTGAAACACCGTGAGTATGCTCACCAAATTTCGTGTGATTCTAAGACTGCAATCGGAGAGGTGTCAACGATGCCCTAGATGAAGCGGTGACCTGCTCTGATACCAATTGTTGGAGTAAGGCGTCTACGGAAGCATGCAAACAACACAAGGAAGAAGAAGAATCTTGGAGCACAACACACAATACTGAATGTATTTCCACTAGAATGTACAGAGATAAGTAGCTCATTAGGGCAATAGGCATATATACAAGCCAGGGGAAAACACCCTCCTAGAGGGAGAAAAGTGCCTTGGCAGTCCTAGTGTGTACACACACATCACTACCTAAATATATCAACAATTAAGCAACCCATAAAACAAGCTCAGAAAAGACAAAAGAAATTCTACAATTTGAAGAGAAGACCACTTGAATTTCAAATAGATGATATGGCATTCGTTAAAGTCAATCCTCACCAATCTAACTTGTTGCTAGGGAAGTATCATAGACTTTCTCCTTGTTATGCAGGTCCTTTTAAAGTTTTGAAAAAGATTGGATCTCTTGCGTATTTGTTGGAATTATCTGAACATTTAAATGTGCATCCTCTATTTCATGTTATCTTACTTAAACAATATGTGCCTAATGTTGCTCATGTTTTGAAAGACAACTATAAGATAAAATTTTGGAGCTTCAACGTGAAATAGTTAGATAGGACGGAAAGATCTTTAGAAAAAGATCTATAGTAGATAATTTGGTGAAATGGCACACATATTCAGTAGAAGGTTCAATTTGGGTGAACTTAGATTTCTTCCTAGTGCATTATCCTTCTTTCTAACTATGAGGACAAAGTTCCTTAAAGGGGGAAAGAATTGTAAGAGGACTTTTGCTACTGAAACAATTCATTTTTAACTTTCCAAATCACATTGTGGGGATAATGCTTAGAATGAACAATTCGGTCATTTTCTGCATGTACGCAAAAATTTGGGATGAAAAATTCTATATTCTCTCTCTAGACCTTATCCACATCATGTTTTCTAGTTGAAAATTGAACATGAAGATGAAAGAATTGAGAAAAATTTTGTAGGAGAGAGGTAGAGCATGCATAAGACAAAAAAAGTTTCTCTGTAAAATTTTTTGAATCATGTTTTAATTACCTTGTTTACGGCTGTGCATTTAGTTCATTGTAAGAAAACTCCTTGATTTTATTCTCTTGATAATTTCTAAACTTGCAACTCCAAAGTGATACTTGGAGGCGGATTTGGAACTAGGTCATCTCTAACACTATTATGTAGATCAAAAAATTGAATAAAAGTGTCTCTCAAAAGCTTAAGCTAATTTCTCACTGTTTTGAGTCAAAAGGCTTGGGGAAAAAAAGAGAGCTTCTCTATTTCTATTCGATCCATGATTTTAAACCACATGCATTGTCACACCTAATTATCTTTGGATATGTCTTTTTGGTGCTTTTCTTCTATTTTTGGATAGGTACTCCTAAAGAAAGCACTACTACAAGCTCACGCTTTTTGCAAAAGTTTTGGAGAGAATCAACTTTTTCTAAATTTGGTGGCTCACCCACTTCTTTGAGCGGTGATCAACTTTGTTATAATAAGACCTACATATCAAAGAGGAAGAAGCTAGAAATCATAGAATTACCTTGTGATTGAGAGTGAGAGTGTGATTGAAATCATGACTGTGAATGATATTTTGATAGCTTGGGGGTGGTGAGAACATAGAGGCTTCATCAAGAAGCTATTGTATCGATTGATTCACATGTATAATATCATAGTTTCTCTTTCTCTTAGTCATATCTTGTCTACTCTTCTACACTGGAGTTTCCCTTACCTTGTGCAAGTTCTTTTTTTCTCTCTTCCACTATTTTTGAGTGATCGAAACCTTGCAATTGAGGATATATTGTGATTGAGGAAACACTACAAGTGGTATCATAGTAGAATTGATCCTTGAGAACGATGGAAAGTTTGACACAAAAGGTCCATGAGCAAGAGAAGCTTATTCAAAATATTTTTGGAGAATTACACAAAGAACTAAGTGGAAAGCAACCAAAAGGTGCAAAAAATTTGTTCGTGGAGCTCAATAATGAAGTAGATGAAGGTGAGGGAAATTCCAAGATGCCTAGAGGAAGACAAAAATGCAATTATGAAGATATAGAGTCAGGTGAGTTTGCCCTTAACCAAGTCTTCAAGAAGGAAAAATCGAATGATGTTGATGCTCAGAAGAAGAGTGGTGAAGATTTGGAGTTATGGATTGAAGAGCTACAAGATTTCTTTGGTATTTGAAAATTTAGTAAGGAATCCAAGTCAAAAAATGGGATCTTGTTCCTACCTTCCTTAGAGAGCAAGACAGAAAATGCTATTGTTCTCCACACTACCCTATGAGAAGAAGATGGAGTTCTATAATTTTTGACAACACGAAAGTGACAAGCATAGTATGTTTGTTGATGAGCACAAAGAGAAGTTCCTAATATTTCACCAATATGCATTGGAGGTTAGTGGTGATGCTCTAAAGAACAAGTTTCTTGAAGGGCTTTGTGAGAAACTTTGCTATCAAGTCAAGGGATCTGTATGTGTGGATTTTTTGTATGCTATTGCGATGGTTGAGAATTTTAAGAAGATGGATAAGTTCAACTTAGAGAAGGCAAATAGAGCCAGATTCATTGCAACCAGACATAGGCATCAATCCATCCATTGGTAGCAAGATCCTTATTTTATTGAGCGACCAAAAAAAATTGTTTTCTATTTTTATTGCGGGGAGCAAGGGCATCGGACATATGAGTGTTCGAACAAGGAAATCTTTCAGCCTGCACAATCGAAGCTGATAAACATCATCGAGAAAGATACAAGAATTGAGAAATGAGATGATGGAAGTAAGTGCACTAACTCTACTTTATGTTGCATGTTGACTAGCTCTTTCCCAAATGCTTCTGTAATTATGATTTTGGGAATGATATCTATGCATAGAATCACGATTCTTATGGATTTCGGTAGTTCACATTGTTTTCTATCTTTCAAATTGGTACACAATTTAGGGAAACCCCGTTATATGCAGACAACAAGACTTGTAGAGATGGCCAATGCATGACTACACTATACGAAATGATACATTGAAAACCTTAAGTTTACTTTTTTATAGTTGTTTTTCTCAAAGTTTTCATGTGATCGAGATAAAACAAAGTGATGCAATCGGTTACATGGTGAATCTATCCACATTCTAGGTGATGTGCATAACCCTAAGCCTATTCTCATTTCTGCTATGCAAGTAATTAGATGTATATGTGATGGTTGTAGAACATTTTTAGTGTATGTGAACAATTTGCATGAGGAAGATAATGATGAAAATCTTCCAAATTATGTACAAAATCTTTTGAGAGAATATGTAGATGTATTTCTAGAAGACATATCTGTTATACCTCCACCTAAGAAGATTGACCATGCCATTGATCTGTATCTGGGGAATGAACCATATTTTAGAGGAGATTTAACATAGATGTATTAAAGGAGCTTAAGATTCAATTAGATGAGCTTTTGAAGAAAGTCTTAATAAGACCGAGTGTTTCACCTTGGGGTGCACCTGTTCTATTTTAGAAGAAGAAGGTTGAACCATATAGATTATGTATTGACTATATGGGGTTGAATAAAAGAATAATTAAAAACAAGTACCCATTCCCTCACCTAGGTGACATATTAGCTCAATTAAGTGGAGCAATTGTATTCTCTAAGATTGACTTAAAATATGTATATTGCCTAATTAGGATCAAAATAGAGGATATACCCCATATAATTTTTTGAATAGGATATGAACTCTGCGAGTTTACGATTCTACCTTTTGGATTAAGAAATGATCTTGCCACATTTATGTGCTTGATGAACAATGTTTTTCATGATTACCTAGACAAATTCATCTTAGTATTTCTTGATGATATATTTCTATACTCTAAAGATGATCCTGAGCATGCTGTATATCTCAAAAAGACTTTGCAAACTCTTAGAGAACACAAATAGTATGGAAAGAAGAGTAAGTGTTTCTTTGCCAAGGATAAACTTGTGTATCAAGGAAGAGTCATATCTAAAGAGGGAATTCATATAGACCAGGATAAAGTAAAAAAAATAGTTGATAGGCTAGTTCCTAAAACTGTAATGGAAGTTAGAGCTTTTTTAGGATTGGTGCAATATGAAAGAGCACATAATAAGGATTTATCTAAGATAGCTAATCCCCTCATAGAGTTGACTAAAAAGAATGCAGGATTTATGTGGGGTTTTGCCTGCCTAAAATGATTTGAATCATTAAAACAAAAAGTCCTTCAAAATTGTGTTTTGAAAATATCACAAATGGGAAAGTCTATTGTGGTTGCATGTGATGGAAGTGGTAGTGAGATGGGATGTCATCTTTCACTGGATGGTAGGAAGGTTAGATATGAGTCCATAAATGAAGAAAACATGAACTTAACAATCCTTCTCATGATCTAAAACTACTTACTATTAGTCATGCACTTAAGCATTGGAGACATCTATTGTTAGGGGTTAAGTTTGAATTGAAAACAGGTCATGAGAGTCTAAAATACATTTTCACATAGCCATTTCTTAACAACATGTAGAAGTGTTGGATTGAATTATTAAGTGAGTATGCTTTTGAAATTAAGTATCTAGGTAGTAAAGAAAATAAGGTTGCTTGTGCATTGAGTCGGAGACCTCTATGTAATCTCCTTTAAGTAGTAACTTTTGATTTTCTCAATCAAATTCAAGAAGAACTAAAACAAGACTCTTTTTATGCACCTATTTTGAGTCTTTTGCATGCAAATAGGGGATTGATGTATGAATACAAATTTCATTTGCATAATGGATCTTTGTATTGTAACACTTGATTATGCATCTCTTCTAGGTCTCCAGTGAAAGTTAAAAGAATGCATGGTTGTCATGGTGCACTTTTTTCTTCACATCCAAGTTGTTCAAGGACCTATGTTAAAATGAAATATTCTTATCTTTGCTTATGTATAAAGCGCAATATTAGAAAGATGTTAGTGACTGTTTAAAGTGCCAATTGCTAAAATCTACGTTTAAGACAATGCTCGAAATGCTTCAACCTTTAGACGTTCTAAATTAGTACGATCACAAATAAACATGATACCATATTTGTGGTAATTGATCGACTTACCAAGATGGCACATTTCTTCCCTATGAAAAAGATTGACACTACATTGAATGTAGCAAGACTATTTGTAAAGAATTTTTTTGATTGCATGGAACACCTAAAAGCATAATTTCTAATAGAAATTCTAGGTTCACATGAAACTTTTGGAGAGCAACATTTGAATTGATTGGAACTCAACTCCGTATCAGTAAAACATTTCATCCAACAACTCACGGGGAAACTAAGAGGGTTAATGTGGCACTTGAACATATGTTGCGTATGTATGTGAATGAAAAGTAGGATAATCCGAGTGATTATTTTCCCTTGGTCGAGTTTGCATACAATAGTGCATGGCATGCATCTATAAAAATGACTCCATTTGAGACTATGTATGGTGATGATTGTTTGACTCCACCTTCTTTTTGGGTTTTCCAAATAAAGTAGCAGTGTTTAAATAAACGCTTGATAAGTTGGATGAGGACCTTGGTAAAATTAAGCAACATATAAAAGAAGCTTAGAAAAGACAAAAGAAACTCTACAATTTGAAGAGATGACATCTTAAATTTTAAATAGATAATATGTTATTACTTAAAGTCAATCTACACAAATCTAACTTGTTGCTAGGGAAGGATGATAGACTTTCTCCTTGATAAAAAGGTCCTCTTAAAATTTGAAAAAGATTGGATCTCTTGCTTATTTGGTGGAATTACTTGAACATTTAAATATAAATCCTTTTTTTCATGTTAGCTTACTTAAATGATATGTGCCTAATGTTACTCATGTTTTGCAGGAAAACTATAAGGTGAAAGATGATGGATCTGTTGAGCGTCAACCTGAAAGAGTATTAGATACGAGGGAAAGATTACTTAGAAATAGATCTATAGTAGAGATTTTGGTGAAATGGCACACATCAAGTAGAAGATTCGACTTGGGTGAAATTAGAGGATTTTCTAATGCATTATCCTTCTTTCCAACTTTGAGGACAAAGTTCTTTAAAGGGGGAAAGAATTGTAATAGGCCTTTTTCTAGTGAAATAATTCATTTTGAAATTTTAGAATTACATTGTGAGGATAATGCTTAGAGTGAACAGTTAGGTCATTTTATGCATGTAGGAAAAATTTTTGGACCACAAGTTCTATATTCTTTCTCTAGACCCTATCCGCATCATGTTTTCTCGTTGAAAAGTGAACATGAAGACGAAAGAATTACGAAAAATTCTGTATGAGAGAAAGATGCAACATGCATAAGAGAATAAAAGTGTCTCTATGAAATTTTTGTCAATCATGTTTTAAATTCCTTTTTTACAGTTCTACATTTAGTTCATTGTAAGAAAATGCCTTGATTTTATTATCTCTAAAATTTCTAAAATTGCACGGCTCAAAAGTGATACTTGGAGGTAGATTTGGACCTAGATCATCTCTAATGCTATTGTGCAAATTGAAAAATTCCATAAAATTGTCTCTCACAAGCTTAAGCTAATTCCTCAGTGTTTTTGAGTTGTAGGGCTTGGAAAAAAAAAAAGATGGCTTCTCTATTTCTATTTGATCCATGATTTTAAAAGCACACGTATCGTGATGCCTAATTACGGATGTCTTCAAATATGTCTTTTTGGTGCTTTTCTTTTATTTTTGGAAAGTTGTCACTAAAGAAAGCACTACTACAAGCACATGCTTTTTGCAAAAGTTTTATGAAGATTTGGCTTTTTCTAAATTTGGTGGTTATCATACTTCTTTGAGCAGGGACAAACTTTTATATAAGAAGACCTATGCATCAAAGAGGAAGAAACCAAAAATCAGAGAATCACCTTTTGGTTGAGAGTGAGAGTGAAAGTATGATTGAGAGTGCGAGTGTGAATCAGATTGTGATAGCTCGGGGATGGTCGAGAGGTCGAGGTTTTGTCAAGAAGCTTTTGTATCGATAGTGTCACATCTATTATATTAGAATTTCTCTTTCTGTGAGTCATATCTTGTCTACTCTTCTATGCCAAATTTTCCCTCATCTTGTGCAAGTTTTGTTTTTCTCTCTTCCACTATTCTTGAGTGATCGAAAGCTTGTCATTGAGGATAGATTGTAATTAAGAAAATGCTATATACCAAGTGTTCACATGTTGTGGAAACAAAGACTAAGGAGGCTACATCAAGGAAATATACTTGCTTCTATCTATGCATCAAAATTAAGAAAATTCTTTTTTGATCTTACATGGCATGAGGATTATTTTATCAACCAATTTCAATGGGGCTCACATGAAAATTTCAAGGGCCTCATGTTAACCATGCCAAAAGTAAATAATTTGAATGAATTCATGAATCAAGAAATCAAGTGTGATAATAGTTTGTTTGAGACAAAGCAAGAGAATAAGAATTCTATTTAAGATCATAAATATAGGTTTACCTCAATCCCCAACAATGTATGGTGGAAGAATCTCAAGTAGAGCCCATGCAATTAGATAACATCAACATCAGGAGACTTACACAAAGGAGACAAAACCATCTGAAAGACAATGGATTATGATTATATTGTGAAGATCATGAATGTCCTATGAAGAAGAAAGAAGTTGAATCATTAACACATTCAAATGAAAAATATATCCCAATAAGAGAGTCATGCATTTGATTCTCCAACTAGATATACTACAAATCATTTTTAGTTTCACCATCCTCCTGTTCAAGTACTGCATATTAGGAAATCTATAAAGACTATGAGCTATGAAGGTCCAAGTCCTAGAACTAAAGAGCACCAATCAAGGCTTGTGAAATTCAGAAGATGAATCCAATATAGCCCACTGTAGAAAACATGGACGCTCCTCTTGGAACTCATTGCCTAACAAGAAGTGATGTCACGGATACAAAGGAAACCATCATGAACCTTAGATTTCATGTAACTTCCCATATCTCATGAACCTTTTAGATTTTGGAGAAGCTAATGCTACTACTATGTCCAAAACATGCTATAATCCTAAGATCTACTATCTAAATCCTTGCCTGAGATATCAAAATGTCTTGTTTTAGATAATTGAAATCCTCAACTAATAACCACCCTTGAACACCTATACAAAGAGACTCTTCCCACATACATCCATAATCAATCCAATACTGGTATTGGGAGCTCAAGGATTTGCAATATACAAGTTCCAGTTCTAGTTTTAGTCTTGTTTTTTGGTCTACTCATACCTATCTTATATTCAGAACACCTCTCTTTTCCTCTTGCAATTTAATAGTACAGAATCATGTCCACTTATTTCTTATACCTAGTTCATGTCTCTCAAGGGAGTTCTTCTATCTCCAATATCTTGCTTCATACCTATGATCCTAGGTTGTCGGATCTCTTGTATCTTTTCTAGTCGAGTTATCCATATCTATCAGGCTAGGGTTCTGAGACTTCTTGTAAAAGTTCTATATTCTTGTATTATTTTCTCTATGTGGATGACCTTGAAATTAGACGAATATTTTGTAAATCCAATCCAAGTCTAGTACTTTCGATAAATGAAGATCTACTAAGGTTGAACAAAACATATAGGACTTAGATGTCCCTAGTAGAATAGAGAAAATAATGTTCCCTTCACTCTTTTCAACCAAACTTGAACTAGACCAAAGAAAATCCTAGATGAATTTTATAATTGTCCAAATTGAAGATACTATCGCAAAGACTTGAAGCTCAAACTAATGAATGTTTTACTTGAACTCAAGCTTTGGAACCCATTTTCAAGAACCATGTCCCATACCACCATACCCACCTTGATGTTTATGCAAATCCTAATGTTTTGGATAATCTATCCCATACCTACACCATCCTGAAGTGTTTTTTGATTTGATACAAGCTTCTTGAAGTCCAAAACCTTGAATTAGAGATTGATCAATGCACCATTTTTTCTTAACATGAGTCTTTGTGTTATAAAACATATTTCTTACAAGGTTTAAATATTTTTTTGTTTCATTCTTTTGTTGGGAAAGATGGATGGACACTCTATGAAATGAGTAGGTAGTGCAAATTCTTGCTTTTTATCAGCCCTCTTCCACTTTAGAGTTGAATTGTAGGCCCTATTAGCTTTCCAATGATACTAAACAAAGTGCCTATGTACTTTGGAAATGATACAAGTAATGATTAATGCAAAACAGACTACTTCCCTCTTCACAATCCAATGAAAACCTTCTATTTTGGTTCACACACTTGCTGCTTGTTAAGCTCAATGCTTCCAGTACAGTAGGAATTAAATAAATTCCTTTTGGAGATATCAAATTAGCTTAAAGAGCTAATGATTCCAAGTGGAATCACTTAAAGAATTGACTATACACAGAGCAATCAACTTAGCAAGTGTAGCATTACCCCCGATTTTTTAGGACCTTTGCAGAGAATGACTAGTGACCACTTCGATGAGCTTTTCTCCCAATCCACTAAATGGAATGTCTTCAACATTTATCAACATGTAGTTGACTTAAAGCTGATTCCAATGAGATATAGAACATTGAAAATGACGAAGTAATGACTACGATATGAGCAATACAGAATGAGTGTTCTGAGTGACAATGTCAGAGAGATCAATAGATGTAAGCAATGCTCTATTGTATTATATGACAACGTTCTACATGATCAATGGCATGATAATCAATGCCCATGATGGTGAGAAGTGTAGGCTATGAAATGAGCCTCACTCTCTTAGAATATGATCACCTAAAGGCTCAGACTTGGAGAGATCTAACTGCTAGATTTTACATCCATCTTTTATAGATGCTTCATTCAAAATTTGAATCTGAATTCAACTTTGGATCTCACTAAAAAGTGATCCACTAATCTAGGAGATATTCTCTCTAAGAAACTTGTATCTGTCCTATCCATCTACCTCCACGCGTTTTGTGGCTCTTACAAATATTCCTTCAAGTCAATTTGACTTTTACAAATGGTAAACGATAAAGAATCCATAGCAATGGTTCTCATGAGTCTTCAATCAATTTCACATGAAGTATTCTCATGCTTAGCCAAGTGTGTAGGCTTGGCATTTGCACAAAGAGCTCCCCCTCAAGCCAAACATCTTGGCTTGATCTTCTTCGTCAAGCTTCTTGTATGTCCTGCAATCCAATCATAGCTTTAAACCTACAAAGTTTAGCACCATCAAGTGCTTTGGTCAATAAGTCTGCACATTGCATATTAGTTGATACATATGCCAATTGAATTCCCTTGCTCAATAGCTTCTCTCTCACATAATGATAGTGGACCTCTATATGCATGGTCCTAGCATGATAAATAGGATTTGCTGCAAGATGTAAGGAACTTGTATTATCTCCAAAAATCATTGGAGGTATAGTATGCAATCCCAAATCTGCATATAGCTATCTGATCCAGGTTATACTTTATGGAATATTTGGAATGAAGGTTTAATGCCTTGAGGATTTTAATGTGTTTTGTGTTTTGATTTAGCAGGTGAAGATCCATGAGGATGTGAACGCGCATGGACTTATTAAATTATTTTTGGAGATACTTAGAAGAATACTTTTGGAAGATAGTTATTTTTAGAAGAAAGTACTTTTAGTTATATCTTTGTAAAACAAATAATAGATCGTTTTAAAAAGCGACTTTATTGTAAAAATAGAAAATTACAAATTTGTAAATAAAACAAAAGCACGCTTTTTGAAGTGTGGCCCTCATGTATCTTGTATTCATGAAATAATATGAATTTCCTATAAATACACGTGCTCTGATAGAGTTGTCCATCAGAGTATGTGGGGGGAGATTGTACCCAATCTGGTGTCGTCTCTTGTCTCTTTCTATCTCTAAGTACTTTTGTGTGATTGTGTTTCTATACTATCCTCTACATTCATGCGTCTAGGGGATTCGGGCGTCAAGAGTGGTGTTAGAGCCAAGGCATCCACGAAGGTGGTTTTGGCATTCAATTGCAATTTGTGGCATCCGTTGCATTCACAATTCGTCATTCATCTCAACCATCCGGTCTAGGTTTTTCATTTATCAAGTTTGTTTTAGTCCGCCGACCTAGGTTTTGGATCTCTACATAAGGCCATGCACCCTACTCAAAATATTGATGATTTCAATTCCTCACCTCTACCTGGGGTATCAATCGATCAACAATTAAAGCTTTTGGGACATGAACTCCAACATGCCCAAAATGAAATAAAAAGAACGTGATGCTGCACTCTAACGACTATAAAGTCGTGAAAATAACCTAGTTAGGGTAGTGAAGGCCATTATTACCGCTCAAGAACAAGGCACACAGTCCAAAATTGGTGCCAAAAATTTCCAATTTCCACGATTTGATGGGCGAAAAAATGGCCAATCTGTTCTCTCATGGCTATCTCAGTTTGATGACTTCTATTCTGATGAATCATATTCTGAAAATGAAAAAGTAAAATTTGTAACAAACTATTTAGTGGGAAAGGATCAGTTATGGTCAACCTGAAGACATTCAACCTGAAGACATTCAACCTGATTGGACTGAAGAAGCATTGGAGTAGGATCTAAGTACCTTGGGTAATGCAATTTCTATCCATTCTTTACTTTGAATGCAAGGTACTATTAATGGTGAAATTGTTAATATTTTACATGATGATGGTAGTTCACATGACTTTATTTCTCACATACTAGTGAAAAATCTCCAATTAAACCCACTTCCTTCTATGTATAAAGTTAAAACTACATTTGAGGGAAATAGATATAATTTCACAAGTGAAGTGCATAATGTTCAAATTTGTATAGGTTCATACATAGATGAACGCACATTCTTGATTTCTCGTTTGCAGTCCTATGATGTTATACTTGGTATGCCTTTTTGTCACCATTATAAACCATGCATTGATTATCATACACATACCATGAATTTTAAGTTTAAAAATCAAGATATTTGTTTGTCTACAATACATGACTTCCAACCATTTCCATTAATTAATCATACTCAAGTAAAACGTGCATTTTGGAAAGGCTAAAATTCATGTATTTTTTTTGTCAATAACATAGTCGATTATACACATACACTTCCTGATACACATAAATCATTTATGGATTCCTATAAGGAGTGTTTTATGGATGATTTTCCTTCTAAACTACCACCTTCTAGGTGATCTCTTGTTACCATTAGTGTCCATGTGAAAGGCCAAATGGCCATTGGACACTTCTTTGTATATGTTCTTTAATAAAACATATAGTGGCCTGGTCAGTCATAGAGTGTAAGTTCGAGCGCATTTGTACGACCTAAGAATTCTATCTTTGTGCTCCCTGTGTACTATGTTTTCAGCATATTTTGCACCCTCTGTATGGAGTACTGTGTGCGGGCTTAGGAGGTCGATTTTCTGGTCCGAGCATATCGTCGTGAAGCTCTCGAGAAGGAGAGCGCACTCTGGTGCATCGCCATCAAAATACTTCACTGGTATCAGAGCAGTTCTAGGCTTATGACTAAGGCGGAGACCAAGGCATAGACCTTGGCATACCTTGTCATCCGAGTCACCGTTGGTGCCGTTGATTGCACGCGAGGCAGGACCTCAATGATCAAGGAATATAGAGGTTCCCGGTACTTCTCGGGAGGTCACCCATCCCAGTAATGTTCCCCCCGGAGCTCACTTAACCGAGGTTCCCGGTACTTCTCGGGAGGTCACCCATCCCAGTAATGTTCCCCCCGGAGCTCACTTAACCGTGGCAATCTCTTGCCACTAAGCTACACTCTTGTGGTGTCTGAAGAAGGGGAAAGACTAAGGTTGACATTACCTTGAACATGTTTTGGTCCCGGAAAGCTTCATTCTTTGCTTTCAAAGACAATTTTTGAAGCATTTTTGGGTGTCTTTTGGAGCCATTTTGGAGTACTTATGCACATAGTTCTCTTCACACAGGTCCAAGAACATCAAGAAGAGTGTTCTTTGTACTTCTTTGAAAATAAATATCAACCTTTGGGGCTATGTTTTCAGAAACACTCGTAAAACTACAGGTTTCTTGAAAGGTTTCAGTTTTCGTGGGAGCAGTTGCTGCAAATTTATGTAGGTTTTTTTTTTAGCCCAAAATATCAGAGGTGATAGACACTTGCAAGTGTTATTGGCTAGTTTTTGGGCTGTGTATTCAGCCTTTAATGTCATTTTACTGCATATATTGAGCACATACACACTATGTACACTTATGTGGATACCGCTTATGTACGTCCATGTGGTCATTGATATAGCGGTTACGTTCTTTGCATAAAGCCGTTCACGTTTGATAAAGAGGGTCGTGGTGAGGTTTTCTTAACTAGGAGACACCCAAATGTCAGGGTCTCTTCATTGATGTAGGTGGAAGACTTACCCAGCCTCGCCATACGAGATGTATGATAGTTGTTCATAGGTGCTCCATAAGCCTAGTTGGCTTCTATTGGGTAACTGATTATATGCAGTGGATTCAGTGATTCACTATGCAAGAAAACATGTCAGTACTCACAGTTTTATGATATTTTGACATTGGTCATACACTCATTTTGCAGAGGATACTCAGGCAAAATTTTTCTAGATTTCTGGTTTTGTCAACTATGTAGTGGTTGATTTACTCCTTGATACACTTATTCATTGGTGTTCGGACTCTTCTAGATCCATTATCACTCTATTCAGTTCTCTACCATCATGACATCAGAGGTCTTAGGCACATCCGATGGATCAAGGTCTAGTGCTAGTGTTCCAAGGAGGAGCTATAACTTGTAGGGCAAAGACCATTTTGAGATCCGAAAATTTGATGGCACAAACTTTGCTCTATGGAAGAATCAGATTAAAGATGTGTTGATTCAAAGGAGGCGATGGAAGCCAGTAAATGGAATTTCAAAGAAGCCTACAAACATGGATGAAGATGAATGGGATGAGTTAGATGAAATGGCCAGGTCTACCATTCGCTTGCACTTGGCAGATAATGTTTACTTTACAGTATTAGACTGTGAAAGTGCAGAGGCGTATGAAGGACACAAATAATGTTGCTGCTCATCTGAATGAGTTTGATGCTATATTCTCTCAGTTGAAGGCTCAGAAAATGGATATGGATAATGAAATGAAAGTAGTATTGTTGTTATGCACCTTGCCATCATCATGGGATACGTTTTGCATGGCTATTAGCATATGTGGAGCACTTTTGAGTGAGGAGATTTGCAAAAAATCTATGGTTGGCACTCAGAGTGGAGATGCATATAATGTTCGTGATTCTTACCAAGGAAAGAATCAACAATGTGGGGGATATTGAATGCCATTATTGTCATAAGAAAGGACACATGAAGAAAGACTGTTATGCATTAAAGAATGCTAAAGGTAAAGGACAGAATGTTGATGGGCATGTTAAACAGTTACCTCCACCATCTACTTCGAGTGTGAAGATTGAAGAAATTAATGCTATTTTCGATGATGCTGATGTGTTGACACTTGATAGTACTGTGCCAACTGAGGCTTTAATGGCTAATTCTCTTTCCCGCACTTGGCTGCTAGATTCTAGTGCTTCTTTCCATGTGACACCACATAGAGAATGGTTCTCTAATTATGCAGCAAAGTCTCTTGGTACCGTGAGACTTGGTGACTCTTACCAATGTGATGTTGTGGGGATTGGAGATGTGGTTCTGCAATTCATTGATGGTTTAAAATTCACTATGCATAATGTATGCCATGTACCTCAGTTATCACGTAGTTTGATGTTAGTTGGTCAACTTGATGACCTTGGTTACAAGGTGGTCTTCCATGCTCAGTCCTTTTGCATATCAAAGGGCAATATGGTTATTGCAAAAGGAAGCAAAGTTGGCTCACTTTATCCTTTATTTGTATCATAAGAAAGAACACTTGTTAGTTGTTACTGAATAGCCTATGGCTTGTATTTGGCATGGTCGTTTGGGCCATATATCGCGCAGTGGAATGGAAAATCTTTCTCGTTCTGGCTACTTACCTGTGTTATCTTTCTCTGATTTTTCATTTTGTGAGCATTGTCAATATGGAAAGAAAACCAAAAATGTCCATAGAATGCACATTGAAATTCAACCTTTAGATCTCGTTCATACATATGTGTGTGGTACTATGCCCACTAGGTCCTTAGGTGGTTCTCTTTATTTTGTCACTTTCATAGATGATGCTACTTGAAAAGTTTGGGTATGTCCTATCAAATCGAAGGATGAGGTATTTCCTACTTTTAGAAAATGGCTTGCTTCAGTTGAGACTGAAAAAGGAACTAAGCTTAAGGCTTTACGTTCAGATAATGGGGGTGAGTATACCTCACATGAATTCAGCCTTTTCTATCAGTCTAGAGGGATTCGTAGAGAGTTTACAGATCTCTTATACCCTAGTACAGAATGGTGTAGCTGAGAGGATGAATAGAACTATTCAAGGTAGAGTAGTCTCTATGTTGCATCATGTAAACCTCTCACAAGGCTTTTGGACAAAAGCAGTATTGACTGCAGTTCATGTGATTACCCTTTCACCTAGTACTGCCAAAGGTCTGAAAGTGGCACAAGAGCTGTGGACAGGGAAGCCACCATATTATGATCCTCTTTGAGTTTTTGGGTGTGAAGCATATGTTCATATACCCAAGAATCTTAGACAAAAGTTGGACCATAAGTCAAAGAAATGCATTTTTCTTGGATATGGTCGAGAAGGACAATTTGGATATTGCTTATGGGATCGTGAAACATGAACAATGATCAGAAGTAGTAATGTCATTTTCAATGAGTCTAAGATGCATAAACAACGGTGTTTGAGGATACTAGTCCTCCGGTTAGCATGCATAAAAGTGCCACACATAGGGATGTTCAAGCGAATGTCCATTCAGATCAGTCTACACATGTTCTTGTTCAGCAACAATTGAGACATTCTGCACGTGTCTCACATCCACCTGATAGATATGTTCCACGTTTAGATTTTGTTATGCTAACAGATGCCGGAGAGCCTTCTTGCTACAAAGAGGCTATGCAGACAAAGGATCATGTCAAGTGGGAGCGTGCCATGAAGAGTGAGTTGGATTCTATTCACAAGAATGGTACTTGGGATTTAGTACCTTTGCCAAATGAAAGGAAAGCTTTACCATGTAAATTCACATCACATAGTGCTTCTCCAAAGTATAAAGCATGATTTGTTGCAAAGGGTTTTAAGCAACAACATGGTGTTGATTTCAAGGAAATCTTCTCTCCAGTGGTCAATATGACTACCCTCCGCATGTTGCTTGGATTCATTGCAATGGAGGACTTAGAGTTAGTCTAAATGGATGTGAAAACTGCTTTCTTGCATGGAGATCTTATAGATGAGATCTATATGGAACAACCAGAGGGTTATGTAGTTCCTGGCAAGGAAAGTCTAGTTTGTAAGCTCAAGAAGAGCTTGTATGGACTTAAACAGTCCCCTAGACAATGGTACCAAAAGTTTGATGTTGTTATTAAGTCTCAAGGCTATTCTCGAAGCAATGAGGATCATTGTCTCTACACAAAGAGATGCTCAGATGGCAGCTTCATATGTTTGATACTTTATGTTGATGATATGTTGATTGCTCGGAAGTCCTCTTATGACTTGTCAATTCTCAAAAAGAAGTTGAGTCAGACATTTGATATGAAGGATTTGGGGGATGCCAAACATATTCTTGGCATGTGCATTACTCGTGATAGGAGTAAAAGATGCATATACTTGTCTCAAAGTGAGTACATATCCAAAGTACTTCACAGGTTCAATATGAAGGGTGGAAAGGCATTGAGTACACCTTTACCCACATATGTGAAATTGAGCAAGGAGGATTGCCCCAAATCAGATGAGGAAAAGGAATTCATGACCAAAATTCCCTATCAGTCTGCTGTTGGTAGTCTCATGTACGCTATGGTAGCTACAAGACCAGACATTGCATTTGCAGTGGGAGTTGTGAGCAGATATATGTCTAATCCTGGCAAGAAAGATTGGGAAGCGGTCAAGATGATTTTGAGATAGCTGAGTGGCACTAAGGACAAGTATCTATGCTTAGGTAGAGGGAAAGCATCCATTATTGGTTACACAGATTCTGACTATGCTGGTTGTGTAGAAAATCGTAAGTCTACATCAGGGTACATTTTTCATTTTGTTGGAGGTTCTATCTCTTGGAGATCTCGTCTTCAAGAATGTACAACTGTTTCCACCACAGAAGCAGAGTATGTTGCAGCAAGTGAGGCATGTAAAGAAGCATTGTGGCTTTCTCGTCTTGCTTGTGATATGGGTTTACTTGAGCATGTACCTGGCTTGCTCAGTGATAGTCAGAGTGACATTGCTTTGGCTAAGAATCCGGTCTATCATGCAAAGACCAAGCACATTGAGGTGAGGTATCACTTCATAAGAGATTGCTTAGCCATTGAGGGCATTATTCTTGAGAAGGTTCACACTCGAGATAATGTTGCAAATACTTTGACTAAAGCTCTACCACAAGATAGCTTTCGACACTGTTGTCACTTGATGGGGGTTACTTGATTCTTGATCTTACACAGTCACTTGTATATTGTGTAACATGCCCATCAGGTGGGAGGTATAGTTTGTATACTTACACTGAGGTATTCTTTATCATTCCTTTATTTTTCTCCCATAGTTACTTTGGCCATGTTGGCCTTTAGTGGGAGATTGTTACCGTTAGTGTCCATGTGAAAGGCCAATTGGCCACTAGACACTTCTTTGTATATGTTCCTTAATAAAACATATAATGGTCTGGTCAGTCACAGACTGTAAGTTCGACCACATTTGTAAGACCTAAGAAGTCTATCCTCGTGCTCCCTGTGTACTGTGTTTTCGGCATATTCTGCAGCCTCTGTGCGGAGTACTGTGTGCGGGCTTAGGAGGTCATACTCTGAGCATATCGTCATGAAGCTCTTGAGAAGGAGAGCGCACTGTGGTGCATCGCCGTCAAAATACTTCATCTCTACATCATAGTATAGAACCTTGTCTCTTGCAAAAGATAAGTAACCTGAGGTACTCCTTCTATCATCTTTGCAATTTGCCCAATCTGCATCTGAGTATATCTTGACATCCAAATTTGAAGTATAAGGAAAGTATAGACCTTGATTTTGAGTGCCCTTAAGGTACTTCAAAATTTTCTTGGCAGCTTCCAAATGACGTACTCTAGGTTTTTGCATAAATTTTCTTAAAACACTTACTCCATAAGCATTATCAATCCTTGTCAATGTAGCATAATTTAAGCTTCCCACTATGCTTTGATATCCTGCAATATTTTCAAGCACATCACCTTCATGAGAACTTAATTTTTGGTTCACCTCCATAGGAGTGCTTACCTATGAAGATGCACTTCTTTGCCTTGGGGTCTAGCTTACCTCTAATTTGAGAAGGGATATGAACATCCAAAGATCCTGCAATGATCAAGTGAAGGTCTTCTACCATGCCATGCTTCATATGGGCTCATCCCATGAAGAGATTTTGATGGCAACCTATTAACATGATAAGTAGCAGTTGATACACTTTCTGCCCACAAATAATTAGGTAGTTTTTTCTCATTTAGCATTGACCTAGCTGTTTCAACAATTAGTCTATTTCTCCTCTTTGCCACCCCATTTTGCTCAGGGTTATACCTTGTTGTAATTTCTCTCTTAATTCCTCTATCCTACAAGAATGCATCAAACTCATTTGAGAAGTACTCACCTCCTCCATCTGACCTTAGTCTCTTTAGGCTTCTTCCTGTTTGGTTTTCAATAAGTGCAAGATACTTCTTAAAGCAACTGAATACTTAATCTTTGTGCTTCATAAAACATAAGATAGTCCACCTACTGAAGTCATCAATGAAAGATACATAATACCTTGATCCTAAAATTGAGGGATCCTTACTTGGTCCCCATACATTTGTATGGACAAACTCCAAGTAGTCCTCATGCATGTAGCCTTTTCTTGAGAAGGGTAACCTGTGAGATTTTCCAAACTCACAAGCACCACATTTATAGATCATGTGTTGCTTGAATACTGTCAAGGGAGCACTAGATTGTGCTCTCTGACTACAGTAGACAAGATTTCGGAAATACACTTCTGATTACAAGAACACCCACGAAGGGAAAATGATACAAGAATATACATCGATACAAGATGTCCCACAACCCGGGACCAATAGGTATGGAAAACTCGACTAGAGATGATACAAGATCCCACAACCTGGGACCGTAGGTACGAGACAAGATATCTCGATTACAAGAATTCCCTTCTGGGATATGAACTGGATACAGAAAATAACTAGAAAGGATCTCGTACTACGAGATTACAATATGACAAGAAAGGATGTCCACAATACAAGACTAGACAAGACTAGAGTAAGAAACAAGACTAGAACTTGAAGTGGAACTTGAAACTACTTACTTGGTGATTAGGATCCCTTGAGCTCCCAAGACTGGCATTGGCAAGACTGATTATGAATGTGGCCAACCCCTCCTTATATAGGTTTTCAAGGGCGGTTCCCAAGGGCGGTTCCCAAGGGCGGTTGCGACTTGATGATGTCATCATGATGTCATCGATTTGAATTAGGACCTCCGGGTGTCAGAATTCAGCTAATAGACTGTCGATCTTGGGGTTTTGGCACGTTCCAGACGCAATGGAAGCATTAGTTTCTCCAAAATCTGAACCAATCATGAGATATAGAAATTGACATAGAATATAAGGTTCAAGATGGTTTTCTTTGTGTCCATGACATCACCTCCCCCTCAAGCGACGAGTTCCACGAGGAGCGGCCATGTTCACTAGCTTGGGTTTCATTGGATTCTTCTTATGGAATTCTCGAACCTTGACTTTTGCTCTCTGAAGATTTTCTGTAAATTCACAAGTACGATCACTGATGTCATATGCTTTCCAATGACTAAAGCATTCCAATCCTCCTCGAGAGATTCTTGAATCTAAGACACAATCAACCTTGAATTCGTCATGATCCTTAATCTTGAAATGTGGTGAGGGATTGGGTCTCCCTTGAGCTTCCTTAGCTTCATGACAATATAGGTCCTTTGCGCTTATAGTGGAATGTTGTGTTGTTTCCAAGATCTTTGATGGAGTGCTCTGAGTAAGTACACCTCATTGATTGTAGACAAACTCCTTGTCCTTTATCTTCTTTTTATCTTCATAATCTGTATGCTCCATATAATTTGTAATGACTTCTTGACCTTCAAGGATTCTTGATTCGGATTCTGAGGAACAGTGTCTTCATTATTCAAGACTTCTTCTTGGACTTGGATTTCTTTTAGCAACTGACTCTCACATTGAATTGCTTGATTGATAACATTCTCCAAGGTATTTGCTTGAGGCATGGACTGCAAGAGACACTTGACTTCAAGATTCAGGCCACTTTGAAATTGATTAACCATGTAGTCTTCTTGATATGTAGTTCCACGAAACAACATCTTGATATTCAAGGCATAACTTGAAACTGATCAATCATCTTGTCGTGGCAATCTTTTCATCTCTTGGACATGTTCGATCATGTCCTTTATGGTAGATTGAATCTCCAATAGGTATGGAAAACTCAACTAGAGATGATACAAGAGATCCCACAACCCGGGACCGTAGGTACGAGACAAGATATCTTGATTACAAGAATTCCCTTCTGGGATATGAACTGGATACAAGAAATAACTAGAAAGGATCTCGTACTACGAGATTACAATAGGATAAGAAAGGATGTCCACAATACAAGACTAGACAAGACTAGAGTAAGAAACAAGACTAGAACTTGAACTGGAACTTGAAACTACTTTCTTGGTGATTAGGATCCCTTGAGCTCCCAAGACTGGCATTGGCAAGACTGATTATGAATGTGGCCAACCCCTCCTTATATACGTTTTCAAGGGCGGTTCCCAAGGGCGGTTGCGACTTGATGATGTCATCATGATGTCATCAATTTGAATCAGGACCTCCGGGTGTCAAAATTCAGCAAATAGACAGTGGATCTTGGGGTTTTGGCACGTTCTGGACGCAATGGAAGCATTAGTTTCTCCAAAATCTGAACCAATCATGAGATATAGAAATTGACATAGAATATAAGGTTCAAAATGGTTTTCTTTGTGTCCATGACAAATACATTGGGTATCCCAAGCACACATTGATCTCTACAAATTTGCTTTAAGGTTCTCTCACTAATGTGTCCTAATCTCTTATGACAAATTTAAAGCTCTGACAATGTTTGGTTTTTGTAATTATAAAGTGCAATATTCCTTAGTAGCATTACCCTCGATTTTTTAGGACCTCTACAGAGAATGACCAGAGACCACTTCGATGAGCTTTTCTCCCAATCCACTAAATAGAATGTCTTCAACGTTTGTCAACATGTAGTAGACTTAGAGTTGATTCCAATGAGCTATAGAACATTGAAAATGATGGAGTAATGACTGAGATATTAGCAATACAAAATGAATTTTCTGAGTGATAATGACAGAGGGATCAACAGATGTAAGCAATGATCTATTGTATTAGATGACAATGTTGTACATGATCATTGGCATGATACTCAATACCCAATGATGGTGAGAAGTCTAGGCTATGAAGTGAGCCTCACTCTCTTCCAATATGATCAACTAAAGGCTCCGAATTAGAGAGATCTAACCGTGAGATTTTACATTCATCTTTTATAGATGCTTCATTCAAAATTTGACTTTGAATTCAACTTTGGCTCATCCACATTCAATTCAATTTGACTTTTACAAATGGTAAAAGATAAAGAATCCATAGCAATGGTTCTCATGAGTCTTCAATCAATTTCACATGAAGTCTTCTCATGCTTAGCCAACTGTGTAGGCTTGGTATTTGCACCAACATCTTTTACTTAAAGAATTCCATATTACTTTTTTGATCTTTCAAAGTTAAGATACTTGTGCAGAGTAATAGCCTTATATTAGGATTTGAATTGATTAGTAATCACTTTGTCATTTTTTACTCAACTTGGAAACATGTTTTCTGAAATCCACTCTTATAAATGATCTATATTTAAGAGGTGAATCATTTTTCATCTCATTAGTTATTCATGAGCCTATTCCATTACCTTTGCAAAATCTGTAATAGTTCCAACTGCCAATAATTGTATAATCCTAACCCAAGCCCGCCCATTTCCATTTGATCAAGCAATAGTGATGAAAATTGAGTGTTCATCTTAATATATTCTTCATGAATTATAGAGTTCATCGCCTTACCCTAGAGTATACACCTTAAATCGACAAACAAAAACCCTCTTGATCTAGGTCATGAATGTAGTTATTTGTCTGTATTTAAAAAATATGCATCATGTTTGTACTCATGGTGGTTGTAGTGGCTTAAAAAAGCACATAAAAAAAAACAAAGAGAAGCTTTAAGCAAGGATTTACAAGCAAATAAAAGAAGCAAACAATAATGGTCCTTCAATTACGGATCCACTAGTTATCATTCGAATCATCCATTTCATTATGTTTAAAACTGTTGATTCTTTACTTCACCTTGTTATGTGTGAATTCTCTTTAGAGAAAACCAACCATGATTTCAACACATGGAAGAATCAAGTTCTGAATATGCTCTTTTATGACCATAAGAAAATGTTCTCTTTAATCTTTAGTCAAGCTACTTTAGTGAACCATTACCGCATTCATAAAAACTACTCCAAAGTTCTTTTGCTTTTCGGTTGGAGAGGAATTGAATTCCTATTATGAGTATGAATATCATGCATCTGTTAAATTTTGTGCTTTCAATTCCTTTGTAAAATTATCAGTTTGAAACAACTTGGAATGAACATCATCATTACTGTTGAATAAGTGAGACGAATATTTCTTTGTAATGCCAATTTCAAAACCGACTGTTCCCAGTTATTAAGGTGGACTTAACCAATCAAATTCTGGATAGAAGAATATAAAAAACTTAATGATAAGCCCTCTTTGATCCAAGGAAGGGAATCTCTGTAGTGCATTGCTTTCCTAAACGATTTGAAAGAAGAGTTTCAAAATTCATTCTCTATGACAAGCATTTAAAAACATCAAAAGCGTTGAACATGCTCGAATACGTATCCTCTCTGGCATGAGTGTTCGTCATACTTCTAATATGCAATCTTCAATTTCTTGCGCCTTGCAAACATTCAAGATGACACACATTGGCAAAAAACTCAAAACAGTACACAGGCGAATTATATTTGAGCTTTAAATTCCAATGCATAATGATAATTATAACAATTCCATGTCGCCTTTTCAAAAAACAAAGAAAAAATAAGTGTAAGTTATAACAGAATCTCTTGCAATTTGAATGCATATAATCAAGAAAATCTGGTAGAACATTGGGAATTGAACTGCAGATACGATAGAAGAGAGGAAAGATCATCATATTGCAATACAGAGAGCGGACACAAAATTACTGCAATACAGAACTATATAACGGTTCCGTTTTTCAAAATCAAGGGATCAAAGTAACGAAAAAAACACCTGACTCGTTCAAGGATTGATTTGGAATCTGGATTACTAAAGAACATCAAACTATCTATGCTGCCACCTGTTTTCATTTGCTCTTCAATGTTTCTCCGGCTTGAAAACCTCCTCTGCATCTGCTAAGACTTACTTTAACTATGCTTCCGATTACAAGGCATTAGAAAGACGTGCATGGACTTGTGATCCCCCCAAGACATAGAGACACCACTTGGTTATAGATGAGTAAGCATGAGTGATACTCAAGCATGCGCTACTTGTTGAAAACATGCAGAGGCAGGTCGAGAACAGAGATGCGTGCAGAGAGTCTAAGACGAACACGCAGGCAAAGAGGGAAGGAGACAAACCCGGCATAGAGATGAAAAGTCCGTTGTCTCATATTAATTCAATCATTAGAATACTTGATGGTGGTTCGTATGTCCTTACGTGCATTTACATGAAGTGGGCATTCAGCATTAACGCCAACACGCCCGCTTAATACAAATTGCATAAGGAGGTGTAGAAGATAAAAGATATACACAAAATTATAACACATGATAATCTATCCTGCGATGGCATAAGTTTGAAAGTTCAACTTGAACTTGAACTCTTTCTACCCCCCTTAAGTACAACTGTCGATCTTGCAGCAAGTACATGTCAAAATGAAAGAAAATTAAAAAGAACGAGGTTAGTTTGTATAAAGAAAAATTAAATCTATGACTTGATTACAATGAGGCATATGTGTCATCCAAGATGGCCAATCAAGGTACACTATGCAACGTGAATTTCAAAATAGAGTATTGTAAAGTTTATGTTTTGGCTAGATCCTAGCATTATATGTGTGTGAATTGGTGCTCATAATTAGGGAATCATTCATTCTCTAGTGGTAAGCGAGGCTGATGTATATCATGGTGATCAACATGACACACAAGGCAATCGCAAGCTCGTTTATGGTCTGGCCAAGAGCACGATGCATAGACTCCCCTTGTAGGAGATTACTCATGCGAGCAAATAAATTTGGGGCTACCATACATAACCACTAAGATGCAAAGGAAACCAATGCCAAATTGTGAGATTGATGAATTATGAGAACCATCAGTTAAGGATCACTCTCACATGAAATGCACATCCATGACTTTGAGATAGTCTGTTTGGACAGAGGCAATACTCAATGAGCATGAATATGTGCAAAAGTAACATGTAAATGTAAGTACATTTTAAATGTTAGACTATACTCTGAGCAATCACTTTAACAAGTAGAAGCTTATCCCCGACTTTTTAGGAACTCTACAAAGAATGACCAGGGACCACTTGAAGATGATTTTTTCCCAATTTACTAAATGAAATTTCTTCAAACTTTGACAGCTTGTAATAGACTTTGATCTTGTTCCAATGAGCTATATAACATTGAAAATGGTTGAGAGGTCACTGAGATATGAGCAAGACAAGCTCACTGTTCTGAGTGATAATGATAGAGATAAATGTAGATGTAATCATCAATGTAATGTACTATGTAACAATGCTATACATGATCATTTGCACGAATATGATGCCGAATCATGGTGATAGGAGTAGGCTATAGTGTGAGCCTCTCAATTACATCAAATGATCAACACTAAGCGCAGTAATGGGGGCACAGTGGCCGAGAGATTTCAAGTGACTTTTATAGTGACTCTCTTCAAATTTGAATTTTGAAATTCAAATGTACTTCCACCTAAAAGGTTATTCCTCTAAACAAGGAGATATTCCCTCAAGAAACCTTGTACCATAAAGTTCTCCTAATTCCACGAGTTTAGTGGCATTTACAAGAATCTTCTAAGTCAAGTGACTTTTACAAGATTTAATGGTGAAAAACCATAAGCAATGGTTCATGTGGATCTTCAAGCGATTTGCACATAATGCTTCCAATGCCTAGCCAAGTGTGAAGGCTTGGCATTTGCACCAACAAGAAGGAGAAGATCATTCTTCCTTGCCGCAATCTATGTGTGTGCTCCTTTATTATTGCGAGTGTGTGTGTGAGTGAGTTCTCTTCCTTATCTCCTTCTTCATGACATAGTATCACAGCCAGTGTATCTCTGGAGAGCTTGATGTGGAGAATGCCGACAATGAAGAGTAGGGGAGAAGGCGTGGAGAAACCACGCTTCATAAACGACCTCAAAGTATGACAAGTTGAAGAGTGAAAGAGATAAAGGTAAAGAGCATTTTGTTGAGGCACATGAGACATCTTAAATCAAAGTCCATCAGACTCTGATGTTTTACATCCTCACAAAGGTATTATATTACTGTTGGAAATCAGGAATCTGGTTGCCTTTCTTTCCGGCATGAGGGTAACTTTTTGTTCCAACATAATGAAACATTATCAAATGTTTTCCAGAAACGTATCCTCGCTAAAGGCGGTTCCCCAGCAGCAAGCCTTCTCCTTTCTTGTAGCAGGACTCAGGAGGCGGCACGTTATACTCAGGCGACCACGAGCTGTACATGTACGATTTATCAAATAAGTATTCTTTACCACCATTTGTGAGCTTCGATCTTCTGTATAATAGCGCAGACTGCGTTTCTTGAATTTCTGGCTCTCACATCAAGAATTATAAACTGCAAGCTCGGGTAAAACATATGTTTGAAAGGAACTAACATATGTTTGTAAGGAACTGAAATCAAGGATCGTGTGTCGTCCGATCTAAAGACATGCTTCCATGCACACTCATGAAAAATTATTGAGTAATCACAAATACCTATGTGTATGCTGAAAGCGGTTTATTGCCAGCTAGGTTCCCTCGTTCAGCACTACTGTCTGTTAATATTATAAATCTACGTAAAACGTTCAACACGTTAATGGATTGTACCGCCTATGTTCGAACTGTTAGTGCAACTTGTGCAAGACGGTCCAAAATGATGGCGCATTGCTAAGTACTGGCGAGCACATGAATTTGTCCAGAAAGCTCTTGATCCAGCTAGCCTTACTCCGCGCAGCACTGCATTCGCTGAATAGATTAGCCTTTCTAACCAGAAGATTTCAAATCTTTCAAGTTCTAACTTTACATTTTTACGCTCTTTCGCGAGAGCGTTGTTAAATAAATAGTAATAGTACGTTAAAAGAAAACCCAAAAAAATAAAATATAACGCATGTTCCTTGAAAAGCTTTAAATGTTTTCAACAATTTTAAATATGACAAGTGTCATTTGAAAAGCCTTGTGTGTTTTCTAATATTGTCATTCAAGAAGGAACACAAAAGCTATCACTGAAGAAGAAGAAGCAACCCTCGTGATTTAGGTCAGGACTGGACTCACGGTGGTCGTCTATAATTGTGGTTGTAATGGCTACACTGGACTAAAACAAGTCTTCCGAAACATGATCTTTTCTTCCTGTTGTACGCTCTTGTTTTTGCTTCTGCGACAGTCTTATGTGAAAACCTGAGTACTTTTTCTACGAATGTGAGCTTATGTGGAATTCAAGTAGTTATTCTTATGTGGAATTTTTATGAGTAGGACAATAATCAAGAAACGCAACAAAAAGAAAGGATACATGACGAAGGGGATACCTTAATTTCTTTCATAATAGGCATGTGCTTGACAAAGTTATTTGCTATTTAGGAATCCATTACTGAAAATCCCAATTGACTCTAATAGAAAGAGTGTAACAAATTCTCCACACAGGTGAGAAAATTACACATCACTCTTCATCCAACATGCCGCTATATAGATTTTTCAGCTAGCCATTACCTCTCATATAGATTGGATGAAAGTTACTCATGTGAACTTGAGTGGATGCTTCGAAAATGCTATTCAGAGTCTTTGGGAAAAATATTCTCTCCATGATCCCAATACCTCCTCCTTCTCATCCTTGAGTGTCAACCACTAGGCTAACCTTATCTCTCATACGATACTCCAGAAGTATCTAATGTTACCATAATCTTGAAACTTTTGCAAGCTACTTTATAACATTTTCCACCTTATCCTCAGGAATATGCTTCAAGCTACAACTATATGATAGATCGCCCTCGAGTCCGTGATCCAAACTAAGGAGCATGGTTTTCACCTCTTTGATTTGCCTCTTCACTCAAAGGGGGATCCTATCTTGGGATGAATCTAGAAAGAGGGAAATCCATGTGTGGTTTGATCAATGCTCAAAGAATTCCAAGTGCCATCTAGCTTTCCACTTGATACACTTAATCTATTGCAAACTATGGAATAGATCATAAGGATTCCTTGAACATCCATGCCTCAATTTATTATCTTACTATCTTTGGATCATGTCATGGACACAAAGGAAACCATCTTAAACCTTAGATTTGATATTCCTTCCCATATCTTAGGACCCTTTCAAAATTTGGAGAAACTTATGCTACCATTGTGAATAGAACATGCTAAAACCCTAAGATCAACTATCTAACTCCTTGGTTTTGATATTTGAACGTCTTGTTTGAAATTACTTACATCATCAATGATTACATCAATTTGTCACTACCTTTGAACGTCTATATAAGGAGGGTTTGGTCATATATATCCTTAATTTTTCCAACAACATTCATGGTAGCTGAAGGTGTCATGATCTCCAAGTAAAGTACTTTCCAGTTTTAGTTCTATTTCTTGTCTTTTTTCTTCTTCTACTTTTATAAAGGTTAGTGTTTAGGAAATCCTATCTTGTTGGCTTTTAATCTTGTAGTATGAAATCTTGCCCATTTATTTCTTGCACCTAGTTCATCACTCTCAAGGGATTTCTTATAACCCTGGTATCTTTCTTAATACCTATGATCCCAAGTTCTAGGATCTCTTATATCCTATCTACTCTAGTTATCCTTATCTATTAGTCAGGGGTTGTTGGACTTCTTGTAAACATTCTATATTCTTTTATTACTTCTCGTACATGGGTGATCTTTTAATTAGAAGTATGGTTCCAAAATAATATCCAAGTCCATTCAACGATAAAAATCTAGTGCTTTCCTTACATTTTGGAAAAAATACCTTTATTAAGACAAGGAACCATAGGGATTATTCATGCAGAAATATGTTTTCACTCCAAGTTATGAATAACTCTAAGAAATATGAGAGATCCAAGAAAGGATTCAACACCACAATATGCAAGATGTAATCACATAACCTCAAAGGCAAATCCAAGAGCTATAAATCATACTAAATCATTTTTCTTCAAGTACCTTCATAGCAACTAATATGAATAAAAGCCCAAAAGTGAGAATGTAAGAGAAAGTTGATGGGAAAGGATCATTGTTTAGAGGATTTATTTATCATGTTAGGCTCCTCATAACCATGCAACATATCAAGTACCTAGATGATGCTTCTAAAGTAGGAATCATAGGAACTTTGTTATGTGATCATGCTCTTTCATGGTTTGTACCTATCTTGGGCAAAGACATGGATATTTTTCATGATTTTCAAGCCTTTGCCTTAGATTTGATGTCAGTGCTCACATGTTGTGGAAACAAAGGTGAAGGAGGCTACATCAAGGAAATATACTTGCTTCTATCTATGCATCAAAATTTAGAAAAAGATTTTCTGACCTTGCATGGCATGAGGATTATTTTATCAACCAATTTCCATGGGGCTCACATGAAAATGTCAAGGGCCTCATATTAACCATGCCCAAAGTAAATACTTTGAACGAATTCATGAATCAAGCAATCAAGTATGATAATAGGTTGTTTGAGAGAAAGCAAGAGAAGAAGAATTCTATTTAAGATCATAAATACAAGTTTACCTCAATCCCCAACAATGTATGTTGGAAGAATCTCAAGTAAAGCCCATGGAATTGGATACCATCAACGTCATGAGACTTACACAACGGGGTCAAGACCATCCGAAAGACAATGGATTATGATTTTATTGTGAAGATCATGAACATATGGTATTCAAATGTCCTAAGAAGAATAAATAACTTGAATTCATGAATTTCACAATCACCATCATAAATCAAAAGAATCATCAAAACATTCAAATGAAGAATATATCCCAATAAGAAAGTCATGCACTTGATTCTCCAACTAGATATACTACAAATCCTTCTTAGTTTCATCATTGATATCCACCATCATCCTATTGGAGTACCACATATTAGGAACTCTACAAAGACTATGAGCTATGAAGGTTCAAATCCCAGAAGATATAAAAAGCACCAATCACGGCTTGTGAATTCCAGAAGATGAATCCAATACAGTCCAATGTAGAAAACATGGACACTCCTCTTATAATGTGTAGCGTAAGGGGAAGTGAACATGAAGCCAATTCCTTCATATGTTTTAAAGATCTTTTCATATTCATGGATATGAGCTTTAAAAAATTTTCTACAGCATTCCCTATCAATAGTAAGGTCTTTATCCTTCTCAACACAACCCTTTAAAGGAATATCACCTATAAATGGCATTGTAATATGCGGAATAAAATAAGGCAATATGAAATTCCTTGTGTTAATTATGCAAGAAACTAAATTAGTGGACCTTGGGGTAATAAACACATAGAAGTAGACCCAACATGTGTTTTCATCATTGTAATGTCTACTTTCTGTCATGGACACAAGAGAAACTCCTTTGAATACTAGATTCTGTGTGACTTTCTATATCTTGTATTTGGTTTAGAATCATATCTAAAACATGGCAAACACCTTAGATCCATTGTCTACTTACTTGATTTTGACATCCAAATGTCCTCTTTTGCATATTTGGTATCATGAACTACATAATCAATTCCTAAACATCTTTAAAACCTATATAAGGAGGGATTCACCACATATATTTGTTGTCTTGCCAACACCAAACTTGGAAGCTCAAGGAGTTGTGATCTCTAGGTGAGTACTTTCTACGTTCTAGTCCTAGTTCTAGTCTTGTTCCAAGTTTTAGTGTGATCTACTCTAGTAATCAAGACATCAGGTCTTGTCCTCTAGTAATCTCATAGTGCGAGATCTTGTCCAATTATTTCTTGTACCTAGTTCATGTCTGTCAACGTATTTCTTGTAATTCAGATATCTTGATTCATACCTACAATCCTGATTTGAGGAGATCTCTTATGTCTTCTTAAAGTCACGTTATCCATACCTATCAATCCCGAGTGGAGGGATTTCTTGTAATCCTTCTATGTCATTCTATTATTTCCCATGCATGGGTGAACTTGCAATCAAAACGATATTTCTGAAATCTTGTTCAAGTTTGGTGAAGCATTACAATGTAATGGTCTCTTGATATTTTTGCGAGTCTACCATATTAAGTTTGTGCAAAGAATGAAGGATTCCATATCCATACTTAAAAATGTTAGGTTTACTTTGAAATATATGTGATAACAACATATGAGGGGCATACCGACGCTGCCTATGTAGATGGTCCCTCCCGGCATCGGTATAAATGTGATACCTATGGTCAAGTGACCGTCGATTTGACCATTTAAAACGGATCGTCGGGATGTCTCGCGACCGTCGATATGCGCATCGGTATGAGCGTCGATATATCCATCGATATAAGCGTCAGTAATTTACTGGAAATTATTGACGCTCATATCGATACCCATACCGATGGATATACCGAGGCCGTGTTTTAAACATACTGGGAACCCGAGAGAAAAACTCAACATTTTGCGCATGATTGAGTACTAGTTGTCTTCTGTTGAACTTGTGCACGCGAAATGAATTGTGACATGCATTGTCTTGTGCACACACACAAAGATCTCTCTCTCTACACACACACACACACTCTCTCTCTCTGTTTAGATCTCACATCTTGGTAAGTGGTGTGTGTACTCTTAACCTTTGTCTTTCTCTATGCTTTAGGTCTTATAATTTCTCTTATCTTTGATTTTGCAAAAGTTCTTTGGCATCGATTCTTTGGAATTCGGCGATAGACGACATACATTATGCTTTGATGACAACAATCCAAAAGAGGGACATACCTATAAGTGATTGTTTTATTCTCTATTGATAGAGAGAGAAACAGAGAGAGAGAGAGAGAAATGAGAGAGAGAGATAGATAGAGAGAGAGAGAGAAGAGATAGAGATAGAGAGATGAGAGAGAAAGAGAGATAGAGAGATGGAGAGATAAAGAGAGAGAGAGAGAGGTAAAGAGAGATGAAAGAGAGGAAGATAGAGATAGGAAGATAGAGCATACATACACACACACATACATACACACACATCTACACATCTACACATGCATACATACACACATACATGTACACACATGCATGCGTACATACACACATATATATACATGCATGCATACACACACATACACATATACACACATGCATACATATACACACATGCATACATATACACACACACACGCATACACACATACATATACACACATATATACACATATGCATACACACACATACACACACATACACACACACACATGCATACACACATACATACACACACATACATACACACACATACATACACACACATATACACACATGCATGCATACATACACACACATATACACACATGCATGCATACACACATATACACATATACACACATGCATACATACACACACACGCATACACACATACATACACACACACATATACACATATGCATACACACACATACAAACACACACAAATACACACATTCATACACACACATATATACACACATGCATATACACACATACATACACACATATACACACATGCATGCATACATACACACACATATACACATATACACACATGCATACATACACACACAAATGTACACACATGCATACATACACACACATATGTACACACATGCATACATACACACATATACACGCATGCATGCATACATACACACACATGTACACACATGCATGCATACACACACACATACATACACACATGCATGCACACACACACATACATATACACATGAATGCATACACACACATGCATACATACACACACATACACATATACTCACACATGCATACATAGACACACATACACATATACACACATGCATACATTCACACACACATACATACACACATGCACACATATATACACACATATACGATTTTTGTATAGATAAATAAAGATGAAAATAGCTAGTGTTTTAATTAAATATATATAATTAAATATATAAAATTACGATTTTAAAGTTTTCTTTTACATCAAATATATAAAAATAGGATTAGGGTTTTTGGGCTATTTACACATACATACACATATACTTATACACACACACATATATATATATACACATACATATATATATACACATATATATACACACATATATATATACACATATATATATACACATATATATACACATACATATATATATACACATGCATACACATACACACATGTTTTAGGTCTAGATCTTTCCAATTAGGTGCACATTCATAACATATATACACACATACACATACACATATAATAAGTATATACATGTATATACACATGCATATGGAAATATACATATTTTAGGTCTAGATCTTTAAGATTAGGGTTTTAGGGTTTAGGCATACATATAATTCAATTAAATTTATATAAAGAGAAAATATAGAAAAAAATAAGAAAAAAATTTGAATATATAAATAAACATATATATAAAATAGGATAATTATATAGATAAATAAATATGAAAAGAACTAGTGTTTTAAATAAATAAATTAAATATATATAGTTAAATATATAAAAATAGGTTTAATTTTAAGGATTTTAATCAGAGTAAATATATATACACATACACATACACACATATACTTATACACATATCTATATATACTCCCATCGGTGTCACTCCTGTCGGTGTCACTCCCGTCAACATCACTCCTATAGGTGGTGCTACTCCTGTCGGAGGTATGTCTCCTAGCTTTATGACTCCACCACGACTAGCTTTTCAGCCATCCCCTAGTGGCTCTAGTAGTAGACATGTGCGTTTGACACCTCAACGTGATACAGGTGCTGGCCGGTCTCCTAGATCGAGGTCACGCTCTGGAGCAGGAGGTTCTAGGAGTGGATCTATAGGTAGGTCTAGAGGAGGTGGCTATTGTGGAGGCAGTGCGATGGACGTTGTGTCACCTACTTCTACTCCTAGGGCGAGTACCCTAGATGTAGGTACGCCACGTGGTACACCATGTGGAACACCACGTACACCTTGGGGTGCTCATGACCATGATGACTCCAAGTTGTATAGTATCCGAGATGGAGCTCCGATGATGGATGCGGTCGGAAAAGCAATGCATGCACATATACAACAGCTTTGCTCCATACAGTTTGGACACTCTATCATGTTGAAATGGAGTGAACAAGATAAACATCGGAAGAATTATATCACATAGATGATTTATTAGGAGTTCGAACAAGCCGATCAGCAGCCTCTTGTTAGTTTAGAGTGGATTCTGCACACCTCATGTGAAGTTATGTCCCATCGACAATCCAAGTCTCGTGATGCTTTCAGAGCAGGCTTACCAAAGCTTATATGGTTAGATGTTAAGGAGTGGGATATGATTCATGAAGAGTAGCAATAAAATCCTCACCAATATCGCCAGTAGCGAGATGCCACAGCCACATGTTTAGATACAATTGGATGGTCACATTTGGGCAGTGGTAGATATGACACGATGCATCATGAGTCTATAAGTACCATTTGGTTTAATGAATTTGTTTGTGTTAAGCTTCTCATGTATGTTCCTCTAATGTTTTGTATATCTGTTGCAGGAGCTTGGAATGGGTCGTCCACCAACACGAACGGAGGAGGCTTATGGATATCTTCATGGATTGACTACACTATTGGAGGACTTGCATGGATGCGGTGTTGTCATTTCATGGGAGCGCTCGCGATGAGGTGATCAATTTATAAACTTGGTTTTTACTTGCTGTTTGTAAATTTCATGTGAATCTATCTCATTTTATGAATGTTCTTTATTGCAGGATTGTTGATATGGAACATTATTTGCATGTGTATGGCAGTGGCACACCAAAATTTTGTATTTGATTTTTATATGGCAATGCAATACTTTGCCACATTTTGTAAAAGCTTCATATATGACAGTGGTTTGCCACACTCTTGTACATGCTTCTTTTATGAAATATATAACTCTTTTTGTACTTGGTTCATGGTTCATGGTTCATTTTGATTCTCTTTTGTGTCCAATAATATTTTGTTTTATGAAGTCATATTTTACTTGACATTAGAGTACACATCACATGTACTCGTTTTTTTTTTGGGTAGAGTGTATTGTCTTTTGCTAAGCAACATCATGGTAATGTTGTTGTAGACAAAGACAACACACTCTGCCCAAAAAAAAATTTGCAAAATATGGTCATCGGTATAAGTGACAGTACTCCCCGTAATGCCATCGAAATAAGTGTCAGTACACCTAGCGGCCGCCAGTATATGCGATGTTATACCCAACAGAGGCGTCAGTATAACCGTCCGTATGAGCGTCGATATTACCGACGTATATACCGATGGTTATACCGAAACCCATACTGACGCTCATACCAGCGCTTTAATTGTGACGCGCATACCGACACCTACAGTGACGTTAGGGAAAAAATGCGCGTGCTCATTTCCCTCGGTAAAAACCTTGGTATACGGCCGATCTGTTATAGTGATAAAAGAACTCCAAGATTTTTTTAGTCAAGGGGCAATCAATAGTGATCAACTAACTAATAAGCATGTTTAGGCTATGACGTACTCATGTTTGATTGAATTCATCCCTTCTTGTTTCAAGAATATCAATTATTTTTTATATGCATCACATTTGCTACCATTGTGTCCAAAACATGCTAAAACCCTAGGATCACCTATCTACATGATTGGTTTTGATATTTAACAGTCTTGTTTTGAATTTCTTGCATCATGGGTGAGATCATCAAGTTGTCACTACTTTTGAACGTCTATATAAGGGTTCGGTCACATACATCCTTAATCTTTCCAATAACATTCATTCCATCTCAAGGAGTGGTGATCTCCAAGTAAGTACTTTCAAGTTTTAGTTCAATTTCTAGTCTCTTTCTTCTACTACTCTTACGTACGTTAGTATTCAGGACATCCTATCTTGTTCTGTTGTAATGTTGTAGTAAAAAATCCTACCCCATTATTTCTTGCACCTAGTTCATCACTCTGAAGAGAGTTATTATAACTATGATATCTCTCTTTATACCTATGATTCCAAGTTCTAGAACTTGTTTTATGCTATCTACTCTACTTACCCATATCTATCATTTCTCGGTTGTCAGACTTCTCATAACAATTCTATATTCTTTTGATATTTCCCCTACATGGGTCATCTTTTAATTAGGAGAATGTTTCCAAATTCGTTTCCAAGTCTATTCAAAGGGAAAAATCTAGTGTTTTCTTCACATTTTCAAAAGACTACCTTTATTAAGACTAGTAACCATGGGGATTATTTATGAAGAAATATTCTTGCACTTAAAGTTATTCAAGAATAAGTCTAATAAATATGAAAAATCCATGAAATGATTTAATACAAAAATATGCTAGATTTAATCACAAAACCTAGAAGGAAAATCCAAGATCTATAAATCATAGTAAGTCAATTTTCTTCAAGTAACTCTATAGCAAACTATATGAAGAAAAGCCCCAAATGATGGAGAGTGTTAATCTCCAAAAGAACAAGTTAACCTTGAATTTAGATCACCTCTATATCAAGATCAACTTTAGACTCCACCTAATTTAGAGAATCTTCACCAAATTATCAGAAAATTGATTATTCTGAAAATTTCAGTTTCTTCAGAAAAGTCTGCTGCAGATTAGTCACTCATGGACTAATCAATCCTGTAAAGTTTTTGATAAAACTTTGCACAACACTTCGCCTTAAGGTTGCGCAACTTTGCCAAGTTAAATCTCTCAAAAAGATTAAGTACACACTGAGAAATGTGTGAAACTCTTTACCTATGTCTGAAAGTGCTTCTCTGCAATGGCGACTTTGACACCTGCAACTTCTTAGCACTGGTTCTCCCAAAGTAAATCCCGTTTGATCAAGATCTTTTAGCCATAGATAGCTTACCTTCCAACTTAGATTTTAAGCCCTCATTTGTGTAAAACTTTACACTGTAGACTGAGCAATGATCATTTCATTGAAGATGAAATGTGCGCCAGATTTCTCGACTGTTAGAACATTCTTACATATGAATGTTCCTAATCAAAATTCTCACAGCCTGATTACAATTAACCTCTCAAATTCTAGCCATAGATGGATTAGCTATGGACTTAGATACGTGCAAAAGGAATTCTCAAAAGATTAAACACAGAGGGAGCAGACAGCAAAATATCGGGCGCAAAATTTCTCGATTTCTCAGAAAATTTACATCTAAGTGAGGATGGACAATTCACTCACTCTTCATGTGTCTAATGACACTAATTTCTCTCTTCCTATTCTCAAATCTCTTCTGCTCTACTTGCCCGACATTTTCAAACATATTTATAGATGAATATATACAAGTGTATGACTTAAACAAGGGTATAAGTCAGCTAATGTACATATGTGTACATATCTTTGAGTTTTCTGAAAATGTCCTTCCTTCAACCATCTGACTTTGTTTCCTTCTTGACTCCTTGACTTCATTTCTCCATAATCCTTCAATTGATGATTGTCATGCACCAACAGCTCCCCCTCAATCATTAATTGAGGTTCTTTTCTATCTTCTTTACTCCAGTCATATCCTTGAATCTTTGTAGTTTTGGTCCATCTAGACTTTTAGTCATCATATCTGCAACTTGATCTTTTGTGGGAGTGTGTATGACTTCAATCTCTTTCTCAATGACCTTCTCTCTCAGAAAATGATACTGTATTTCAATATGCTTAGTTCTAGCATGAAATACAGGATTAGCTGCCAAGTATAATGAACTCATATTGTCTCCACAAATAATAGGAGTACTCTGAATCACATCAAAAACTTTCAAAAGTGTCTTTAGCCATATTACCTCTTTTGCAGCTTCCACCATACCTTTATATTCTGCTTCTGTAGATGACAAAGCAACTGTATGTTGCTTCTTGGAACACCATGAAATCAATTTGTCTCCTACATAGCACAAGTATCCATGTGTTGATCTTCTATCATCCACATTACCTGCCCAATCTGCATCACTATATATCTTGATTCTTGTATCTGAAGTAAACCCATAGTACAACCCTTCTTTGAGTGTACCCTTGATGTACCTAAGTACTCTTTGTCCTGCAATCCAATGTTCCTTTCTAGGACAATGCATGAATTGTGAAAGCACACCAACTGCATATGACAAGTCAGGCCTTGTCAATGTAGCATAAATCAAGCTACCAACCAAACTTTGATAGAGTTTCATATCTCTGAACTCTTCTCCTCCAAACCTAGACAATTTATGGTTCACTTCCAAAGGTGTAGGTGCAACCCTGCAATCTTCCATTTTAAATTTGGTTAGCAAATTTTTAAGATACCTTTCTTGGGTCACATATACTCCATGTTGAGTATAAGAGATCTCCATTCCCAAGAAGAATGATAGGTTCCCCAAATCACTAATTTTGAACTCTTTCTCCATCTGCTTTTTGATCATTTGTATCCCCTTATCATCTGTTCCTGTAAGTATTATGTCATCAACATAAATACACACATAAATAAACCCATCTTCACTTGCTTTGACTAGCAAGCTACTATCTGCCTTTGATGCTTGAAATCCAAGATCATTCAAGAATTCTACAAGCCTATAATTCCAAGCCCTTGGGGCTTGCTTCAACCCATACAAAGCTCTCTTGAGCTTACACACATAATTTGGACTCACTTGATCTTTGAATCCATCTGGTTGCTCCATGTAGACTTCATCTGAAATGTAACCATTCAAGAAAGCATTTTTAACATCTAATTGAGACAACTTCCAACCTTTACAAGCAGCAATTGCAATGAGTGTCCTGATGGTTGTCATCTTTGCCACAGGACTATAAGTCTCATCATAGTCCACTCCATATGTCTGTGCATACCCTTTCACAACAAGTCTAGCTTTGTACCTAGACACACTTCCATCTGCAAATCTTTTAGTCTTGTAAACCCACTTACATCCAATGATCTTCTGACTATTAGGTTTAGGAACCAAATCCCATGTTTGGTTCTCTATCAATGCATCATACTCCTCTTGCATAGCATCTTCCCAATTCTTCTTCCCTTTGGCTTCTTCATATGTAGAAGGGTCTTCATCTGCTTTTACCAAATAAGCATAATCTTTAGTAGTCAAGAATGAAGTGTCATAGCTATACCTTGTAGGTTGCCATTTGTGCCTAGATGATCTCCTAACTTCTGCACTTCTTGAGGTCTCTGGTTCATCACATTCTGGATCAAGCCTTGGCCTCTCTTCAACTTCAATCTGCACTTCATTACTCTCACTTTCATCAAGTAATTGAACCTTTGCTTTACCTTTTCTTTGTTCCACTACTTCTTCATCATCTGCATGTACATTATATTTACCTGCATACCAAGTACCTTGCTCATCAAATGTAACATCCTTGGATACAATAAATTGCTTTGTGGATGGACTCCACAACCTGTATCCCATTTGCTTATCATCATAACCAATGAATACATACTTCTCTGCCTTAGGCTCCAACTTATGCCTCAATTGAGATGGCACATATGCATATGCCAAGCATCCAAATATTCTGCAATGATCCAAGGTAGGTTTCTTACCCCACCAAGCTTCATATGGTGTCATACCCTGCAAAGCTTTACAAGGCAATCTATTAACCAAATATGTAGCTGTATTAACAGCCTCAGCCCACAAATAATTTGGGCAATTCTTCTCTTTCATCATGGACCTTGCAAACTCAACAAGAGTCCTATTTCTTCTTTCTGCTACCCCATTTTGTTGAGGAGAGTACCTGCAAGTAACTTCTCTCTTTATACCTGCATTCCACAAATAATCATTGAACTCATTTGAAAAATACTCTCCCCCTCCATCTGACCTTAGTCTCTTCAATTTTTGACCTGTAATCCTCTCTGCATATGCATGATAGTGTTTAAATGTATTAAACACTTCTGACTTTTCCTTAATCACATAAATTGTGATCCACCTGGTAGCATCATCAACATATATGACATAATATCTTGAACCATTTATACTAAAGTCCTTTGAAGGACCCCACACATCTGTATGCACCAATTCAAGTCTTTCTGAATACATAAATCCATGCTTGGAATAGGATTGCTTATGAGCCTTACCTAATTGACATGCCTCACATCTGTATGTCATGTGTTGACCTGCAATGTTAGGCATTCCAAGCACTGAATCATTGTTAATCATTTCTTTGATACCTCTTTCATTAAAGTGTCCAAGTCTTTTGTGCCAAAGATCCAATTCTGACACCTTCTGCTCTCCATATGTGAACATAGCATGTCCAACATTTCCTTGTACCTTCAATGTGAAAAGCCTTCCTTCTTTCTTTCCTGCAATAACTTGTTTATACCCTTGACTACGGTCTTCCACATAAACTCCATCATTTGTGAACCTTACCTCATATCCTTTTTCCACAATTTGACCTACACTGATCAAATTCTTTGGAATTGTGGGAACATAAAGTACCTTACTCAGAAGAGTGCTCCCATCCTTAGCTTTGACTGAACCAATTGACTTTACCTTATGCTTTGTATTATCACCTGTCTGCACTGTATGATTAATTGCATTATGATCTAGGTCAGTCATCAAAGCAATATTTCCACTTAAATGATTACTACATCCTGAATCAATATAGAACACTCTCATGTCCTCATGTGAGGTTTCACATGTATTCATAATGAGAGTCGAATCCTCCTTTTGATCTGATGCATAGTTGTAGTAGGTGTTATTATAGGATTGACTTTGGAAGTTTCTTCCACCACCTCTTCCAAAAGAATTCCTACCACCTCTACCTCTGAAATTTCCTCTCTGAAATCTACCTCCTCTTGCTCTTTGATTAAAGTTCTGATAATTACCATTGTTTTGATTATTGTGCCAACAATCATGAGATAGATGATTGGTCTTACCACATATCCAACAAGCTCTTGCATTATCTTTGTTGTTTCTGCCTCTTCCTCTACTTCTGCCATTTCCTCTTCCTCTTATGAAGTTTGCTTGGTTTGATGTACCTTCTTCTTCACCTGATTGTTGCTTCCCTTTGTTGGCTTTCTTCTTGTCTTTAGAATACATTGCATGACCTGCACTCTTATCAACATCTCCTTTGATATCATTCTCAAAAGTTAGCATATGACCTAACAATTGATTCAAATCAGGAGTAAAGTGATCTAATGAAAGTTCTGTAGATAAAATGAAAGGCTTCCATTTCTCATCTCCTCTTAGTCCTGTGAGTATTTGTCTTACCAATTTGTCTTCTTCAATATCTTCATCAACTGCACCTAAAGAATCTGCAATGTCCTTCATCTTTGTCACATAATCAGAAATTGATTGTGAGGCCTTCTTCTTGAAGGTAGTAAACTCTGCCCATAGTGAAGCCTTCCTTGATTTGGTTGTATTTTGGAAATGCTCTTCCAAAGCATTCCAAATATCACAAGCACTTTCAAGTCCTCTTATGTGAGGAAGCAAATAGTCATTGACTGCCATGTAGATGATGCTTCTTGCTTGAGCATCCTTCTTCATCCAATTCTTCAAATCTGCAAGCTCCTCCCTAGTTGGAACACTAGGATCTCTGAATTCTGGCTTTTCTTCATCTCCTGTGATGTATCCTATCAGATCTTTGCTCATAAGGTGAGCTTCCATCCTCATAGACCATGCAGGATAGTTCTCTCTATCCAATTTTTCAATTTGGAGACTATCTCCCATCTTTACTTCACCTGTAGCTTCAAATCTTTAACCTTTACAGATAATAAATGTACCTTTACTTCGAATGTTGCTCCTTCTGATCTTTTTGATGCTCTTTGTATGTCTTCCTTTGATCTTTCTTCAACCTTTACCCTTCTGCACCTTCAAAATGTAAAGTTTTGTATTTCTGCAATAGTCGGAGTCTTCTTCACTTCAATTTTGACACAACCTGCTCTGATACCACTGATGGAGAGTGTTAATCTCCAAAAGAACAAGTTAACCTTGAATTTAGATCACCTCTATATCAAGATCAACTTTAGACTCCACCTAATTTAGAGAATCTTCACCAAATTATCAGAAAATTGATTATTCTGAAAATTTCAGTTTCTTCAGAAAAGTCTGCTGCAGATTAGTCACTCATTGACTAATCAATCCTGTAAAGTTTTTGATAAAACTTTGCACAACACTTCGCCTTAAGGTTGCGCAACTTTGCCAAGTTAAATCTCTCAAAAAGATTAAGTACACACTGAGAAATGTGTGAAACTCTTTACCTATGTCTGAAAGTGCTTCTCTGCAATGGCGACTTTGACACCTGCATCTTCTTAGCACTGGTTCTCCCAAAGTAAATCCCGTTTGATCAAGATCTTTTAGCCATAGATAGCTTACCTTCCAACTTAGATTTTAAGCCCTCATTTGTGTAAAACTTTACACTGTAGACTGAGCAATGATCATTTCATTGAAGATGAAATGTGCGCCAGATTTCTCGACTGTTAGAACATTCTTACATATGAATGTTCCTAATCAAAATTCTCACAGCCTGATTACAGTTAACCTCTCAAATTCTAGCCATAGATGGATTAGCTATGGACTTAGATACGTGCAAAAGGAATTCTCAAAAGATTAAACACAGAGGGAGCAGACAGCAAAATATCGGGCGCAAAATTTCTCGATTTCTCAGAAAATTTACATCTAAGTGAGGATGGACAATTCACTCACTCTTCATGTGTCTAATGACACTAATTTCTCTCTTCCTATTCTCAAATCTCTTCTGCTCTACTTGCCCGACATTTTCAAACATATTTATAGATGAATATATACAAGTGTATGACTTAAACAAGGGTATAAGTCAGCTAATGTACATATGTGTACATATCTTTGAGTTTTCTGAAAATGTCCTTCCTTCAACCATCTGACTTTGTTTCCTTCTTGACTCCTTGACTTCATTTCTCCATAATCCTTCAATTGATGATTGTCATGCACCAACACCAAAGTGAGCATGTGAGAGAACTTTCATGGGACAAGATCAAAGTTTAGATGATTTCTTTATCAAGTTAAGCTCTTCATAACAATGCAACATAACAAGTACCTGGATGATGTTTCCCAAGTAGGAATCATAGGAATGTTGTTACACTAAAACATATGAGGGTCTTACCAATGCTTTCCATACTGACGTTCATCCCCCGATGTTGGTATGATTGCTGAAAATATCTCTAAAGATCTTCTTATGCATACTGAGTGTCACTTGATCATTGGTATGACCGTTTAAAATGGATCGTTGATATGCATTGCAATCATCGATATAGGCATCAAAATAAGCATAGGTATAGACATCGATATAAGCACTAGTATGGGCATTGATAATTTGTTGGAATTACGAATGCTTATACCAACGCCTATACTGGCGCTTATACCAACATCGTCTTTTAAATATACAGGGACCCCGAGAGAAAAAATTTGACATTTTGCGCATCATTTGATTTGAGCATTACTTCTGTCAAAATTGCATGCATGAACTAAAGTGTGACCTGCATTGTCTTGTGCACACACATGGATCTCTCTCTCTCTCTACACGCACACTCTCTCTCTTTAGATCTCGCATCTTGGTAAGTGGTGTGCATTTAGTTACCCTTTATCTTCATCCAGACGTGAGGATGGCATGTCCTTGCACTCACTGCAAGTATCAAATTTATTGGAAATGATGGATTTGTACTGCACATGTTGGAGAATATAGATCCTTTGATAAAAGTCCACTACAAGACTTATGCTACCATTCGCATGGTCCCCCTAGGGAGCAGGTGGACCTAAACAACATTGCATCGGTAACCTCTTTTGGATATAAGAGAATAAAGAGGGAGGTAGAAGTACAAGATACTCATAGCATTACACAGAATGAACACATGGAAGAAATGCTTGAAGCGTTTTATGAGATTGACAAAGATCATGATGGTAAAGAAGATGGTGTGGGTTTCATGGACACAATAGAATTTCCATGATCAGAAGCTGATGAAGAATAAGAGAATGCAAAGACTAGCCTGTTTACCACTATACACTGGGGCAAAGATATCTATACTACATGCATCACTCGTGATGCTCAATCTGCAATCCATTTATGGATGGTCAGATAGTAGCATCTCTTAATTGTTCAGGTAAGTGGATTTGAAATAAACTTTCACTATTGTATCAAAATAACTTTATTTACGAATATCATTATAATTGCTTATTCCAGGCTTCTTAAAGATCAGTTTTTGCTAGATGGAAATGATATGCCTCCAATCCGTGGAGATGGAAAAAAACTTTTACAATCCATTGGAATGAACTACACTAAGATTCATGCTTGTTTGAATGATTGCAGCCTCTTTTGCAAGGAGTATGAGCATCTCCACATATGTCCAAAGTGTGGAGCAAATAGGTTTAGAGAAGACCTTGTGGGTGAAGCAATCCCCGCAAAGGTTCTTTGCCACTTTTCTATGATTCCAGGAATTAAGATCATGTTTAGATGAAAATCCATAGCTGATTTCTTGTCATCGCATGTAAACAACATTTCTACAGATGGTGTAATGCGAGTGCCTGCTAACTTTGATGCTTGGAAACACATAGATACTAAGTGGCCAGAGTTTGCTAGTGAGCCTCGAAACTATCCTCTAGGCCTAGCTATGGATAGAGTTACTCCATTTGGTTTAGGCAGCTCTTCATGGAGCACATGGTCTATATATTTGGTCAATTATAAAATCCCACCATGGCTGGCCATAAAGAAGGGCCATTTATTACTAGCTCTTATTGTGCCACGTAAGTATAAGGTTAAAAACATGGATGCATACCTTGCACCACTTGTGGAAGAGCTATGCAATTTATGGGATAGGATTATTATGCGTGACATGTCTCAACCTATAAGAAGATGAGACATGCGAGTGCAAGGTAGACTTATGTGGATGATGAATGATTGGCCTAGTTATGGTGAATTTTCATGTTTATCCATTTTCGATTACCATGCTTGTCTCATATGCGGACCACAACTCAAAGCACACTATTCTAAAGCACTTCGGAAAACTTTCTATGAAGGACATCATAGATATTTGCCTAATGGACATGTTTTACCCGAAGGGAAACTAGTCAACAAGTGCAACGTCAAATGAAAGATAGCGATTAAAAACAGTTGTGAAATTCAGAAACACCAGTCACTGGCATGAAATGATTGTTGATCTTTCAGGAACTCCCTTATTGGAGTGAGTTATGGATCAATCTTATGATAGACCTGATGCATATTTTCAAGAATGTGAGAGAGATTCTCTAGAAGACTCTGATCAGAAAGAAAGAAAGCAAAACACAAAGGGATGACTTGGAAGAGTCAGGTTGTATGCAAGAGTTGTGGGCAATTAGTGTGCCCAATGGAATAGTGTTGTTACCAAGAGCTCCTTTGCTTCTTTGCAGGATGGAAGGGCAACAAGGGAAGAAGATGATTTCAGAGTTTCGGACATCTACTATGTGCATGAGATGTCTAAAGACTACCTTTACATTAAACAACAATCTTGGAGGGCTCAAGTCTAATGATTGGCATAAATTTTTAGAGTTTGTGCTCCCTATAGCTTTAAAAGATTGTCTTTCGAAGGATGTGCAGAGAACCATTTATAAAATCAGTTCCTTGGTATGGTGGATCTCTTCCAAAGAGATAAATAGAGATAGCATAGAGAGTGCAAAATTCAATGCTATAGAGGTTGTTTGTATGGTAGAGAAATACTTTCCGACAAGTATTCTCACAATTCAACTTTATTTACGTGTTCATGTGGTAGATGAAGTTGCAATAGCAGGAACTGTCCATAGTCAATGGATGTTCTTCTTAGAGCGCTTAATGAAGACAATAAAAGGGTTTGTTTGACAGAGAGCACATCCAAAGGGAAGCATGGTAGAGGGATGGCTCATAAAAGAGTCTCTTGTATTCATAACTGAGTTTCTACGCATTTTGGACCCGGAAACGCCTCGCTTATGGAGCGATGATGAAGATGTTCATCTCGTAGGCGATGAATCTCAAGGTAAAGAGATGCAAAGAAAAATGGATGCAGCTTTCAGAGAGAAGGCAATGAAGTTTTGCATCATTAACTCTGAGCCTATGTAGAAGTGGTTAAAAAGGCATGAGCTTGACAAGGAGACAAATGCAATGGAAAGAGCTAAGTTTTGAAAAAATCGTTCCACTCAATTTTTGCCCCTTCCAGAAAGTCCTCAACCTCTTCCACCCTTTCCAACAAGCAGATGGCTAGATACAATGGTTTCACAAGCAAAGGCAACGGGTGAAGATATCTCTAAAGAAGAAGAAGAACTCACAAAGGGATGTGATTGGGAGTATTCTAAATACGGTGCACTATGGTCTCATGGATGACATTTTCAGATCGTGCAAATTGATAAAAATAGGTCTACTTTTGATAGTGGGGTGATGGTGAACTTTTTGCAAAAAAGTAGAATGAGTGCAAGAGATGATGATGCTCAAGAAGGCCTGCTCAATTATTGTGGAGTGGTTCAAGGATATCTTGAAGCTATCCTTTAGGACGCTTGATCACTTTGTAGGTCGAGCTCTTGCTCTAGAGGAGGAGGTTCCAAGTGCGGATCTACAAGTGGCTCGAGGGGAGGTGGATGTTGTGGAGGTAGTGCAACAGATGTTGTATCGCCCACTTCTATTCCTAGAGCAAGTACCTCAGATGTAGGTACACCACATGGTACACCACATGGTACATCACATGGTACACCTTGGGGTGCTCATGACCATGACAACTCCAAGGTGTATAGTATCCGTGATGGAGTTCCGGTGATGGATGTGATTAGAAAGGCAATACATCAGCATATACTGCAGCTTCGCTCCATACAGTTTGGACACTCTATCATGTTGAAATGGAGTGAACAGGATAAAGATTGTAAAAATTATATCTTAGAGATGATCTATCAAGAGTTCGGACCAAGACATGGGCATCCTATTATCAGCTCAGAGTGCATTCAGCACACGGCATGTGAGGTTATGTCCCATCAATGATCCGAGGCTTGTGATGTTTTCAGAGGAGGCTTACCAAAGTCTATATGATTAGATGCTGAGCAGTGGGATATGTTTCATGACGAGCAGTAGCAAACTCCTAAACGATACCGCCAGCAACAAGATGCGGTAGCCACACATCTAGATACATTCGAATCATCACATATGGGTAGTGGTGGGTATGACACTATGCGTCACGAGTTTGTAAGTATCATTTGGTGTATTGAATTTGTTTGTGTTAAGCATGTCATGTATGTTAATCTAATGTTTTGCATATTTTTTGTAGGAGTTGGTAGTGGTTCATCCTCTAACACGAAGCTAGGAGGCTTATGGGTATTATCATGGATTGGTTGTACTATTGGAGGACTTGAAGGGACACGGTGCAGTCATTTCTTGCGAGCATCTATGATGAGGTGATGAACTTATAAACTTGGTTTGGTGTTTTTGGTGGTTGTTTGTAAATATCATGTCAATTTGTCTCATTTCATGAATGTTCTTTGTTGCAAGACTACTGATATAGATGTTTTGATCCTTCTGGGCATGTGTATGGCAATGGTGTGCCACAATTTTGTGTTTGGCTCATATCTGGCAGTGAAGCATCATGATTTTTGTATTTGGTTCCTTTATGGCACTGCTTTGCCAGATTTTGTATTTGGCTGATATATGGCAGTGGTTTGCCACACTCTTGTACATGCTTCATTTATGGAATATATAACTTTTTGGTACATGGTTCATGGTTCATTCTGCTCATCTCTTTTGTGTCCAATAGTATTTTTCTTTATGAAATCATATTTTGGTTGCCATTAGAGTACACGTCACATGTACTCAGTTTTTTTTGGGTAGAGTGTATTGTCTTTTGCTACATGCTTCATAAGGATTCATACCTTGAAGTGATTCGGATGGTAGTTTATTGACAAGGTGCACAGTAGTTGAGATAGCCTCTACCCATAGACAATGTGGCAACCTCCTCTTCAAGCATTGTTCTAGCTGATCCAACCAATGTCTTCTTTCTCTTCTCTACAATTTCATTCATTTGAGGAGAGTAGATGGCGGTCACTACCCTTTTCATACCTTTATCCTACAATAACTCATCAAACTCTTTGGAGAAGTATTCTCCCCCTCCATTAGATCTAAGCTTGTTGAGTGCTCTACCTATATGATTCTCTACATGTGCTAGATACTTTTTGAAGCAATCAACATTTCATTCTAACTTTTGATAAAGTACACAATAGTCCATCTGCGATGGTCATCAATAAATGAGACATAATACCCTGATCCTACCAATCAAGGTTCTGCCTTGGCCCCCATACATCTGTATGTACTTAGTCCAATAAGTTTTTGTGGATGTAGTCTTTGTGGTTGAATGGTTGTCTTTGTGCATTCCCAATCTAACATGCATAACATTTATTGATCATGTGTTTCTTTGATATGTTTGACAACCATATAGCACTTTGATCCTTGCATATATCCTTCAAGTTTCTTTCATTCACATGAGAAAGTCTCTTATGACACACTTCAACCTCACTTAGGGTTCGAGACGCAAGGTTGAATAGAGCTATGTTCCTAGTTTCTCCTACTTTTAAAGTAAAGATCCTACCATGCTTCTCATCTTTGGCTATCTTCTTGAAGCCTTGGCATGGATCTTCCACAAAAGCTCCATGTTGGGTGAACCTAACTTGCAAGCCTTTTTCAAATCTTTGGCCTACACTTATTAGGTTTTTAGTGATAGTGGGTACATAGAGAGCCTTACTCAGAATGTTTGGCATGCCATTGGAAGCTTTGACATTACCAATATTCTCCACATTGTGCTTATTATCATCCCCTATTTTTACTTCATTTCTATGCTTTGGACTTTCCAAGTCAGATAGAAGAGCAATGTTGCCCACAACATGAATTGAACATCCTGAATCTATGTGATCATCTTCTTTACCTTCCTCATGGCTTAGATTCATCAAAAGCAATGAGTCTTAATTTTGTTGATCTTTAGAATAACTGTTGTAGCCCCTTTCGTTTTGGCCTCTAATGCTATTGTTGAAGTTTTGCCCACCTCTATCTCTGTTGCTACCATATCCACCTCTTCCACTTTCTTTTTGGGTCTTTCGATTGAACCAACAATTCTGAGTGGTGTGGTTGGTCTTGTCAGAGATGGCATAAGGTTGGACATTGTGACCTTTGGTTTTTTCATGCTCTGGTCCTTTCTTCTTCCCTTTCTTCTTCCCTTTCCACTTGCTTTTGCCTACAAAGTTGGCTTGAGAAGTCTCCTCTTCATCTTCTTCCTTTTTCTTGCCTTTTATCTTTTGATGTTGTTCTCTATCAGCAAGCTATTGGATGCTTGATCTACTTATGAAGATTTTGGTCAAATATTCAGTTTGCTTTCTCTCAGATGAGCACCTTTATGCATTGCCTAGGTGTGAAACATTGGTAGGGAGTTAAGCCCATCTTTTGCTACTTGAGTGGTACCTAGCTACTTAGATTGTTTTATCCCAAGGGGGGATCAGAGCAACCAAATTTACATGCTTTTTCTGATTCAGACTCGACTCATTGCTATGACACTTGTGTGTCCACCAGTGGTTTTGGCTTCATGCTTGGAAGCTCATGCATATCTTGGTTGAGAAAGAAGTAGCTTATCGTGGCGAGTTCTAGTTGTGAGGCTAAGTATAGGGAAGCTTTCATAGAAACTATTGAGTGCATTTGTCTTAGAAGCCTTTTGACTGATTGGAGTGTTGATCAATCTTCTCCCACACCATCTTCATTGATAGTCAAAGTGCAATGTAAGATGCAAGGAACCCTCTCTTCCATGATCGCACTAAGCACATTGAGGTGCACTTTCATTATGCCATGGAGAGGTTTGATGCTCAAGAGATCAGTTTGGCATATGTGCCCATAGAGGAAATGTTGTAGAACTTTTCACAAAGGCTCCACATAGGGAGAAGTTTGAAGCTTTTGAAAAATCTCCGAGATTAATTCTTTTTGTGGATTAATCTCTTTCCACATAGATTGGCGCTTCCTTTATACAAGAGTCCTAGATCCTTGTTGATGGCATCACTTCTAGGGGGGGATTTATTCATATATTTCAGTAGTGATGTGTGAACACACTTAGAACTCCCGAGGCACTTTCTTCCCTCTTTAGGAGATTTTTGTCCTATGGCTTGTATATATGCCTATAACCCTGATGGATCACTTATCTTCTTACATTCTCTTGGCAATAGATTCAATATTGTGTCGTGATCTAAGATACTTCTTCTTCTTTCTTGTGTTCTTTCTTTACTTCCAAAGACATCAAAATCTGACACTTAGGATACTTTTTTCTAATGCCAATGTAATGAACTAAACTACTAGGACCTCAATATCTAGATATATACTCCTCCCATCCTTATGCCTCTATACATAGCTAGTTGAATCAAGGAGGACCAAAAATATAACTCGAGTCCAAAATTTCATGTGCAATCTCCACCACTCCTTTGGTACCTTCCACATAAGCCCACTAGAGGTAGGTGCACTTTCTACTTGAGTTCAATTTCTCTAGACTCAAATTAACTCACATTAACTTGATTTAGAAGCATCTAAAGATCTTTGGGAAAAACTCTCTCCCCATGCTCCCCATAGAGATTGAACCCAATCCTTGCTAACCTTAAGGCTTAACCATTAGGCTATGGATTACTTGTTTCCAAGAGCACATGAACCTTTGTTTAATTCTGGTCTCAAGATCTTTGTCCATTCACATGAGTGACCAAACAGTGTTTGATTTTAGAAATGTTTGAATCAACTAGACAGTCAGATCATAGGTTTCATTTAGAACATTCATCCACCCTTGAAAGAGATGATTTTTCCTAAAAAATAAAGCTTTATACAAAACTATAACCATACCCCAAACCCTCATGTTCTGACTTAGAAAAACATGTTTTCATCTCTATGGTGGGATTCACCTTGTATTCTAAATGAATAAAGGGGAATCTAATGTCTAATCACTAGCCAAATGATTCAAAAAACCTTCTATCTTTTCACTTGATAAACTAATATGAGAGTAAATTGGGGAATGAGTAATAAGGGTGGATCAAAATAAACTTTCTTGACAAATTTACTATTTATTGCTTTGTGTTATCTAGGCACTAACATGTGAAATGAGTGGTTTCAAAATATTAGTCCATTTTTGGAGTTTAGAAATGCATGGAATCTTCCTTGAATATTGAATCCACAAGTACCTTGAAAATTCCCTGAATATTGAGTCTACAAGTAGATCTAGTTATGTATTTTCATTATCATCGACATTGTGATAAATCATCAACATAGCCATATCTTCATTATCTTTATTGATTTCTATAATTTTTTCTATTGTTGAAGCTGTGTTTTCAAAAATGAAATCATCTATGGATGGATTAATATGTTCTTCCTCTTCTCATCTCTAGAATCATCACATAGATTACTATCGTTCTCATCACATACATTATTATCATTGTCATATAGAATGATTCTAATTTCCCTCTTAGATGTTGATATGTCAATATTTCATGATGAACCATCATCATTATTTTCTTTTATAAGACTAAAAAGGTCAAACAATAATCAAACTCTACGTCGAACATGACTTACTTGCCACTAAGGATGAACATCACAGATTTTGTAAAAGAAAAAGATACTTCTTCAATATATGTAGGAAGAATATATGATTCTTTTGTAAATCACATTATCTTTGAATAATCAATTGCCCAAAGTTGAGATACTTTTCTTCTCATTGTGGAATTATTACCCTTGTACTCAGCTTGAAACCAATCAACCTTCAACATAACCTATCAGAATATTAAAACCAAAACTTCATTATTATGTGCTTAAAATAATAGATCTTATTATGAAAAATAAGAATTTTGTTTACCTATTTAGAGATACAAAATATATTTGTAGATGCCATCGATGGTCCCTATGTAACCAAGTTCACTTTCTATAACGTTCGTGTCTTTTGAGCCCACATGTGATAATTGCTTGAAAGAAGCAAAATGCTAGAATCCTTTGTTTTGCATAAAGAATCAATAACTTTCATTCCAATATGTTTTCCATAGACCCCCATATATTTATACATTCAAGCCTATAATAATAAATAAATTATTTGAAAAAAAAATATAAATATATGTGCGAGAATAGGATATTAGTAGAAAAACATTTTCTTTCCTTTACATGCTATCATTTTTTGATCATCTAAGATTGTCTAGTTATTTCCATTGGCTTGTTGCATACAACCTTATAACCAATCCATGAAAGAAGATATTTCTGTATTATCATTATTAGCAATATCATCCCTATATCTCTTATTTCTTCCTCTTCTTCCTCGTAGGTTTTAAATTTAATTATCAAAGGACGCTTGCATGCATTCACTATTATATGCAATAAAAGTAGAAATATTTTTTTTTCTTACATTATAAATTGAAAAGGAACTCCCTTACCTGATAATACCTCATCTATCAAGTTTAAAGAAAAAAACATGTTAGTCCATGCACATTGTGCTTCTTCATAAACTCTCTTAAGATATTCACTAACATAGTACATGCATTGTTCAAGCATCCATTTCTTTGCTATGGATCTTTCTAGTTTTCCTCTTTGTCACATATAAGCTTTCAATATACCCATATTTTTTTAATCCAAACATCCATAGTGTTGACTCCAAAAATCTCTATTTCATTGAATAAATGGATCAACAAATGAGCTTGTATACAAAAAATGAATTAGCTCTCTACATCCACTTTTTTATACAATTGAATCTTTGTCAATATATTTTGATGTAATGCACCTATTATTAACTATAGATTATTTCAAAAAAAAATTATAATAAGAAGATATCAAATAATCTTGTCTATTACACATAAAATATAGATAATTACCTTGTAAGAAATCCAAGATGATATATCATGTCCCATACTCGTTTTGTTGCACATCCATTTATAACACATGCTAGAATATGTTTGGAAATTTATGGAAATCTTGTGTCTTTATCCTAGACTCATCCAAAGTAAATATGTTTTGAGATGATGCTCCATATCCTGTAGGTGTGTGAATCGATTGAATCATGTTGTTGATAATTTGCATCTCTTTTGTTGTAATTACCTAAGGAGCATGTTCATAGGTTATTTCTTGTTTATCTTTGTCATAAATTGGACATAGTTTTGGTTTCAAGTTTTGATTTTTTTAATCATTTCTTTATGTTATTCTATATTCGAATCCAACAAGATGTTTCCATAATGAAAAACCACCATTCTTGAATATATACAAAGGATCAAAAAGATGATAAATCTTTAACTCTATCCAATATTCCAAAGATTACCTAGTGGATAGTCACAAGAGATGAAGTGGTGTAGCTAGATCCTGCTTCACACCTTCTAAGAATGATGGTTGGAGAATGTAGTGGGCCTCTTTTGCTTGCTAATGAGCAAAAATAATCATATATGTAGTGTGGAAGATGATCCACTAAATGATGGATCAAAACAAATATATTGGAGTTGATCCAAGAACAAAGAAACTTGCTAATTTTGTTCTTACATCTATTCAGTGTTTTGAATAATTCTCTGAGCACATCAGCAATCGACTTAATTCCTTTTGGGGAACTATAGTTAACTTATTAAGTTATCAATCATGACTAATTTCATAAAAAATGATGGACTACATGTAGAGATAGAAGTTTAGCAAGTCATGGCTCCATCCTAACATTCTCGGGCTACAACAATCATCAAACTAGTGAGCAAAGATATATTAATATCTCACGATTTTGAGAAGCAATGCTAATGAAAATTTGTAGGACTATAATAGACAGTATGCTGAATCTAACATGTTTTAAAACATGGCAAATGGATCAACTATACACTGAGAACAAGCTCTAAGAAGATCACTGTTTTGATGGAGTTATAACAAAGAAGTGAAATGAGAATGTAATGATGATATATGTATTGAAACATTTACAAATACAATGTCATTGGCAATCATACACTGCTCAATGTGTGAGAGCTAAATGTGCTATGAGATAAGGTCTCACTTCACAATGAGTGTACTTCAAAATTATCTCCCTAACTCGAGGTACACATGGGTCTTTTTTATCCTCTTTTTATAATCATGTTTGGAGCCAAAGTTTGAATTCAAACTCAAACTTCTACCTAAAATGTGAATCCTAAAGTGTAGGATAGATTCCCTCATCACTCAACAATTGATTGATTAGTGAGTTTAGAGCTTCCTAGCTCCATGTGGGTGTAATCCATCTTTACAAGGATAAATATGAAGAATTTTTACAAGAGACTAATCATATCAAGTCTTGCATAGGTTATGCCAATAAATCAAGCATAAGTCAATTAATCAAGTATGTGGGCTTCGGTTTAATTGCACCAACAGCTCCCCCTCAAGTCTAACATCCTTGATCTTTATTGCTCTTTGATTTCCTGCAAACCAATTGTAGAGTAGAGGATTTATGAGAATATCCCATTGACTCCTTCATGCCATACCATAGGGTATGAGGGTTTGACAGATGGTGGCTCTTTGATTTAGGGTCGTCCTTTTATGATTATTGCCTAGTTCATGAGGGTGAAGCTATGCATCTTCCCCACCACATCTTTGTTTAGCATTGAGCATGCAATTTTGAGCCCTCTTTGGACACCCCTCGCCTTGGAAGCATATCAAGATGAGCGAAGAAATGTGCACTCCCTCCATCTCTCTTCCCACCACCCCACGGTCCCCCCCATCCTGCCATCCCCCATCCCCCCATCCGGCCATCCCCCAACCCCATCCCCCACCCCCATTCCCCCATCCTGCCATCCCCCACCCCCATCCCCCCATCCCACCATCCCCCACCCCCATCTCGGCATCCCCCACACCCATTCCCCCATCCCACCATCCCCCACCCCCATCAACCCATCCCCCACCCCCATACCCCCATCCCCCACCCCCATCCCACCATCCCCCACCCCCATCCCACCATCCCCCACCCCCATACCCCCATCCCACCATCCCCCACCCCCATTTCCCCATCCCGCCATCCCCCACCCCCATCCCACCACCCCCCACCCCCATCCCCATCCCGCCATCCCCCACCCCCATCCCACCATCCCCCTCTATTTCTCTCTGTCTCTCTTCCCCTCTCTCTCACTCTCTCTCTTCCCCTCTCTCTCGTCTCCACCCCTCCTCCATCTCGCCATCCCCCCATCAGTTCATCCCCCACCCCCATCCCCCGATCCCGCCATCCCACCATCCCCTTCTCTTCCCCTCTCTCTCACTCTCTCTCTTTACCCCCCATCCCGCCATCCCCCACCCCCATTGCCCCATCACCCACCCCCATCCCCCCATTCCACCATCCCCCACCCCGCCATCCCCCCCTCTCTCTCTCTATGAGGAGCATTTGCAAAGCCTACTATAGAGTTTGATGCAGTTAAAGAAAGTCATGACCAATTTTGGGCTCTCCTTCTGCATTTTCACAAACCTAAGTCTTCTTGTTTCCCCCATTGGAAGCTCTCTACGAAAGGAGTGCATAATGTGTATGCACTAGATCCATGTTTATCATGCTTTGAAATCATTGGCCTGTGATCTTGTTGTTTGGCGTGTAGTTTTGAATAATGGGAAAGTCTTGGAGCTGGCTCAAGAAGCTCATACAAAAGCTTCTGGTGATGAACATATTGAGCATATTTTCCTCTCTCTCTCTCTCTCTCTCTCGCCAACCATTGCTGTGTAGCCAACAAGCTCGCTCCATTGAGGATCCTCCAGTGCTCCACCTCTCTGCCAACCACACCCCTCCTTCCCTCAATTACGTAGTCTGTGTCCAAGTTGCAAAGGATACATCATTAAAAAGCAATTCTAATGTTCCAAGGACATCCAATACGGTGGAGATTCTTATGGACCCTAGTTTTAAGGTGTAGCATGACCAAACTTGTTGTCATGGGATGTCGATAATGTTCCTTGGGGATATTTTTCATACAAGAGTAATGAAAGTGCATTGGAAAACTAGATCATTACCATAGATTGTGAAACCTTGGATGAGTATGATGTGATCACTTAAGAAGGGTTCATATTGGCCATGCTATCGAGCTTGATAAGCATATACCATTTGAAGAGGATGTGATAGAAGTTCTACCAGATTATGATGTAGTCAAAATGAGAATATAATCTCACATCAAAAGGCTTACCGAGAGCTTGTGGCAACTCCCAAAGGGTGGGGATACGGATAACACATCACATGTTAGGCTATATTTACGAGGATGTAGGGACTCCATGGATGGAAGCAGTACAACAAAAGAGGAGCTAGGCTTTGGTTACATTGAATGAAGAAAAAAAGATGCACAAGCTTCTAAAGCTTTGAATACACCACCTCCAAAATGGGTGACTACCATGTATTGATGGTCTCCACCAATTCAATGAAAGGTCAAAAAGATTTAATGCAAGGAATATAGTTGCTAAGCCTTGGTGGTGTGAGAAACCAATTTAAGAGCCTAATCAAAATTGGTTGCAAAAACCATATTTGGTTTACCCCTCCATTTTTGGAAAATCCCTTTCGCACATATGCAATGAATGTTGGCCCCTTGAAGTCTATAAAAGCAAGTTTTTGTCACTAATTGAGGACATTCGACATCTCTTCTGGTCCGCTCTCTGCACTCTGTCGCTACAAGCATATTGTAGGAGGTTACTCTATGAAGAGGATACAGAGTGTGGCTTCCCAGTGGTTGGCTAATAACACTACAGTGTTATTGAGTGGCTTGGTTCTAGTTATTCGGTGTGAGTAAGTAGTATTTCTATGGAGCAAGTCTTCATACTTATGTATTCATTGGTGCAAGTCTTCATCTTGTTGTGTTCATCGTGTCAGACAGAGCTCTTGTACTAATTATATTAGTCTCTAGAATGGCATGCTAGTCCACCATATTATTTTTTTGAGCATTTAGGCCCATTGTAATCATTTTCTAAACTAAGGAGTGGCTCCATTCTCTACTATTTCTGAAATTCATTAATCTTCTCCCCATGATTCTATTGTATTGTGTCTCTATTGCTAGTGAATGTGCTTGCACACAGGAATGTTAAAGGTTATATGTAGCTGAGTGGTGAGTAGCACCTCCTTTAATCTCAATCTGGGAAGACATGAGGATGGTATGGAGTCTTCGAGCAAGTGATGTGCACAAGTGGTGATGGAGAAGCACACAAGCATGCACACACATACACACACGCGCACACAGGTAAGAACAAAGAGTCAGACAATGGAAGCTTTGATTAAGATCAAAACACAATTAAAAGAGCTCTTCTTTAGTTGAAACTACAATTTGAGCTCTCTAGCTCCTTTTATAGTTTTTGACTAGCTAGTGGCCTTGTCCAAACCTAGTGTCCAGCCTAGTTAAAAATTAGGTTCCTAGGCTAATTTGGAGGCTCAAATGAGCTCTAAAAATTATGAAAATTGGTACATAATTACTTCTAATACTCCTCAAGCTTGAGAACTCCTCGGATTGAGCAAAAGGGAGTCTCTTATACTAGCATTGATGTGCAAGATGGATCTAGTCTGTAATCCAATGTGGCATATTGATTGTCAGGTTCAACATGTCTGCCAAGTATAAGCTAAACGAGATCTTCTTGGGCGACATTGTAAATCTTTCTTGGGCGGGGAATGCAAAGTGCTGCATGCACATGTGGAGGTGGATGGCAATACTTGGGTCATTGCCAGCATGTCCTTGAGATTAGTTAGGTTCCTTTTCTTCATATTGTTCGGGATCATTGTCTCCTCATTGGGGATGTGTAGACCTCTCATTTCTAGGCCTTCCCCACCAAATTGTTGGTTAATTTAAAATGCTTAAGTTCATTCCCTCGTGTAAGAGAAGGAAGTATTAAAGTGCTTGTCCCCTTCTTATCTTTGCTAGGAGTGAGTGAGCTAATTAATTATGAACACCTCAGGAAGTCGGGCTTCAGTAACTGAGCACGAAAATAGGCATCCAATCTGGCCTTCTTCCATATCGGTTGCAATCCTTCACTATTCTGAAGCTTTTTGAACTCTCGTGTAGAGAAATGCTATCGGTCCCACCGTCCATTAAACTCTATCTCGGATTCTCATAAATAGGTGCCATCCCCAAGGGGTCCTGTGACTTCATTGGACCAATGGGAGTTCTTGCTAATTGGAAATGTGTGCCCTTGGGGAGGATTTTGAATGGGTATAACATGTATTGCTCTCAACTCCTCTGGCCGTTCCTCCTCCTGAATAGAGATACTTTGAATGCCCACTATTTGAGGACCAGTTTTTGCCTCGGAGCTCGTTCCTATAGCCTCTACCATGTTAAGGGTACTGATCGTCGATTCTGTGAGAATATATAAATACATGTTTACATTGCAATGGACACAAAATGACCATTTGACCCCGTTACAACATTAACATGATGAAATGTGATGTAGTTAGTAGGTTAATTAGTGCTCGCATGGTCGTGAGTGTGAAGTGTGGTTAGCGGATGAAGGGTTCGTATGTGCTAATTAGAGTGGTGCAATGTACTGTGGATACAATTAGTATGCGAATGTGGTTTTTACAATGGGATCACATGGTTTATTACAAGATTTAAGCTGCCAAACATAGTGTATGGCTTCTTTTGATTTTGTGGAGACTTTGGAGGGCTTTATAAGAATGTCTACTTGGAAATGAGGCTTTTTAGGGATCCATTTACAAGTGATTCTGCTCGTGCTCATGGACGAATATGTGTTTGTGCATGTCAAACAATTGTGGGCATTGGCTGTTCGAGTGTGTGAATCATGCTGAACATTGTGTGGTTTATGTGTGGCTACTTGAGCCCGCAAGCAAGCCTTAGACACCTAGATTGGTCTTGATTGTGGGTCTGCCTTCTTCAACTTCTTGGGTACCCAAATAGACTTTACTTTTGTATATTAATCTTTGAAAGAATTATTATTAGTGTCTTGTTGTCGATCACTAGCATGACATTTATTCAGTGGTTTTAACTTGGCCACAATAGGATGCCTGCCTTTCCGTACACATACTTGTTTCGATGGCTGAGACACCTTGCTTCGTACTCTCCTTTGGCTTTGAGCATAGGCCATCTGCTTCCTCTGCATTCGGTACTCCTTTGGTTGCCATGTCTCTATCACTTTTGGAAAAGAAGGGAGTTCCATCATATCCTTGGCTTATTTGTTGAGGAAACTATCCCTCTACATCACATAGTTTTGGACAAGAATAGCATCATCATCTTCATGTGTACTCCTAGAAGGACCAGGAGTTGGTGCCTTTCCTAGTTCTTTGAGTGCTTCATTTTCTAACTCAATTGTAATGCAATTCTAATTTAACCAGATGTGAAGAAGTCCACTTCTTAGGTTCAGGTTGACTGCATGATCATAGATCGAGTCTTGACCCAAGACAAGAGGCTTAGTGAGATCCTTGTCTTGACACACTAGCACCTTAAATGTCATAAGAGCATCTTGAATGTAGAGGGGGAGTTCCACCTAGCCCATGCAAGTGGTTTCCACAACTCCCAATCCTATGAGATAAGCTTTGATAGGATTAACTTCTAGTTGCAATTCTTGACAGTAAGAAAGTCTAACAACACTAGTATCTGCACCTGCATCAATCAAATCTCTTACATTCCTTGCATTATTTCCTTGTCCTACCTCTATGGTTACAAAAGGTCCTTGGTCAACTTTTCTATGGGAATGGACTCTTCCTGTGTCACACATGGCCATGTGGTATCTTGGAGCTCCATAAGCATCAATAGGCTCATATCTACCCTGTCTTCTCGATTTCATTCTTGGAATGTGTTCTAAAGCTTCAGCTTGCGCTTCTTCGTGAATTCGTGTTTCTTCTTCCTTATGTTTCTTGGCCATGTTGAGTCGATTAAGCATTTATTTGTGAGGGGTTCTTGATATAGTTTGACTCTACATCCGCTGATGTAACTAGGGAGGACAACACCTTCTAGAGTAGCTAATTGAAGTGCTCCACTATTAGAGATCCTTTTTTGGAGCTCCATAAGCATCAATAGGCTCATATCTACCCTGGCCATGTGGTATCTTGGAGCTCCATAAGCATCAATAGGCTCATATCTACCCTGTCTTCTCGATTTCATTCTTGGAATGTGTTCTAAAGCTTCAGCTTGCGCTTCTTCGTGAATTCGTGTTTCTTCTTCCTTATGTTTCTTGGCCATGTTGAGTCGATTAAGCATTTATTTGTGAGGGGTTCTTGATATAGTTTGACTCTACATCTGCTGATGTAACTAGGGAGGACAACACCTTCTAGAGTAGCTAATTGATGTGCTCCACTATTAGAGATCCTTTTTATGATCATAGGTCCATAGCCATGCTTCTATAGCTTTCTTCCATGTTGTTTCAGGGTGTATACCGAAACTAAGTCTCCTGCTTTCAAGCCTTTATCCTTCACATGGGCATCGAAGTATGCCTTTTGTCTTTTCTTAGCTGCATAAATCCCTGTGACGGATCTCAGTATCATTTCACCTAACCATTCAAGATCAAAGATCCTCGAAGAGAGTTCATGACATGTCCACTCATGCTCCTTTGCTATTTTTGGTGTAGGTATCAGGAATTCTAATGGTAGCACTGAATTTTGGCCAAACATCATCTCAAAGGAAGTGGCTTGGAGTACCGTTTTATAGGCAACTCGGTATGCCCAAACAACATGGTGTAGCTATTTATCCTAATCAGAGTGTTTATTATTCACTAATTTGGTCGTCTTGCCCATTAGCTTGTGGATGATAGGGGGAAGAATTCTTGTGTATCACCAAGAGCTCTTGGAGAAGGTTTTCAATGACTTCATTCAAGAAGTGAGTGTCTCTATCATTTACTAGCTCTATAGGTAGCCCATATCTGGTGAACACGTTCTCAAATAAGAACTTAGCTGTCGTTTAAGCATCATTCATCGTTGTGGCTTTCACTTCTACCCACTTGGTTAGATAGTATGTGGCCACAATGATATATTCAGCATGTGAACCCTTTGCTAGGGGATTAATAGGACCTACAAATTCTATTCCCCACTTAGAGAATGCACGTCCACCCATCATAGGTTTCAATGGCATCTCATCTTTACGTATGGGATATTGAGTTCGCTGACAAACATCACACCGCTTCACATAGGTATGTGCATCCATGTGAAGGGTTGGCCACCACAAACCTACAAATAGGATTGCCTTAATCACACAGTTTGGTTCAAAGTGTTCTCCTACTACACCTTGGTGAGCAGTTCCCAAGATCTTAAGATATTCACTCTCATGGACACATAGTCTGAGGTAACCATCTTTACCACACTTGTATCCGTTTTCTCCAATGAATGAGTAGTCTAGTGCCTCCTATTCTAAGCTCCTTTGTCTAGCCAATGTCATCTCTTGGGGGAATCTTTTTTTCCTCAGAAAGGATACTAATGGTTCGCTCCAATCTGGCACTAAAGACACCTGATAAAGAGTGGCATCTTCCACTGGAGGTCTAATGCTGCAAATTGCGCACTCCTTGCACATCTTATGGACATCTACTTCCATTGTTGGCCAATATACCCCTAACCTTTGTAGAGTTTGAAGGGTTCTTTGTTTTGAATGGTGTTGTTGTAATACACCCACGTGTTGATTGCAACCACTTCGCGTACTCCTCCTCTTCCACACAATAAGCTAATGTTCCTTGATCTGTATGTTTGTACATACTCCCTGCCATGATATGGTACTTCTAGGCTTTTACTACCTCCTTATCTTGAGTGTTTATTACTAGATGTTTAGGCCTATATGTCAATACTAGCACTATTGTCTTGGACCACTGTGGTATAACTTCCAAATTGAACAAGTAAGCATCAGGAAGATCATCTGATACTCGTTGTGGGGCCTCTCCGGATGTGATCCTTGAGAGATGATCTACTCTCAAGTGAGTCTTTCCTTTCCTCACCACTACCTCAAAGTCATATTCCATTAGTAAGAGGAACCAGCTTACTAATCTACCTATATTGCATGGCTTGTTTACCAAGTACAGTAGAGCTTGGTGATCAGTAGAGCTTGTATTTGTACTCACGGTGGTTGTAATGGCTACACTGGACTAAAATAAGTCTTTCAAAACATGATCTTTTCTTCCTCTTGTATGCTCTTGTTTTTGCTTATGCGACAGTCTTATGTGAAAACCTTACTTTTTCTACGAATGTGAGCTTATGTGGAATTCAAGTAGTTATTCTTATGTGGAATGTTTATGAGTACGAAATTAATCAAGAAACACAACAAAAAGAAAGGATGTTTGACGAAGGGGATAAATTAATTTCTTTCATAATAGGCATGTGCTTGACAAAGTTATTTGCTATTTAGGAATCCATAACTGAAAATCCCAATTGGCTCTATTAGAAAGAGTGTAACGAATTCTCCACACAAGTGATAAAATTACACATCACTCTTCATCCAACATGCCTCTATATAGATTTTTCAGCTAGCCATTACCTCTCGTATAGATTGGATGAAAGTTACTCATGTGAGCTTGAGTGGATGCTTTGAAAATGCTATTCAGAGTCTTTGGGAAAAATACTCTCTCCATGATCCACATTGGGGTTGATCCCAATACCTCCTCCTTCTCCTCCTTGAGTGTCAACCACTAGGCTAACCTTATCTCTCGTATGATACTCGAGAAGTATCTAATGTTACCATAATCTTGAAACTTTTGCAAGCTACTTTATAAAATTTTCCACCTTGATGAACATTTCTATCCTCATAAATATGCTTCAAGCTACAACTATATGATAGATTGCCCTCGATTCCGTGGTCCAAACTAAGGAGCATGGTTTTCACCTCTTTGATTTGCCTCTTCACTCAAAGGGGGATCCTATCTTGGGCTGAATCTAGAAAGAGGGAAATCCATGTGTGGTTTGATCAGTGCTCAAAGAATTCCAAGTGCCATCTAGCTTTCCACTTGATACACTTAATCTATTGCAAACTATGGAGTAGATCATAAGGATTCCTTGATTATCCATGCCTCAATTCATTATCTTACTATCTTTGGATCATGTCATGGACACAAAGGAAACCATCTTAAACCTTAGATTTCATATTCCTTCCCATATCTTAGGACCCTTTCAAAATTTTGAGAAACTAAAGCTATCATTGTGAATAGAACATGCTAAAACCCTAAGATCAACTATCTAACTCCGTGGTTTTGATATTTGAATGTCTTGTTTCAAATTACTTACATCATCAATGATTACATCAATTTATCACTACCTTTGAACCTCTATATAAGGAGGGTTTGATCACATATATCCTTAATTTTTCCAACAACATTCATGGGAGCTGAAGGTGTCATGATCTCCAAGTAAAGTACTTTCCAGTTTTAGTTCTATTTCTTGTCTTTTTTCTTCTTCTACTTTTATAAAGGTTAGTGTTTAGGACATCCTATCTTGTTCACTTTTAATCTTGTAGTATGAAATCTTGCCCATTTATTTCTTGCACCTAGTTCATCACTCTCAATGGATTTCTTATAACTCTAGTATCGTTTTTTATACCTATGATCCCAAGTCCTGGGATCCCTTGTATCCTATCTACTCTAGTTATCCTTATTTATGAGTCAGGGGCTGTCCAACTTCTTGTAACCATTCTATATTCTTTTATTACTTCTCCTACATGGGTGATCTTATAATTAGAAGCATGGTTCCAAAATCATATCCTAGTCTATTCAACAATAAAAATCTAGTTTTTTCCTTACATTTTGGAAACATTACCTTTATTAAGACAAGGAACCATAGGGATTATTCATGAAGAGATATTTTTTCACTCCAATTTATGAATAACTCTAAGAAATATGAGAGAACCAAGCAAGGATTCAACACCAAAATATGCAAGATGTAATCACATAACCTCAAAGGCAAATCCAAGATCTATAAATCATATTAAATCATTTTTCTTCAAGTACATTCATAGCAACTAATATGAATAAAAGCCCAAAAGTGAGAATGTAAGAGAAATTTGATGCGAAAGGATCAATGTTTAGAGGATTTCTTTATCATGTTAGGCTCTTCATAACCATGCAACATATCAGGTACCTAGATGATGCTTCTAAAGTAGGAATCATAGAAACTTTGTTATGTGATCACACTCTTTCATGGTTTGTACCTATCTTGGACAAAGACATGGATATTTTTCATGATTTTCAAGCCTTTGTCTGAGATTTGATGTCTTCTTTTGGAGATACCAAGTGCTCACATGTTGTGGAAACAAAGGTGAAGGAGGCTACATCAAGGAAATATACTTGCTTCTATCTATGCATCAAAATTTAGAAAAAAACTTTCTAACCTTGCATGGCATGAGGATTATTTTATCAACCAATTTCCATGGGACTCACATGAAAATGTCAAGGGCCTCATATTAACCATGCCCAAAGTAAATACTTTGAATGAATTCATGAATCACGCAATCGAGTGTGATAATAGGTTGTTTGAGAGAAAGCAAGAGAAGAAGAATTCTATTTAAGATCATAAATACAAGTTTACCTCAATCCCCAACAATGTATGTTGGAAGAATCTCAAGTAAAGTCCATGCAATTGTATACCATCAACGTCATGAGACTTACACAAAGGGGTCAAGACCATCCAAAAGACAATGGATTATGATTTTATTGTGAAGATCATAAACATATGGTATTCAAATGTCCTAAGAAGAATAAATAACTTGAATTCATGAATTTCACAATCACCATCATAAATCAAAAGAATCATCAAGACATTCAAATGAAGAATATATCCCAATAAGAGAGTCATGCGCTTGATTCTCCAACTAGATATACTACAAATCCTTCTTAGTTGCATCATTGATATCCATCATCATCCTATTGGAGTACCACATATTAGGAACTCTACAAAGACTATGGGCTATGAAGGTTCAAATCCTAGAAGACATAAAGAGCACCAATCAAGGCTTGTGATTTCTAGAAGATGAATCCAATACAATCCAATGTAGAAAACATGGACACTCCTCTTGGAATGCGTTGCCTAAGGGGAAGTGAACATGAAGCCCATTTTTTCATATGTTTTAAAGATCTTTTCATATTCATGGATATGAGCTTCAACAAATTTTCTACAGCATTGCCTATCAATAGTAAGGTCGTTATCCTTCTCAAAACAACCCTTTAAGGGAATATCACCTATAAATGGCATTGTAGTGCAGAATAAAATAAGGCAATACAAAATTCCTTGTGTTCATTATGCAAGAAACTAAATTAGTGGACCTTGGGGTAATAAACACATACAAATAGACCCATTATGTGTTTTCATCATGTAATGTCTCTACTTCCTGTCATGGACTCAAGAGAAACTCCTTTGAATACTAAATTTTGTGTGACTTTCTATATCTTGTATTTGGTTTAGAATCATATCTAAAACATGGCAAACACCTTAGATCCATTGTCTACTCACTTGATTTTTACATCCAAAGGTCCTCTTTTGCATAGTTAATATCATTAGTTATATAATCAATTCCTAAACATCTTTAAAACCTATATAAAGAGGGATTCACCACCTATATTTTTTGTCTTTCCAACACCAAACTTGGAAGCTCAAGGAGTTGTAATCTCTAGATGAGTACTTTCTATGTTCTAGTCATAGTTCTAGTCTTGTTCCAAGTGCTAGTGTGGTCTACTCTAGTAATCAAGACATCAGGTCTTCTCCTCTAGTAATCTCATAGTGCGAGATCTTGTCCAATTATTTCTTGTAACTAGTTCATGTCCCTCAACGAATTTCTTGTAATTCAGATATCTTGATTCATACCTACAATCCTGATTTGTGGGATCTCTTATGTCTTCTTAAAGTCACGTTATCCATACCTATCAATCCCAAGTGGGGGGATTTCTTGTAACTCTTCTATGTCATTCTGTTATTTCCCATGCATGGGTGATCTTTCGATCAAAACAATATTTCTAAAATCTTGTTCAAGTTTGGTGAAGCATTACAATGTAATGGTATCTTGACATTTTTGCGAGTCTACCATATTAAGTTTGTGCAAAGAATGAAGGATTCCATATCCATACTTAAAAATGTTAAATTTGCTTTGAAATATATGTATAAAAGAACTCCAAGATTTTTCTAGTCAAAGGGCAATCAATAGTGATCAACTAACTAATAAAAATGTTTAGGCTATGACGTACTCATGTTTGATTGAATTCATCCCTTTTTGTTTAAAGAATATCAGTTATTTTTTATGTGCATCACATTTGCTACCACTGTGTCCAAAACATGCTAAAACCTTAAGATCACCTATCTACCTAATTGTTTTTTATATTTAACAGTCTTGTTTCAAATTTCTTGCATCATGGGTGATATCATCAATTTGTCACTACCTTTGAACGTCCATATAACGGTTTGGTCACATACATTCTTAATCTTTCCAATAACATTCATTGGATCTCAAGGAGTGGTGATCTCCAAGTAAGTACTTTTAAGTTTTAGTTCAATTTCTAGTCTTTTTCTTCTACAACTCTTATATACGTTAGTATTCAGGAGATCCTATCTTGTTCTCTTGTAATGTTGTAATAAAAAATCCTACCCATTTATTTCTTACACCTAGTTCATCACTCTGAAGAGAGTTCTTATAACTATGATATCTCTCTTTATACATATGATCCCAAGTTCTAGAATCTCTTTTATGCTATCTAGTCTACTTACCCATATCTATCATTCCCTGGTTGTCGGACTTCTCATAAAAATTCTATATTCTTTCGATATTTCCCCTCAATTGGTCATCTTTTAATTAGAAGAATGTTTCCAAATTCGTTTCCAACTGTATTCAAAGGGAAAAATCTAGTGTTTTCTTGACATTTTCAAAAGACTACCTTTATTAAGACTAGTAACCATGGGGATTATTTATGAATAAATATTTTTGCACTTAAAGTTATTCAAGAATAACTCTAATAAATATGAAAAATCCAAGAAATGATTTAATACAACAATATGTTAGATGTAATCACAAAACCTAGAAGGAAAATCCAAGATCTATAAATCATAGTAAATCAATTTTCTTCAAGTAACTCCATAGCAAACTATATGAAGAAAAGCCCAAAAGTGAGCATGTGAGAGAACTTTCATGGGACAAGATAAAAGTTTAGATGGTTTCTTTATCAAGTTAAGCTCTTCATAACAATGCAATATAACAAGTACCTGGATGATATTTACTTAGTAGGAATCATAGGAACATTGTTACACTACAACATATGAGGGTCTTCCTGACGCTGTCCATACTGACGTTCATCCCCCGATGTTGGTATGATTGCTAAAAATATCTCTAAAGATCTCGTTACACATACCAACTTTCACTTGATCATTGGTATGAGCGTTTAAAATGGATCGTCGATATGCATTGCGATTGTCGATATATGCATCGGAATAAGCACGAGTATAGGCATCGATATAAGTGCGGGTATAGGCATCGGTAATTTGTTGGAACTATGAATGCTTATACCAATGCCTATAGTGGCGCTTATACCAACACCGTCTTTTAAATATACAGGGACCCAGAGAGAAATAATTTGATATTTTGCACGTCATTTGATCTCAGCATTGCTTCTATCAAACTTGCATGAATCAACTAAATTGTGAACTACATTGTCTTTTGCACACACACACACATCTCTCTCTCTACACACACACTCTCTCTTTCTTTAGATCTCGCATCTTGGTAAGTGGTGTGCATACACTTACCCTTTATCTTTCTCTACGCTTTTTGTTTTATAATTTCTCTTAGCTTTGGTTTTGCAAAACTTTTTTGGTGTTGATTCTTTCAAATTTGACGAGAGACAACATTCATTAGGCTTTGACGACAGTGATCCAAAACAGGGACATACCTGTGTTTGTTTTATTCTTTATTGATGGAGAGTGAGAAAGAGAGATAGAGAGAGAGAGATGAAAGAGAGATAAAAAGCGAAAGAGATAGATATCTAAAGAGAGAAAGAGTGAGTGCGAGAGAGATATGAAAGAGAGAGAGAAATAAAGAGAGAGAGAGATTAAAGAGATATTAAAGAGAGAGAGATATAAACACATGCATACACACACACATATACACACATGCATACATACACACATATATACACACATGCATACATACACACACACATATACACACATGCATATACACACACACACACACACATATACACACATGCATACATACACACACACATATACACACATGCATACATACACACATGTATACATACATTCACACACATACGTACACACACATACATACACATATACATACACAAACATATGCATACATACACATATACATACACAAACATATGCATAGATACATTCACACACATACATACACACACATACATACACATACAATATTACATACACGCATGCATATATTACATACACAAATGCATATTACATACTCACATATATATTACATACACACATGCATACACATACATATGCATACATACATTCACACACATACGTACACACACATACATACACATATACATACACAAACATATGCATACATACACATATACATACACAAACATATGCATACATACATTCGCACACATACATACACATACAATATTACATACAGATCTGCATATATTACATACACACATGCATATTACATACTCACATATATATTACATACTCACATACACATATTCATGCATATGCATGCATACACACACATACATACACATATACACACAAACATATTTATTATAGATAAACAAATATGAAAATAGCTAGTGTTTTAATTAAATATATAAAAATAGTAGTTTAGGGTTTTAAATGAAATTAAATATATAAAAATAAGATTAAGGTTTTTGGCTTTTTATACATGCATACACACTTATACACACATAATATACATATGCATACACATATATATACACATGCATACACACATATACATGTTTTAGGTCTAGGTCGTTACGATTAGGGTTTAGGGTTTCTACACATGCATAACATATATACACATATACACATATAATACATATACATATATACATGTATATACACATGCATACACACATATACATGTTTTACGTCTAGGTCTTAAGGATTAGGGTTTTAGGTTTTTCACATACATATAATAGAAATAAATATATATAATTAAATATATAAAAAGTAGGTATTTAGTTATATATAAATAATATATATAAAAATAGGTCTTTAGTATATATATATATATATATATATATATATATATATATATATATATATATATATATATATATATATATATATATATATATATATATATATATATATATATATATATATATATATATATATATATATATATATATATATATATATATATATATATATATAATGAAATGTATATAATCAAATATATAAAGAATAGGATTTTAGTATAGATAAATAATTATGAAAATAGCTATTGTTTTAATCAAATATATATATATATATATATATATATAGGATTAGGGTTTCTAGGCTATTTATACATGCATTCACACATATACACATATACACACATAATATATATACACATACACATATATATACACATGCATACACACATATACATGTTTTAGGTCTAGGTTGTTACGATTAGGGTTTAGGGCTTTTACACATGCATAACATATATACACATATACACATATAATACATATACATATATACATGTATATACACATGCATACACACATATATATGTTTTAGGTCTAGGTCTTTAGGATTAGGGTTTTAGGTTTTTTACATATGAATAATAGAAATAAATATATATAATTAAATATTGAAAATATAGGTCTTTAGTGTGTGTATATATATATATATATATATATATATATATATATATATATATAAAATCAAATATATTAAAAATAAGGATTTATAGTTTTTAATCAAATTAAATATGTATAAATAATAGGATTTTAGTATAGATAAATAAATATGAAAATATCTAGTGTTTTAATTAAATATATGTAATTAAATATATAAAACTAGGATTGTGGGGTTTTTTTATCAAATTAAATATATAAAAATAGGATTAGGGTTTTTAGGTTGTTTACACATGCATACACACATATACACATATACACACATAATATATATACACATACACATATATATATACATGCATACAAACATATACATGCTTTATGTGTAGGTCGTTATGATTGGGGTTTAGGGATTTTACACATGCATACCATATATACACATATAATACTTATACATATATACATGTATATACACATGTAGACACACATATACATGTTTTAGATCTAGGTCTTGAGGATTAGGGTTTTAGGTTTTTTCCATACATATAATAAGAATAAATATATATAATTAAATATATAAAAAATAGGTCTTTAGGATTTTTAGGTTTTCTATATATATATAATCAAATATATCCAAAATAGGGTTTTAGGGTCTTCTAATTCTATTAAATTTATATAAGAAAAAAATCAAGAAGAAAAATAAAAATATATAAAAAACATAGGGTTTTAGGGTCTTCTAATTGATTTAAATTTATATAAGAGAAAATAAGAAACAAATTTAAGGAAAAAAATTAGAATATATATTTTAGGTTTAGGTCTTTAGGATAAGGGTTGTTAGCTTTAATAAGGAAAACTAAATGTTCTAAAATGTCCATATTGTATCAGATGGCTAGTTTGGATCCAGAGGAGAGAATGGCATGCCCTTGCACTTAGTGCTGGTATCAAATTTATTGGAAAGGATGGATTTGTACTGCACATGTTAGAGAATATGAATCCTTTGATAAAAGTCGACTACAAAACTTATTCTACTATTTGCATGGTCCCCCTAGGGAGCAGGTGGACCCAAACGACATTGCATCAATAACCTCTCGTGGATAGAAGAGAATAAAGAGGGAGGTAGAACTACAAGATACTCATAGCATTACAGAAAATGAACACATGGAAGAAATGCTCGAAGCATTTTATGAGATGGACGAAGATCACGATGGTGAAGAAGATGTCGTGGGTTTCATCGACACAACAGAATTTCCATGATCAGAAGCTGATGAAGAATAGGAGAACGCAAAGACTAGCCCGTTTACCACTATACACTGGGCCGAAGATATCTATACTACGTGCGTCACTCACGATGTTCAATCTAGAATTTATTTATGGATGGTGAGATAGTAGTGTCTCTGAGTTATTCAGGCTATTGGATTTGAAATAAACTTTCACTAGTGTATCAAAATAACTTTATGTACTAATATCATTATAATTGCTTATTCCAGGCTTCTTAAAGATCAGTTTTTGCCGGATGGCAATGACATGCCTCCAATACGTGGAGACGCAAAAAAAACTTTTACAATCCATTGGAATGGACCACATTAAGATTCATGCTTGTCTAAATGATTGCATCCTCTTTTGTAAGGAGTATGAGCATCTCCACATATGGCCAAAGTGTGGAGCAAATAGGTTTAGAGAAGACCTTGTCGGTGAAGCAATCCCCGCAAAGGTTCTTTGCCACTTTCCTATTATTCTAGGAATTAAGAGCATGTTTAGATGCAAATCCATAGCTGAGTTCTTTCATCCCATGTAAAGAACATGTCTACAGATGGTGTAATGCAAGTGCCTGCTGACTTTGATGCTTGGAAACACATAGATAGTAAGTGGCCACAGTTTGCTAGTGAGCCTTGAAACTATCCTCTAGGCCTAGCTATGGATAGAGTAACTCCATTTGGTTTATGCAGCTCTTCATGGAGCACATGGTCTGTATATTTGGTCAAGTATAAAATCCCACCATGGCTGGCCACAAAGAAGGGCCATAGTGCAAGGCAGACTTATGTGGACGATGCATGATTGGCCTAGTTATGGTGAATGTTCATGTTTATCCATTTTTGATTACCATGCTTGTCTCCTATGCGGACCACAACTCGAAGCACGCTGTTCTAGAGCACTTCAGAAAACTTTATATGAAGGACATCATAGATATTTGCCTGATGGACATGTTTTATGTGAAGGGACTAGTCAACAAGCGCAATGTCAAATGAAAGATAGCGATTGAAAACAGTTGTGGAATTGAGAAACAATAGTTGCTCGCATGAAACGATTGTTGATCTTTGAGGAACTCCCTTATTGGAGAGAGTTATGGATCAATCATATGATAGACCTGATGCATATTTTCAAGAATGTGAGAGAGATCCTTTGGAAGACTTTGATCAGAAAGAGAGAAAGCAAAACACAACGGGAGGACTTGGAAGAGTGAGGTCGTATGCAAGAGTTGTGGGCAACTAGTATGCCCAATTGAATAGTGGTTTTACCAAGAGCTCCTTTGCTTCTTTGGAGGATGGAAGGGCAACAAGGGAAGAAGATGATTTTAGAGTTTCACACACCTATTGGGTGCATGAGATGTCTAAATACTACCTTTACATTAAATGACAATCTTGGAGGTCTCAAATCTCATGATTGGCACAAATTTTTAGAGTTTGCGCTCCCTATAGCTTTAAAAGATTTTCTTTCAAAGGATGTGCAAACAACCATTTATAAAATCAGTTCCTTGGTATGGTGGAAAATAGAAATAGAGATAAATAGAAATAGCATAGAGATATGGTTGCTGCATCAGAGTACTCGATTGCTCGCAATAGCACTCCCCCCGGTCTCACTCCTTATGGCCTCAATCCCATCAACGTCACTCCCACTAGCATCACTCCTATGGGTGGGGCTACTCTCTGTGTAGGTATGTCTCCTAGCTTTTTGACTCCACCATGACCACCTTCTCAACCATCCCCTAGTGCCTCTAGTAGTAGATACGTGTGTTCAACACCTCAGCACGATACAAGTGCTGGCCTGTCCCGTAGGTCAAGGTTTGGCTCTATAGGAGGAGGTTCCAAGTGTGGATCTACAAGTGGCTCAGGAGGAGGTGGATGTTGTGGAGGCAGTGTGACAAATGTTGTATGGCCTACTTATATTCCTAGAGCAAGTACCTCAAATGTAGGTATGCCACATGGTACACCACATGATACATCACATGGTACACCTTGGGGTGTTCATGACCATGAGAACTCTAAGGTGTATAGTATCCATGATGGAGCTCCCATGATGGATGCAATTAGAAAGACAATGCATCAGCGTATACTACAACTTTGCTCCATACAATTTGGACACTCTATCATGTTGAAATGGACTGAATAGGACAAAGATTGTAAAAATTATATCACAGAGACGATCTATCAAGAGTTTCGACCAAAACATGGGCATCCTATTGTTAGTTAAGAATGGATTCAGCACACGGCATGTGAGGTTATGTCCCATCAATGATTCAAGGCTTGTGATATTTTCAGAGTAGGCTAACCAAAGCCTATATGATTAGATGCTGAGGAGTGGGATATGATTCGTGACGAGCAGCAGCAAACTCCTGACGGATATGGCCAGCAGTGAGATGTGGCAGCCGCACATCTAGATACATTTGAATCATCACATATGGGTAGCGACGGATATGACACTATGCCTCACGAGTTTGTAAGTATCATTCGGTGTGTTTAATTTGTTTGTGTTAAGCATGTCATGCATGTTCATCTAATGTTTTGCATATTTGTTGCAGGAGTTGGCAGTGGGTCATCCTCTAGCACGAAGCCACAAAGCTTATGGATATTATCATGGATCCATTGCACTATTGGAGGACTTGGAGGGACATGGTGTAGTCATTTCTTGCAAGCATCTACCATGAGGTGATGAAGTTATAAACTTGGTTTGGTGTTTTAGTGGTTGTTTGTAAATATCATGTCAATTTGTCTCATTTTGTGAATGTTCTTTGTTGCAACACTGCTGATATAGATGTTTTGATCCTTTTGGGCATGTGTATGGCAATGGTGTGCCACAATTTTGTGTTTGGCTCATATATGGTAGTGGTGCACCATGATTTTTGTATCTGGTTCATATATGGCACTGCTTTGCCACATTTTGTATTTGGCTCATATATGGTAGTGGTTTGCCACACTCTTGTACTCAGTGTTTTTGGGGCAGAGAGTATTGTCTTTTGCTACACAACATCATGATAATGTTTCTATAGCAAGAGACAATACACTCTACCTAAAAAGAAATTTTGCAGATATGGTCGTCCGTATGAGCATCGGTACTCCTAGCATGATCGCCTGTATGTGTGATGGTACTCCCAGCAAGGGGGTATAAGTGTCAATATAGGCACCGATATGAGGGTCTCAAATACCAAAAACTGTACCAATACTTTTACGAATGCCTCTGCATATGCTTGATATGTTGTAGTGTTATGTGATTGTGCTCTCTCATGATTTGTACCTATCTTGGAAAAAGGTATGGATATATTGCATGATTTTCAAGGCCTTTGTGTGATATTTGATGTCTTCTTTTGGAAATAGGAAGTGATTGCATGTTGTGGAAACAAAGGTTAATGAAGCTAAATCAAGGAGATATACTTGCTTCTATCTAGAAAAATATTTTGTGATCTTGCATGGCATGAGGATTATTATATCAACCAATTTCTTTGGGGCTCATATGAAAATGTCAAGGGCCTCATGTTACTTTGAAAATACTTTGAATGAGTTCATGAATCAAGCAATCGAGTTTGATAATAGGTTGTTTAAGTGAAAACAACAGAACAACCATTATGTTTAAGATCATAAATACAAGTTTACTTCAATCCCCAACAATGTATGTTGGAAGAATCTCAAGTAGAGCCCATGCAATTGGATAACATCAATGTCATGAGACTTACACAAAGGGGATCAATACATAATATTTTCAACCAAACAATCACAATTGTGATACATTTGAATTCCTATTATACCAAGCTTCATAGGGTCTAGTAGCATGTATACATGATGTGGGATCTCTGTTCATGATGTATATAGACGTGTTTGCTACATCAACCCAATAGAAATTGGGCATACCCATCCCTTTCATCATGCTCCTAGCACATTCTACAACATACCTATTCTTCCTATCTACCACATCATTATGTTGTGCTATGTACCTATATGTAATTTGTCTCTTAGTACAGTTAGTCTCCAAGAAACTAGAGAACTTATTGGAGATTTATTCACCATCTTCATCTAATGTAAAACATGATATATCTATGAAATTCCTTCTCAACAATGGCTTTGAACCTTTTGAAGTAGTAGGAAACATGTGATTTATGTTTCATAGAATAGATCCAAGCCATCCTAATGCAATGAGCAATGAAAATTACAACTTATATCTATAATATCCAATTGAATTCTCCCATGTTGTTCCCCAAACACTTGTATGGATGAGATCAACAAGATGATAGCTCAGATAATTGCTTTTCTTCAAGGGTAATATAGTCTTCTTAACCAATTCTCAAGGTCAACACAAATTCTTTATGTTTTTTCTATATTAGGATTGACCTCTTTCTCTCCATATCCTTCAAGCTCTAGATATTCATTTTTCCATACATTTTGTGTCATAAGTCCAATTTTCCTACCTTCCAACTTCTGTATGTGAAGTAGGTTGTGTGGTTGAAATTAGCATTCACATACAAAGTGAATGGATGTCCCTCCTTCTTGCCTTTGGCTATTAATCTGTACCCTACTTTAGGGTTTTCCATAAAGCATCCCCTTTGATTGAACTTGACTTGCAATCCTCTCTTAAGCATTTGCCCCACAAAAACTAGATTCTTTGTGATTGTGGGATCATGAAGAACATCTTTCACGCACTTTGCCTTGTGTGAGCCATTCAACATAACATCACTTATGTTTGTAATAGGAGATTATGATCACTTCTTTCCACAGGCCCTTTGGTTGATGGCACATGCATGTTTGAGAAGAACTTATTACAACTTATGTGATTATTGCATCCACTATCAATGTATGATGTACTTGAACCTTGTGTCTTGTAGTCGCTCATCTGCATCATAACTAGCATACTCTCATTCGCATTCAAAATAGATGCATAATTAGTTGTCCTTTTTAGGCTGAATTTTTCTTCTCCCTCTGATAGAAATCCCTTGCATAGCAGCCATACTTGCCAGAGATGGAGCATCCTTTTGAGTTGTCATTGTCTCTATTCTAGTTGAACCTTTGTCCCTTAGCTCTCAACTTTCCTATTCCTCTTGATGACGAGTATTTGCTTCCTTGGTCTTGATCAAAATCACCATTTCATCCTCTCCCTTGTCTACCTCTTCCTCCCCCTTGGTTCGTTCCTGTACCTATGCCTTTAACTTCATTGAATGCTTGGGCTTCATTTCCCTTTGGCTTTGAGCCTTCATCCTTCCTTCAAGGTCATTGAATGGATTCTCCTAGTTGTACTTGAACGTTTTTATATGTTGAATGGCAATGATATCATTGATAGGAGAATACTTAACTTACCGTTGCAACCTTGAAGCATATGTCACCTCATATGCACACTCACAAACCGTTGTTTACTCAATGAATTATTTTTTTTACTTTGAAGCAGTTAACCCCAAGTTTTTTGCACATAGAAACTAAACTTAATGACCTTGCTAATGCAAGTCATCACAATCAAAATTCTCACTCCTACATCCAAGGGAGAGAAGTTATTGCCTTCACTAGGCATATACATAAGATTGCCACTAACTTTTGGAACTCTTTCTCTTAGAATATGCAGAGATTAAACATAGCTTAGCAAAAATCTTAGAAATCAAGAATAGATTTCAAAGAAAACCAAGGAATATAAGATATGTAGAGATTAAACATAAGCTTAGCGAGAACCTTAGAAGATAATAATATATTTCTAAAAAAACCAAGGAATATAAGAAATGAGTATGATTTGACAAGAGAATCATGCTTAACACTCAGAGCTATCTAGCTCATGTACAGAAAGATCTGTGAGCTAAATATGGCTACATAGAGTTATCCGAAATCCCTCAAGCAGGTAGGGGGCTTGCTATCAGAGGGATCTAATAGCTTATTGAAACACTCAAATATATTACACACACATGGAATACACAATTCCAATTAGAATCTGTGTTGATATAGATTTGAAAAGATTCCCTTTATGTTAGGAATTTGTTTTCCTAGATTATAGGCTTTATCACACCTAAGTGTGATAGATTAATTATGGCTATTGAGAGGGGGGTTTTCAAAATCAACTTTGAGCTCAATTTATTGTGTTTGATATCTTGCTCTAAGTAGCATCCATCCAATGGTTCAATAATACACTAAGGTAGAATCTTGAATCTAAAAAAAAAAACACTTCCCAAAGCTCATTTTAAATTTATGCTATTTTTATGAGTTTGAAAACTTTTAGCACAAAATTTAATATCATATCTTTTCCCTTGATCATCCTCTGGAAAAATCACCTAGTCACTTTTGATTGGTCTAATGTCATCTGTCAAGAAGATGGTTTTCAATTGGAGTAATCAACTCTCTTAAGAAATAGAGCTTGCATCAAGATTTCTTTCAATTTCCTCATGGCATTAGTATTCCCATAAAGCCAAAAGAAATTCCTATGTTTTCTCAGTAAGGTATATAAGTCACCTACAATGTGTGCTAAATAAGGAATCTATATTGAGTAGGAGACATGTGCTTCCAGAACCTTATCCCTTCAATCACAAACTCACATGCATTTCCATCTTACTCATTGGTTAAAATTTTGGAGGATATGGTTTATGTTTATAAAAACCCACGTTGATATCAAACTATTAGCACCTTATTCACCCCAAAAGTAGATCTTTTCAAGGGAAAAAGTGAAGCCCATTTCTTCATATTTTTTAAGATATTTCATAGTCATGGATATGAGCTCTAACAAATTTCCTACATCATTCACTATCAATAGTAAGGTCGTTATCCTTCTCAACACAAGCCTTTATAGGAATATCATCTATAAATGGCATTGTAATATGTGGAATAAAATAGGGCAATAAATTCCTTGTGTTCATCATTTGAGAAACTGCATTAGTGGCACCTTGGGGTAATAAACACATAAAAATAGACCCAACATGTGTTTTCATCATGGTACTCTCTACTTTCTTTGATTTTGATATCGAGAGTTCCTCTTTTGCATCGTTTTTACCATTCATGATATCATCAATCCCCAAACATCGTTGAAAACCTATATAAGGAGGCCTTCACCACCTATGTTTGTTGCCTTGCCAATGCCACTCTTTGGAGCTCAAGAGGTTTCAATCTCTAGGTGAGTAATTTCCATGTTCTAGTCCTAGTTCTAGTCTTGTCTAGTCTAGTAATCAAGACTAAAAGTGAGTTGCAAAGTGACAAAGTTTAACCTAGCCATCGAGTAGAGGAACAACCCTTGAGCTTATGGAGACTCAAATAGACCTTATAGGCATATGATAAGTGCAATAAAATCCACTATGTACTTTGGCGCATCAAGGAGAGAGAATTGATACAAAACAGATAGGTAAGTGCATTGACTAGCTCAAAGAACTAGCTATCTTTGGATCGAACAATGAACTTCAAATGCTCATAGTAGCTAGCATCATTACAATTGGAAAACATAGTTTGTAGGAATGATACACATAGGTTTGAGTGTATAAAATGCACAAGATTACAAAGTAATAACCAAAATATGGCTTTGGAATGAACCTAGCACTCAACATTGGCACCTCTTATTTTTCAAGGCTGCAGAGAGATAGAACCCGAGACAAAACACTGAGATTTCTTCAAATCTATTGAACCAAATGCTTTGAGACTTTGTAAAAATAAACTATACATTAATAAAATTACATTCAATGCTCATTCATGCAAATTAAATCTCTATAGAGAGAGCATTAGCATCTCCAAGTTCACTGTCATTGAAGAAGATGATGTAGAGAAATAAAGGAGCAAGACAATGATGACCAAAAGTGTATGTATATTGCTTTTATGTAATGTACAAGTTATTTTAGCTCTTTATATAGGATCTTGAAGTGCTCCATGAATTCCAAAAGAGGATTTTCCATTCAAATTAATTGAGATTAGATGTTGAAGAAAATCGATTCATTTTGCTATAATCTAGGAAAGGTGAAGATCTAATTTGATCTACTTTTAGGTGATTGATTAATTCATTGATTGACAATCTCAAACTCCTCAAAATCATGGCATTTGATCTCTCATTTTATCTTTTTACATGTGTAAATCTCTAAGCTTTTACATTGGTGAATGATCGATAAAAAAGCTTTTAAAAAAGTTCAATAAATGAGCATAAATAAAAGAACACTTGAATGGATATTTTGACATAATCCAAATGATAGATTTTTTATGTAGATCAAATCCACCTCAAGTATAGTATAAACTTGATGTTCCAATAGCTCCCCTTGAAGCTAAAGTATTCTCGAGTCTTCATTTTCTAATAGGTTTAATACCCGTCATTGACTTAAATCTACAAAGTTTTATTCCATCAAGTGCCTTTGTCATCATATCTGCTACTTGCTTTTTAGTTGGAACAAAATAAATGTCAATATCCTTTGCCATGAGCTTCTCCCTGATGAATTGGTAATGACTCTATATTTGTTTGCTTCTTGCATGGAAAATAGGGTTTGTTGTTAGATGCATGGAGCTTACATTATCTCCAAATATGTGAGGTTTCAAACTCACAAGTCCCAAATCTGTATACAATGCTTTTAGTCATGTTGCTACTTGAGTTGCTATGGTCAAAGATCTATACTCTCCTTCAATTGAGGATAAAGAAATTGTTGGTTGCTTCGTGGAGCTCCATGAAACTAGCTTCGAACCTACAAATGGTAAGTAACCAGAGGTATTTCTTCTATCATCCTTAGTGTCTGCCTAGTCTGTATTTGAATAGATTTTGATATCCAAATCTGAAGAGTAAGGATAAAATATGCCTTCATTGATTGTACCTTTGAGGCAATTCATTACTCTCTATGTTGCATCCATGTGTGATCTTTTTGGCAAGTGCATAACTTTACTTAGCACTCCTACACTATATGAGATGTCTACCCGTGTATTAGTAGCATATATCAAGCTACCTACCAAGCTTTGATAATCTTTAATGTCTTCAATTTTCTCACCTTCATTAACACTAAATTTATGATTCATCTCCAAAGGTGTACCTACAGGTTTAGTGTTCTCCATTTTTAACTTAAGAAGTAGACCTTGAATGTATCTCCTGTGAGTCAAATACATTCCTTCGACTATGTATATGACCTTTATACCTAGGAAGAATGTGAGATAACCTAAATCACTAACTTGCGTGTGCCTCTTGATCCTTTGAATCCAATTTAGATCATCACCTATCACAATTATGTCATCTACATATATGTATGGATAGATAACCTTATTGTGATCCCTTTTGATGAACAGAGAAGGATCTGAGCTTCTAGGTATGAACTCGTGATCTTGAAGGTATGTAACCAAAATTCCAACCTGTAGGAGCTTGTTTCAATCCATACAATGCTTTTTGTAAGTCTACAAACATAAGATGCATGATTAGGGTTCTCAAAACCTAGAGGTTGTGGCATGTCTACCTCTTTACTTATCCAACCTTTTAGAAATGCATTTTTTACATCAAGTTGAAGGAATCTCCAATTTCTTGCAGGAGCTACACTTATCAATGTTCTGATTGTAGTCATCTTTGCAACTTGTGAGAATGTTTCCTCATAGTCTATACCATATGTTTTTTATCATCCTTTGGAAACTAATCTTGCCTTGTACCTACAAATTGATCCATCTAAATTTATTTTGAGTTTATATACCCATCTACAACCAATTACCTTTTGATTGGGTGACATTGGAACAAAATCCCAAGTGTTGATATCCTTCAATGCATCTATTTCTTCTTTCATGGCCTTTTCCTAATTAGGGTTTCCCTTGCCTCCTCATAGGTTGAGGGTTCTTATTAAATTGAATCTTTTGCCAAGTAGATTGAATGCTTTGTAGCAAATGTGGAATCATCTCCATACCTTTCTGGTTGTTTCTTCTCCCTTATTGATCTTCTAGGGGCTTGGTTGGAGAATTCTCCACATTCTTGCAACTTTGCTTTGCCTCTTGATTTCCATAGTTTGTAATCATTTTATCTTTAATCTTGTGCATCATCTATATCACTTCTTGGAGCCTGGACCCCTGTATCTTGCTTGCTACCTAATTGATGAGAATTAGAATCATGATCATATGGTAGAGTTACCTTTTGTTTTTATTTATCATACCAAGTCCGTTGTTCTTCAAACACAACATCTCTACTTGTAGTGAAGTCCTTGGTTGAACGATTATAGAACCTGTAACCCATGTGAGTTGGTTCATGCCCAATAAACACTACCGTTGTTGCCCTTTCATCTGGATTACCTCTTATTTGTGATGGAACAAGAACATAAGCTAAAAACCCAAACCTTGCAATGTACAAGACTAGGTTTTTGTCCATGCCATGATTCATAAGAGTCATACCTTGAAGTGATTCGGATGGTAGTCTATTGACAAGGTGCACACTAGTTGAGATAGCCTCTACCCATAGACAATGTGGCAACCTCCTCTTCAAGCATTGTTCTAGCTAATCCAACCAATGTCTTGTTTCTCTTCCATGCAATTTCATTCATTTGAAGAGAGTATCTGGTAGTCACTTCCCTTTTGATACCTTTATCCTACAAGAACTCATCAAAATCTTTGGAGAAGTATTCTCCCCCTCCATTAGATCTAAGCTTCTTTAGTGATCTATTGTATGATTCTCTACATGTGCTAGATACTTTTTGAAGCAATCAAACATTTCATTAACTTTTGATAAAGTACACAATAGTCCATCTGCTATGGTCATCAATAAATGAGACATAATACCTTGATCCTACCAATGAAGGTTCTGACTTGGCCCCCATACATCTGTATGTACTTATTCCAATAAGTTGTTGTGGATGTAGTCTTTGTGGTTGAATGGTTGTGTTTGTGCATTCCCAATCTGACATGCATCACATTTATTGATCATGTGTTTCTTTGATATGTTTGACAGCCCTATAGCACTTTAATCCTCGCATATATCCTTCAAGTTTCTTTCATTCACAAGAGAAAGTCTCTTATGCCACACTTCAACCTCACTTAGGGTTTGAGATCCAAGGTTGAATAGAGCTATGTTCCTAATTTCTCCTACTTCTAAAGTAAAGATCCTTGCACACCAAAGTGTGAGCTTATTTGTCTCCTCTTGTGTAGGTTGTCCTTTGGATCTTGGAGTAGGCATATCTTCATCACCTACTAAAATTCCATAAAGATTTTGATCTTGCAAATAGGCCTCCATTTTGATTTGAAAAGCTACATATTTGTGTCTATCAAGCTTCTCAATCATTGAGGGAAAGCCATCACTCATCTTGATCTAGCTCTAATACCACTGAAAGAACTTGGAGAAGCTTGTAGGAGGTAGAAAAGTGGGTTTCAAACTGATGAAATTTGATATGGACAACAAGCACAAGATCAGCCATTGAGCTTATGGAGACTCAGATGGACCTTATAGGCATGTGCTAAGTGTACTAAAATCCACTACATACTTTGGGGCATCAAGGAGAAAGATTCAATAGAAAATGGATAGGTTTGGGCATTCAGTAGCTCAAAAAACTTGTTATCTTTGGATGAAACAATCAACTTCAAAGCTCATAGCAGTTAACATGATTACAATTGGAAAAACTCCATTTGGATTAATGATACACATAGGGTTGAGTGTATAGGATGCAAAAGAGTACAAGTAATAAGAAAAATATGCTTTAAGAATAAACTTGACACTCAACAATGGTACCTCCTGTTTTTCAAGGTTGCAGAGAGATAGATGCCTAGCCAAAAAAATTGGGATATCTCCAAGTCTGATAAACTAGATGCTTTGAAACTTTCTACACATAGACTAGACACTAATACCCTTCCAATGCATGCTCCTTCATCCAATTGGGAGCTCTCTAGAGAGAGCAAAAGCCTTTGCAAGTTCACTATTGTTGAACAAGATGATGCCGAGAAATGAGGAAGCAAGACCTTCATGGCCAAAAGTGTATGTGTATTGCTCCCATGAAATGTACAAAGTGATTTAAGATCTTTATATAGACTCGTGAAGTGATAAAAGACTTTTACAAGTGGATTTTTAATTCAAATGAGGGCAGGATTATTTGTTGAAGAGAATCAATTCACTTTCCTACAATCTAGGAAAAGTGAAGATCTAATTTGATCTACTTTTAGGTGATTGATTGATGCATTGATTTTGAAGCTCAACCACCTCTAATTCGTGGACTTTGAGCTCTATTTTTCTCCTTTAACATGTTTAAAACTCTAATCTTTTAAATTGTTAAATGATCCATTAAAAATATTTTAAAAAACACAATAAAGAAGCATAAATAAAAGAACACTTCAATGGATATTTTGACATAATCCAAATGAGAGCTTTTTGATGTAGATCAAATCCACCTCAAGCATAGTGTAAGCTTGATGTTCCAAAAAAGAAATCACATCTTGTCCTCTTGTAATCTCATAGTGAGAGATCCTCTCCAATTTTTTCTTATACCTAGTTCATCTTTGTCAAGAGAGTTCTTCTAATTCAAATATCTTGTTTCATACCTACAGTCCGAAGTTGTGGGATCTCTTATGTCTTCTTAAAGTCACATTATCCATACCTATAAGTCCCAAGTCGGGGGACTTCTTGTAACTCTTATATTATTGTATAATTTCCCATGCTTGGGTGATCTCCCAATTAGAAGCATATCTCTAGAATCTTGTTCAAGTTTGGTGAAACAACACAAATCTAATGGTCTCCTGGCATTTTTGCAAGTCTACCATATTAAGTTTTTGCAAAGAATGACGGATTCCATATCCACATTAAAAAATATTAAATTCACTTTGAAATATATGTATAAAAGAACTCCATGATATTTTGAGTCAAGGGCAATCAATAGTGATCAACTAATTGATCAAAATATCAAAGATATGATGTACTCATTTGATTGAATTCACCCCTATCCGCTAAAACAAAATCAAATATTTTCTATATGCATTGTTCTTCAAAACTTGAAGCCATTTGTTACATTTGTGTCCATAAGATGCTAAAACCCTACGATGAATTGTCTACCTCCTTGGTTTTGATATTCAAAGGTCTTTTCTTGAATTTCTTACATCATTAATGTTATCATCAACATTTCACTACCTTTGAATGTCTATATACGGAAAGTTTTGTCACATATATCCTCAATCTTTCCAATAACATTCATGGGAGCTCATTGAGTCGCAATCTCCAAGTAATCTACTTTCAAGTTTTTGTACTATTTCTAGTCTCTTTTCTTCTTCTACTCTTATATAGCTTAGTAGTTAGGACATCCTATCTTGTTCTCTTGTAACCTTATAGTACAAAATCTTGCCCATTTATTTTTTGCACCAAGTTCATCACTCTCACAGGATTTCTTACAACTCTGATATATTTCTTTAAACCAATGATCCCAAGTTCTAGAATCTCTTGTATCCTAGCTAGTCTAGTTATCCATATCTATCATTCTTAGATTGTTGGACTTCTGGTAGAAATTATATATTCTTTTATTATTTCCCCTACATGGCTGATGTTTTAATTAGAAGCATGTTGCAAAAATCTTGTCCAAGACTATTCAAAGGGCTTTAGTGACATTTTGGAAAGAATACTTGTATTAAGACCGAGAACCATGGGTATTATTCATGAAGAGCTATTTTCACAGTTAAAGTTATTCAAGTATGTCTAAGAAATATGAGAAAACCAAGAAAGTATTAAACACCACAATATGCAAGATTTAATCAGAGAACCTCAAAGGCAAATCTAAGAGTTATAAATCATAGCAAATAAATTTTCTTCAAGTACCTCCATAGCAAGTAAAATGAATAAAAGCCCAAAAGTGATCATGTAAGAGAAATTTGATGGGACAAGATCAAAATTTCAAGGATTTCTTTACCAATCTAAGGTGTTCGAATCAATCTAGCATTAGAACTACCAAGATGATGCTTCCCAAGTAGGAATCACAGGAGCTTTGTTATGTGATCATGCTCTTTCATGGTTTGTACCTATCGTGGACAAAGATATGGATATCTTGATGATCTTCAAGGCCTATGTCTGAGATTTGATGTCTTCTCTTGGATATAGCAAGTGTTCACATGTTGTGGAAACAAAGGTAAAGTAACTCCATCAAGGAAATATACTTGCTTCTATATATGCATCAAAAATTAGAAGACTTTTTTGTAAGCTGGGGTGCCCGCGAGTTCCGATATCACATGTTGCTCATATTCATGCTCCTCTTCATCAGGTGGTTCTTCCTGCTCTTCATCTTGTTCCTCTTCTTCAGTCTCCTCCTCATCTTCCTCTACTTCGACAATGACTGGTTGAGTTTGGTATGGCTGGTCCGTTATTGTTTGTTGACAACTTAAATGCTCTGCTTTGATTTCCAAGTTAGTTGCATTGATTATCCTGGCTACTTCCTCATCAGTTAAATCCTCAAGCGTGAATCCGTGAGGGAACTCTAAATCTATGGAGATCGATGGGAAGATAAGATTGGGCCCTTTTGCATTCTCTCTTGGTAATCCGATGGTGAAGGGTTGTACTTGCCTTGGGGGTGGCAGAGTCATATCCGATGTCAGTGTAGCACCCCTAGCCTGTGCACACGGCATTTGAACAGCTCCTCTCATTTTCTTTGATGGGGGCACTGTGTTGATGCTCTTCATTGAAGTTCTTGCACCCTAGTCCAAATGAGCACCCTTTGAATTGGCACATCGTATGCTAGGCACTGATACAAAATTTTGGAAAGTGCACAACATCCATAGAGCATTGACTTGTGTTTCTTATACCAGCATTGATGTGCAAGATGGATCTGGTCTATAATCCAATGTGGCATATTGATTGTCAGGTTCAACATGTCTGCAAAGTATAAGCTAAAGCAGATCTTCTTGGGCAGCATTGTAAATATTTCTTGGGTAGGGAACACGAAGTGCTGCATTCACATGCTGAGGTGGATGGCAATAGTTGGGGTCATTGCCACCATGTCCTTCAGCTTAGTTAGGTTCTTTTTCTTCATATTGTCCGAGATCATTTTCTCCTTCTCAATGGGGATGTACATACCTCTCATTTCTAGGCCTTGCCTCACCAAATTGTTGGTTAATTTAAAATGCTTAAGTTCATTCCCTCGTGTAAGAGAAGGAAGTAAAAAAAATGCTTGTCCCCTTCTTATCTTTGCTAGGAGTTAGTGAGCTAATTAAGTACGAACACCTAAGGAAGTCCGGCTTTGGTACTTGAGCACAAAAATAGGCATCCAATCCAGCCTTCTTCCATATCGATCACAATCCTTCACTATTCTGAAGCTTTTCAAACTCTTGTGTAAAGAAATGGTATCGGCCCCACCGTCCATTAAACTCTATCTCAGATTCCCATAAATAGGTGCCATCCACAAGGGGTCCTGCGACTTCACTGAACCAATGGGAGTTCTTGCTAATTGGCAATGTGTGCGGGGAGGATTTTGAATGGGTATAACATGTACTGCTCTTAACTTCTGTGGTCATCCCTTCAACTCCTCCTAAATAGAGATACTTTCAATGTCCACTATTTGAGGACCAGTGCCTACCTGGGAGCTCGTTCTTGTAATCTCTGCCATGTTGAGGGTACTGATCGCTGATTCTGTGAGAATATATAAATACATGTTAACATTGCAATGGACACAAAATGACCATTTGTCCCCGTTACAACATTAACATGATGAACTGTGATGTAGTTAGTAGGTTAGTTTGCTTGCGTAGTCGTGAGTGTGAAGTGTTGTTAGTGGATGAAGGGTTCCTATGTGCTAATTGGAGCAGTGCAATGTAGTGTGGATATAGTAGGTATGTTGATGTGGTTTTTACAATGGGATCAGGTGGCTTATTACAAGATTTGGGCTACCAAACATAGTGTATGGCTTCCTTTGATTTGTGGAGACTTTGGAGGGCTTTATAAGAATGTCTACTTGGAAATTAGGCTTTCTAGGGGCCCATTTACAAGTGATTCTGCTCGTGCTCATGGGTGAATGTGTGTTTGTGTGTGTCAAAAAATTGTGGGCATCAGCTATTCGAGTGCGTGAATCATGTTGAACATTGTGTGGTTTATGTGTGGCTACTTGAGCCCGCAAGCAAGCCTTAGGAACCCAAATTTGTCTTGATTGTGGGTCAGCCTTCATCAACTTCTTGGATACCTAGATAGACTTTACTTTTGTATACCAATCTTTGAAAGACTTCTTATTAGTGTCTTCTCGTTGATCACTAGCATGCCGTTTATTTAGTGGTTTTAACTTGGCCACAACAAGTTGCTCGCCTTTCTGTACCCATACTTGTTTCGATGGCTGAGACACCTTGCTTTGCACTCTCCTTTGGCTTTGAGCGTAGGCCATCTGCTTCCTCTATGTTAAGTACTCCTTTGGTTGCCGTGTCTCTATCACTTTTGGAAAAGAAGGGAGTTCCATCGTATCCTTGGCTTCTTTGTTGAGGACACATCCCTCTGCATCACATAGTTTTGGACAAGAATAGCATTGTCATCTTCATGTGTACTCGTGGAAGGACCAGGAGTTGGTGCCTTTCTTAGTTCTTTGAGTGCTTCATTTTCTAACTCAATTGTAATGCAACTCTCATTTACCCAGACCTGAAGAAGTCCACTTCTTAGGTTTAGGTTGACTTCATGATCATAGATCGAGTCCTAAGCCAAGACAAGAGGCTCAGTGAGATGCTTGTCTTGACACACTAGCACCTTAATTGTCATGAGAGCATCATGAATGTAGAGGGGAAGTTCCACCTCGCCCATGCAAGGGGTTTCCACACCTCCCAATCCTATGAGATAAGCTTTGATAGGATTGACTTCTAGCTAATATTCTTGACAGTAAGAAAGTCTAACAGCACTAGTAGTTGCACCTGTGTCAATCAAGGCTCTTATATTCCTTGCATTACTTCCTTGTCCTACCTCTATGGTTACAAACCATCGTCGATCAACTATTCTATGGGAATGGACTCTTGGTGTGACACACATGGCCATATGGTATCTTGGAGCTCCATAAGCATCATTAGGCTCATCTCTACCCTCTCTGCTCAATTTCATTCTTTGGATGCGTTCTAAAGCTTCAACTTGCGCTTATTCGCGAATTCGTGTTTCTTCTAAAGCCGTGTTGAGTCGATTAAGCATTTCCTTAGGGAGTGGTTCTTGATATAGTTTGACTCTGCATCCGTTGATGTAAGTAGGGAGAACATCACCTTCTAGAGTAGCTAATTGAAGTGCTCCACTATTTGACATCCTATTTATGATCATAAGTCCATAGCCATGCTTCTCTAGCTTTCTTGCATGTCGTTTCAGGGTGTATACCAAAACTAAGTCTCTTGCTTTCAAGCCTTTATCCTTCACATGGGCATCAAAGTATGCCTTTTTCCTTTTCTTAGCTGCATACATCCCTACGATGGATCTCAGTCTTGTTTCACCTAACCGTTCAAGATCAAAGATCCTCGAAGAGAGTTCATGACCTATCCACTAATGCTCCTATGCTATTTTCAGTGTAGGTATCAGGAACTCTAAAGCTAGCAATACATTTTGGCTAAACATCATCTGAAAGGGAGTGGCTTGGAGTACTATTTTATAGGTAACTCCGTATGCCCAAACAGCATGGTGTAGTTGTTTGTCCCAATCAGAGCGTTTATTATTCACTAATTTGGTCAACACATTGCATAGAATCTTAATTGTGCTTTTGGCTTGCCCATTAGGTTGTGGATGATAGGGGGCAGAATTCTTGTGTATCACCAAGAACCCTTGGAGAAGGTTTTCAATGACTTCATTCAAGAAGTGAGTGCCTCTATCATCTACTAGCTCTATAGGTAGCCCATATCTAGTGAACACGTTCTCAAATAAGAACTTGGTTGTCATTTAAGCATCATTCATCGTTGTGGCTTTCACTTATACCCGCTTGGTTAGATAGTCTGTGGCCATAATGATATATTCAGCATGTGAACCCTTGGCTGGGGGATTAATAGGACCTACAAAGTGTATTCCCCACTTAGAGAATGCACGTCCACCCATCATAGGTTTCAATCACATCTCATCTTTACATATGGGATATTGAGTTTGCTGACAAACGTCACATCGCTTCACATAGGTATGGGCATCCATGTGAAGGGTTGGCCACCACAAGCCTGCAAATAGGATTTCCTTAATCACACGGTCTAGTCCAAAGTGTCCTCCTCCTACACCTTGGTGAGCCGTCCGCAAGATCTTAAGATATTCACTCTCATGGATGCACAATCTGAGGTAACCATCTTTACCACGCTTGTATAAGTTTTCTCCAATGAGTGAGTAGTGTAGTGCCTCCTGTTCTAAGCTCCTTTGTCTAGCCAATGTCATCTCTTGATGGAATGTTTTTTCCTCAGAAAGGCTACTAATGGTTTGCTCGAATTTGGCACTAAAGACACCTGATAAAGAGTGGCACGTTCCACTAGAGGTCTGATGCTGCAGATTGCGCACTCCTTGCACATCTTATGGACATCTGCTTCCATTGTTGGCCAATATAGCCCTAACCTTTGTAGAGTTTAAAGGGTTCTTTGTTTCAACTGGTGTTGCTGTAATGCACCCACATGTGCTAATTGCAACCACTTCGCATACTCCTCTTCCACACAACGAGCTAATATTCCTTCATCTCTATGTTTGTACATACTCCCTGCCATGATATGGTACTTATGGGCTTTTACGACCTCCTTATCTTGAGTTCTCATTACTGGATGTTTAGGCCCATATGTCAATACTGGCACTAATGTCTTGGCCAACTGTGGTACAACCTCCAAATTAAACAAGTAAGCATCGGGAAGATCATCTGATACTCCTTGTGGGGCCTCGTTGGATGTGAGCCTCGAGATATTATCTCCTCTCAAGTGAGTATTTCCTTTCCTCACCACTACCTCAAAGTCATATTCCATTAGTAAGAGGAACCATCTTACTAATCTACCTATATTGCATGGCTTGTTTACCAAGTACAGTAGAGATTGCTGATAAAAAAAAAAATTAAACTTATTTGCAAGCAAATAGTATCTAAATTTCTTTACAGCATATACCATGCTAATCCTTCTCTTTTGGTCATGGTATAGTTCGACTCATCCACATTCAACTGTCTACCAGCATAGGCTATTGGAAGATCCATATTACCTTCAATAGTAGGTTGTGCAAGTACACATCCAATGGCATAATTGGATGCATCCACATGAACATGAAATGGCTTGTTCCAATCTGGTGTAGTCAAGATTGGTGTAGAACACAATCTTCTCTTGAGCTGGTTAAAGGAATCCTCACATTCTTTAGTTCACTCAAAGTTAGTCAAAAGGGAGTATAGAGGCTTTGCATCAATTGCATACATATGAATGAATCGATGATAGTAGCCACAATGCCCCATGAAAGTTTGTACCTCCTTGACATTCCTTGGCCTAGGTAGCTCTACAATAGCTCTCACTTTCTCCTTGTCTGTGGATATGCCATTCTTTGATACTATGTGTCCTAGAATCTTGCCTTAACTAATCATAAAAACACACTTTTCTGGGTTCAAGCAGACTTGGTATTCTCTACATTTGTCAAATATAGCCCTCAACTCTGGGATATGTGTTTGTCTTATGTTGGAATGAGCATAGAGATCATCAACATAGGCTTCCAAATTTTTCCTCAAGAACTCTTTAAACACATGGCACATCAACCTTTTAAAGGTGGCTGGGGCATTGGTAAGACCAAATGGCATTAGTGAAAAGGCAAATATGCCCCACTCCATAGCAATGGCTATCTTATGCTGATCTTTTGGAGCTATGGTCACTTGATTGTAGCCCAAGAAGCCATCAAGGAAATTGTAGACTTCCTTGCCTGCCACTCTTTCTAAGAGATGTTCAGTGATAGGAAGCGGATAACTGTCTCTAATAGTGGTTGCGTTAACTTTCTTCAAGTTAATGCATACACGTAGCTTTCCATTCTTCTTGGGCACCACTACGATGGGGGATACCCACTGAGTGTGCTCAATTTCATAGATGAATCCAGCTTCAACCAAGCAATCTATCTCTTCCTTGATCTTGGCATCATAGTTATCATTATATGTGTATGGCTTGTGCTTAGAGGTTTTGGCATCTGAGGTCATGGGAATTGTATGTGAGCATATGTCAGGGTCTAAACCTTTCAAGTCCTTGTAACTCCAAGCAAATACATCTCTGTATTCTCTTAGCAAAGCTATCAACTCTTGCTTCTCTTCCTCCATCAGGTCATGTCCAATGTATGTGCATTTTTCTTCTCCTTCTTCTATAGTCACTATGATTTTCTTTGTGGTTTCCTTGTTATCATAGGCCTCTCCCACTTATGCATCACATTTAAGCATTTTATCATGACTCTCCTATCTTCTATTTCATACTTCTTAAAGTTTTCAGGGACCTCAAACAAGGACTCTTCCTCCTCTGGTGTGACTTCTCTCTTCTTCCTCTTCTTGCCTTCATTCTTAGTGGTTATGTGTGTGGCTAATCTCATGTCATTTGTAAGTTCTTCATGTCTCTGAGGGTGAGCTTCTACTTCGTAGAAATATTCCTCATCTGATGCAAAAGGTGGGTCCACAATGATTGACTCTAGATCGGAGTCACTCGCATCCTCAAATGCATCAGTGCTAGGTTCACATTCTTCAATCACCGAATCACACATGATTAGCTCTATTGTGAAGACTTAAATGTCATAGCCATCCTCATCATAGTGGGGTGTCCATTGTTCTTCATTGATGGCTACATCCATTGTTGCTAAAATTTCTACCCAACCATGAGGTTCAAATTCTTCATCAACAAATACTACAAGTGCATAGGCTGGGTCTTGAATCAATATATGAGTTTCTTTTGCACCTACCTCTCTGGGTTTTTCTCTCTTCTCTTCTTCTATAGCTATTGCATATCCATAAGTGGGTGTCTTGATGCATCCATGAGGATCCTTATCCTATGGAATGCACTGACTCCATATCATCTTTAGCTCTATGGATGGGATTCCATTGAATAGGGGATACGTCTCTATGAGAGTAATCCTTGAGATTGACTTTGGTTGTAACACCTAAGTGTTGCAAATACAAAGAATTGGTTCCCCAATCTTGTACCACTTGCAACTACCACACAAATGGTCTTCCCAAAATCATCTCATAGGCCTGATTCTTGCTAGAGTCACATATGGCAAAAGTATGCTTGAACTCGACACGACATGTAGTGAGAGTTATTCCTTCTAACAGTCCTAAGGGTCTCTCTATGTGACCATCGACCATCTGCAATTTCATTCTCATCGATCCGAGTGCTAGCTTGCCCTAGAGCTTCCATAGGGAAGTGGTGGCAATAGCAACTCCTGCACCTGAGTCCACAATTGCCTTGGTGGTGTAACCTTGATGGGTAATTGGAAGATAGGTGTTTCCTTCTTCTCCTTTGCTCATGTCTCCTATCTTGTCCAAGGGTATTTCTGGCACTCTTCTATGAAATCCTACCTGGGAATGAAGTTTCGCTAATTCTGGCATTTGATTGCCTACATGTTTCTATAGCTTTGGTCTAACTTTGAGTAGCTCTTCCAAAGTGAGATTGCACTGCACTTTAGTGTTTTTCACTACCTCTTTGTTCCTAGGTATGACTAAGTCTTCTTTTCTTATCATGATAGTGGGTTCTCTCATACAAGTAGACTTAGCTTCCCATGGGCCTCTGAAATGGGGTAGTTCCTATAAGGAACTAGACTCGAGTCTAATCTCTCGTGAGATTGGATGCTCTTTTGCTCTCCATAAATGGAAGGAATGTCTTGTGGGAATTGATCATGCGTGTCGTCCACCATCTTAGCATAAATTTTAGTTCTCTCGAGCTCTAGTTCTGCTCTAGGATAACACTTTTCATGATTCGTTATGTTTGGCCCTTCTTGTACTCTAGACTGATATGCTTTAAGCATCATGTCTATGTCCTCGGGAGTGGGATCTGCTAAGATTGATCCTACTCTAGGTGTTGGTGGAGTGGTGCAAGAGTGAGATGTGAGTTCAATTATCTTGGCTTTTTTTTCTTTCAAGCTTTCCTCAAGTTCGCTCATCTTCTTTGCCCATTGTCTTTTCATTCTCTGGCAACTATCCTTCAAAGATCTGGTCCTCTTCTTAGTTATGCTCTCAGTCTCACTAAGCTTGAAACTCTTTTCCTAGCCTAAGCCTTGGTTTTGCTGCAAAGCCTGAGCTCTAATGACCACTTGCACTGGAGCAGTGAAAGTTATACTTCCAGTAGAGTCTAACACTAACCCAATAACATTGATAGGAGTGTTTTTTGGCATATTATTGGGGTTGTTAGGAAATTCTAGTAACAGGTGCTCCTTCCTACAATCTGGACAGAAGCCTTGAATTGTCACAGATTGAGTTTGTGTAGGTGCAGGCATAGGGCACTCACAAATGAGGGGATCTTCCTGACATCAGTGTAATGGTCCTCTAGGAAATGGGGGTCTTATTTGCCTAGGTTGAGGTCTAGAGTTGGGGTTTGCGTACATGCCATTTGCACACTCTGGGACCCAACTAGGTTCACTCGGGTCTCCTGAAAGCAATTGTGTTACTAGCAATAAGGCTCTATTCAAATTTTCTTTTGTAGCTACATACTTTACGGGAATCACATTGGCTAGAGGAGGGGGTTGCTATGCCAGAACTGGTTGAGGTCTTTGCTAGGCTTGATATTGTGGTTGGTAGGGTTTCTCAGGCCTAGCATACTATTGTGATGGGTATGGTATCTTCCTTGTTGAGGGTATGGTTGTGGATAAGTTTGCCTGACTACTTGCTTATTGTATGGGCAATCTTGCATGGTGTGATTAGTGTATCTCTGTTCTATGGTGCAGTATTGACTACTAGGGTTCACTTGGGGTTAAGCCATAATGGGACATACATTCACCATATGGTCACCTCCACAAGTATAGCATCTTTTCACTGGGCAAACCTTGGCATTTGTTTGCTTGAGACTCCTAACTTCTGAGCTAGTTTCTCAGCAAGTTCCTCAATAGATGTGGATGGATTAGAATTGAGGCTAGTTGAGCTATCTGAATCTTTGTAAATTTTTGAAAGCTCTAATTCCTCCCCTAGGTTATCCTCGATGTCAATACACATGCGTACACACTCTTCTATGGTTCTAGAGTCCTTCAAGTACACATAAGGTCTCAATTTGGTACTTAGCAATCCATCTAAGAATAAAGCCACTTGTTTGGCTGGTGAGGGTAGCTCTGGAACAGGACATCTCTCTAGGTATTGCCTAAACCTTCTTTCGGCAAGTCTAACCATCTTTTGAGGTGTCTTCCTGAAGCTATGTATTAGTGAGGAAGTATTGTGTCGTATGCCACTCTTAGAAAATTCTGTGATGAAAGCTTCTAGAAGTTGGTCTATGTTCCTGAACTTCCTCTCGTGTAGTGGTTGAAACCATGTAAGGGCTATGTTCTTGAGATTTAATCCAAAGGCATTCTATTGTGTGAACAGGTCATCAACTTGCTCGGCTCTTAAGACTTGCCTAAATCCTGCCACATGATTGTACGGGTCTCCTGTGCCATCGAAGCAATTCTTCATGGACTTAACTAGTTGTGCCTGCCTCAGTGTCCTAGTGTGTTCTCTAGGCCTCTGCAAAGGGAATTCATCTGTATTTCTTTGATTCCTTGGGACTCTAGGTCTCTCAGTTTCCATTCTATCCGTCTCCGTTCTCATTCGTTCTCTTCCTATTGAGTTAGCAAAGCTTACCTCCGACCTATCTCTACTCCTGTCCCTCTAAGCTCCATGAGCCTAGGATGTTGCAGCTCCTTGTTAACCATAAGAGACGTTAGATCTTGGTTGGGGAAAAACAAATTCACCCTTCCACGTGCAGGCATGCTTACCATGTTCTGAGACCACAAAGATCGTCTTTGACGTATTGTCTAAATAGGTCACTTTTCCAGGGCTATCCGGATCTTTAAACTCATAGATTGTAATCATTCCTACTTCATTAGGCTGGTTAGTCTTATACCTCCAAAAAGCCTCGTCAGTCTCTTGCTTTAAGAGTAGATCCATTCTAGAGAGATGATTCTAGTGAGGACTGATTTGCCTCGGGGAGTTCTAGGCTCTCTTCCTAAGTTCCCTTGCTCTATGTCACCTATGTCTGTCTCTGGAATCACATTACCAAATTCATTTGTTCTATCTGGTTGGTTGGTGACTATGTACATTGTTCCTTCCTTATCTAGGTATGCACCATTTTCGAGCTTGACCACTGGATGTTCTAGTCCAAGGGGTTGATCAGAGTTTTTAATCTACACAATGGACTTCCTGAGACCGTCCTCATAGATACAAGCACCTAATCAGTTGGTCCTGATGTATTCAAGTTGAGTTTTGCATGGGCCTTCCAGTTTCTCTAAGTAAGCCACACCTGAACTTCCTGTGGGTCTCTCCATACCATAAGACATCTCTGATTTACTAGTTTCAGAGCTAGGGTAGTGTGGATAATTGCTCAACTGCTAGACCCAAGACCTAGCCGTGTGATTCACACTAGCCTCTGAAGACCTAAGGCCTTGTCTATCTCTCCCTAGATGTCGTCTTGATCTAAGGTTCATATGCGTGATTGAACAGCCCCAATTTACCCCAAGTACAACCTCATTGCAGATTACTTTGTATCATTCACTTGGTTCTTTTTTGGTTGGTTATCGTGTTTTCTCTTGTCTGATATCACATCCTCAGGAGTACTTGAGTGAATATCCGCACTTTAATTTGATCGTACCACGTTAAGTTCTTTCCTTTAAAGTTATCAATCACAAAGAGATTATATCTTTGCTTGCACTTGAGTGATTAAGTAGTCTTCAAATTGATAGATGCCTACTATCACCTTGACTTACTTCTAGCACTACTCGCACTTAGCCTAAGCTAGGAATTGACGAAGGGAGTTGAGAATGATCCAACCTTAATTTCCTTTCCCTTGCTCGTTGTTGCTCAAGAACCCCGTTCTCAAGCTTGCAGAATATATCTGCTTTGGGCACCCTCTATCGCTCTCAATGGACCTATAACAGTCCAAGAGTTAGCTCGAGACTTAGTTTTAATTGACTCAAAAGACCATGTCCATGCATGCACTTCAGAAACCCAAATTTTGCTTTGTTTTAATGAAAATTCCCTTAGAGACCCCTCAACTCTCTCTCCCTTGTGGGATTCGAAACAAGTTTTCCAACAAGCCCAGCCCAAAATCACTAGAAACGGAGTTCGTATGAAGAAGTTATGATAGTTCAAGGTTCTAGGGTTAAAACAGAGTTAAAAATAGGTTAACAGGAACACATGATCTTTCTCATTATTCCATCTAGGGCCCCGCTATGCACCAACTTCTTGAAATGTAAACCCAAAATTGCCACAATTTTGAGAATTAAAACCCTAAAAATTTGGCCGAAAATGCCTGTCAATCACGATCGACAGGGCTCTCAATCGCGATGGTCAAAGCTGTCCGTTGTGGCCTGTCAATCACGATCGATGTATCAATCATGATTGATGGTGTCAATCACGATCGACAGAGTTGGTTGTGAGGGCTGTCAATCGTGATCGATGGTATCAATTGCGATCGACACTTTTTCCACGAACTTCGGCATAATTTCAGTCAATCGTGGGCCTGTTCGTCGCGATGGACACGTGGACATGCGATTTATTGTGTCAATCATGAACTTTCAGTCGGTCGTGATCGACGGTATCAATTGCGACTGACAAAGGCTTACATGGCAATCCATCGTGGCTGTCGATCACGATCAATGAGTCGGTCGTGATTGATAGGGTCTGTCAGTCGGCTATGTCGATTATCGCTGTCGATCGCGATCGATGGTGTCGGTCACGATTGATAGAGGTGTAGGTCATGGTTGTCGGTTGCGATCGACAGTGTCAATGAGGACTGACAGAAAATTAAGGAATTTTTTACTGTGATTGGTGATTTAGAATGTGCTAGTCATATATGTTATGGTGGTGCACTTTGTTTTACCAATGGTCGAACTTTTCTGTCGATCGTGATCAACAGAGCTCAATGCCCCGAGACCTGCACAGATAATTTTCTCACCTACTGGAGCTGTTGCAGCTGCTATGGAAGCTGGTACCTGCAAGAATACTTAGGAAAACATAGAAAACAAGTGTGCATACAAGCTCTCTCTCGCTCTCGCTCTCAAGTGGAAATGAGGAAATGAATGGAGATTGAGGTATATGGCCGTGGTGGTGAAGATGATGATGAATGGATATGGTGTGTAGAAGTGAAGAGGAAGGAAACATCCTTTTGCCACTAACCTTGCCTTGTACCTGTTTATAGCGCCATCTGAGTTCTTTTTTATTTTGTATATCCACCTAGATCTAATTACCTTCATGCCTGGCTTCTTGGGAACTAGAACCCAAGTATGATTTTCTTGTAGTGCTTCCACTTCTTCTTGCATAGCTTCTCGCCATTCTTTCTTCTTCCTAGCCTCTTCAAATGAAGAAGACTCTTCTGTCATAGAGTCTTTAGTGATATACACAGATTGCTTGGTGATTAAATATGTATCATATCCATACCTTATGGGCTTCTTGCTTTCTCTTTGTGATCTCATTAGTGCTTGATTTGAAGACTCTGGTATGTCTTCTAATTGCTTGAGTTTGACCTTGCCTCTTGACTTACAAGCCTAGAAGTCAATCTGTTCTTCATCCTCTGAGTTGATATCTTCTGCTAAGTGTTGATCTTCTTGAGTGAGGGTTGGAAAATAATTTTCCAAATCATATGGTAACTTGACTTTCCTACAATCATCTTCAAACCATGAATTATTTTCATCAAATACTACATTCGTACTAACTATAAATGCTTTGTTAGTGGGATTGTATAGCCTATAGCCCTTTTGGTTCTGATCATACCCAATAAATATACATTTCTCAGCTTTAGGGTCAAGCTTTCCTCTGATTTGTGAGGGGATGTGTGCATATGCAATGCACCCAAATATTTTGCAATGGTCCAATGAGGGTCTCCTACCATTCCATGCTTCATAAGGGTGTCATACCATCCAATGATTTGGATGGAATCCTGTTGAATAAATAGATGGCTATGGAAACAACCTCTACCCATATATAATAAGGTAAATTCCTCTCATTTAACATAGACCTCGCAGCTTCAACAATTAATGTATTCCTTCTCTCTACCATTCCATTCAATTCAGGAGTGTATCTTGTTGTTACTTCCCTCTTTATGCCTCTATCCTGTAGAAATGAATCAAATTCATGTGAAAAGTACTCATCACCTCCATCAAATCTGGTCCTCTTTAAGCTCCATCTTGTTTGGTTTTCAACTAGTGCCAAGTACTTCTTGAAACATGTAAATACCTCATCCTTATGCTTCATGAAATAAAGGACTATCCATCTATTGTAATCATCAATAAATGAAACATAGTACCTTGAACCTTATATGGATGGATCTTTGCTAGGACCCCACACATTAGTGTGTACAAGCTCCAAATAGTCTTCACGAATGTATCCTCTCCTGTTGAATGGTTGCCTATGAGCTTTGCCAAATTGGCATGCTCCACCTTTGTATATCATATATTGCTTGGTCATATTGGGAATGCCAAGCACACTTTGATCCTTGCATATTTGCTTTAAGTTCTTTCTCCTATGTGTCCTAGCCTTTTGTGACATATTTCTAACTCAGATAAGGTTTGATCTCTGTAATTGAATAGTGCTATGTTCCTTGTGTCTCCAATTTATAATGTGAATAACCTACGAGACTTCTCACCTTTGGCAATCCCTTTGAAGCCTTGTTGGGGATCTTCCATGCTTAGTGAATCTGACCTGTAAACCTTTCTCAACCATTTGCCCAACACTAATCTACCATGCTTAGTGAATCTGACCTGTAAACCTTTCTCAACCATTTTCCCAACACTAATCGGTTTTTTAGTTATGGTTGTCACATACATAACTTTACTCAAAAGGTTCATGCTACCATCAGATGTTTTGACATTTCCTATTTGCTTGACTGAATGTTTAGTATCATCACTTGTTTGTACTTCATGCTTCCCTTTTGGTTCTTCAAGATTAGATAATAGAGCTACATTTCCAGTCACATGATTGGAACAACCTGAATCAATGTAGAAAAGATGCTCATCATCTTTACCTTGTTTGGATGTCATGTTCATGATGAGTAATGATTCTTCTTGGTCTTTAGTATAGTTGTTGTAGTCCCTTCTTCCTTTAAAATTTCCTTGATAATTGTTGTTGTTGTAGCATTGATTGTAGTTATGGTTGTAGTTGCCTCCACCATTGTTGTATCTACCTCTTGATTTCCCATAGCTACCTCTATTGAAACCTCTTCCCCTTTGATTCCTAGTATTCTTGAAGCATTCTTCTGTGGTGTGGTTGTTGAGACCACAAATGTTGCAAGGTGATTTGTTGTAGGGTCTCCCCCTCCCTTGCTTTCCTCTACTATCCCTTCCTCTAGCACCTCTTCCTCTTCCTACATAATTAGCTTGAGAGCTACTAGCCTCTTCTTCATGCTTCTTGTTTTTACCTTTATCCTTAGCTTTATTTTTATCTATATAAAGAGCACGAGATTGGTTACCTCTATGGTTGTCACCATTCTTGTTGAGCTTTGTCTCATGGGTGAAGAGTTGCCCCATCAAGGTGTTGAGGTCAGGTATTTGCATATCCATGTAGAGGTCCATTACTATGGTGAAGGACTCCGACTTGTCATCAACCTTGATTCCATTAATGATCTACCTCACTATGTGTTCTTCTTCTATCTGCTCTCCAATGCTTGCAAGTTGGTCAGCCACACCTTTCATTTTGGTTACATAATCCACGACTCCTTTCTTTGGTTGTTTCTTTAGAGTTGTAAATTCCATCCATAACTGATTCTTCCTAGGTCTTGTGTTTGAGGAGAAATATGATGAGTGTACTTCCCAAGATTCCTAACATGTGGTAACAAGAAATTAGAGATTGAGTTCACTAGATATGACTTGGGAAGAGCATCCTTTGCACACCATGTGGTCAACCTTTCTTGCTCTTCCCTTGTAGGTTATTGCTTGCTCCTGAAGATTGGCATCTCTTCATCTACTGAGATGTATCCATATAGACTTCTCCCTTGAAGGTAGGCTTGCATCCTAAGTGACCATGCTGAGTAATTGTTCCTGTCCATTTGTCAATGAAGGATGGAAATCCATCTCCCATCTTACTTGTTGTTGCTCTAATACCACTGTTGGAGGAGATGTTGGATAGTCACAAGAGATGAAGTGGTGTAGCCAGATCCTGCTTCACACCTTCTAAGAATGATGGTTGCAGAGTGTAGTGGGGCCTCTTTAGCTTGCAATTGAGCACAAATAAGCATATATGTAGCTTGGAAGGTGATCCACTAAATGATGGATCAAAATAGATAAATTGGAATTGATCCAAGAACAAAAAAACTTGTATGTTCAGTGTTTTGAATAATTCTCAGAGCACAACAGCAATTGACCTAATTCATTTTGGGGAACTTTAATTAACTTATTGAACTACCAAAAATGAGTTATTTCATAAAAAATGATGGACTACATGTAGAGAAAGAAGTTTAGCAAGTCATAGCTCCATCCTGACATTCACAGGCTGCAACAGTCATCAGACAAGTGAGCAAAGATGTATTAATATCTCATGATCCCGAGAATCAATGCTAATGAAACTTTGTAGGGGCGTAATAGACAGTATTTTGAATTTAAAATGCTTTAAAACATCGCAAATGATCAACTATGCACTAAGAACAAGTTCTCATAAGATCACTATTCTGATGGAGTTATATCTATGAAAGTGAAAAAGTTAAGAGAACCACCTAATGACCTTGTGGGCATTGGACCACACATATCTGTATGAACAAGGTGTAAAGGTAGAATTAAAGAGTCAATGCGTGCTTTATGTACATTCTTAGTTTTTGTTCCATATTGAGAATGTTCACAAAATGAAAAATTTGAGAAAGATAACACAGGTAAGTAGCCAAAATGAGAAAGATTTTCCATTCCACTACGAGATATGTGGCCCAAATAGCCATGCCGAATATAAGCCATAGGTTGCTTAGTAGCAAGTAACAATTGTTCTTTCTATTATACAAATAAAGGGTATAAAGTGAGCCAATTTTGCTTGTTTTTTGCAATAACCATATTGCCTTTTGATATGCAAAAGGACTGAGCAAAGAAAACCACCTTGTCACCAAGATAATCAAGTTGACCAACTAACATCAAACTATGTGATAACTGAGGTACATGGCATACATTGTGCATAGTAAATTTTAAACCATCAATGAACTACACAACTACATCTACAATCTTGAAAATGTCAGATTGGTAAGAGTCACCAAGTCTCACAGTAACAAGAGACTTTGTTGCATAATTAGAGAACCATTCTCTATGTAGTGTCACATGGAAAGAAGCACTAGAATCTAGCAACCATGTGTGGGGAAGATAATCAACCATAAGAGCCTCAATAGAAACAATACTATCTTGTCAACACATTAGCATCATCAGAAATAGCATTGATTTCTTCAATCTTCATGTTTGAAGTAGATGATGGAGGTAACTATCTAACATGCCCATCAACATTATGCCCTTCACCTTTAGCATTCTTTAATGCATAGTAGTCTTTCTTCATGTGTCCTTTCTTATGACAATAATGGCATTCCATCTCTTCCTTGATTTACTTCTACTATTATTCCTTTGACCATTCTTTTCCTTGTTCTCGCTCCCTCGCCTTGCTGATTCATTCCTTGGTAAGAATCATGAACATTATACGCATCTCCACTTTAAGTGCCAACCATAGATTTTCTACAAATCTCCTCACTCAAGAGTGCTCCACATATCTCGTCGTAGACTAGTTTACCACCATGTGCACTATTGCTAATAGCTATGCCAAACGTATTGCATGATGATGGTAGGTTGTGTAACAACAATGTTGCTTTCATTTCATTATCCATGTCCATTTTTTGAGCCTTTACCTGGATAATATAGTATCAAACTCATTTAGATGAGAAACAACACTATTTGTGTCTTTCATGCAAAGTTCATATAAATTTCTCATTAGGTACACTTTATTTGATGTTCTTTCTTTTTCATATGTATTGCATAAGTTCTTCCAAAGCTCCTTTGCACTTTCACACTCCAATATTGTAAAGTAAACATTATTTGTCAGGTGCAATCAAATGGTAGACATGGCCATTTCATCCAACTCATCTCAATCATCTTCATCCATGTCAGCAAGCTTCTTTGAGATTCCATTTAGTGGCTTCCATCGCCTCCTCTAAATCAGCACATGTTTAATCTGATTCTTCCAGATAGCAAAGTTTGTTCCATCAAATTTTGAGATCTCAAAATGGTCTTTGCCCTACAAGGTATAGCTCTCCCTCGAAACACTAGCACTAGACCGTGATCCACCACACATGCTTGAGACCTCTGATGACATGATTATAAAGAACACAAGAGAATGATAATATATTTAGAAGAGTTCAAACACCACTAAGGCTCAAAAGAGGATGTCCGTGTCAAATTCTCGGGAAAAAATCAACAGTCTTCCCAAAAAAATGAATTAATGAATAGTAATGACCCATTAAAAGGATTATGGGAGAATAAATGTGCTCACACTATATCAGGGAGTAAATCAACCACTCTATGATTGAGAAAACCAAAAAAATCTAGAAACATTTTGCTAGACTATCCATTACAAAATGAGCATATGTCCAATGTTAAAATCTCATAAAACTACAAGTACTGACATGTTAACCTGCATAATGAATCACTGACTTCAGTGCATATAATCAATTACCCAAAAGAAGCCAAATAAGCTTATCGAGCACCTATGAACAACTAGCATACATCTCATTTGGTAAGGTTGCGTAATTCTTCCACCTGTATCACCAAAGGGAGCCCAACATCTAGGTGTCTCCTAGTTAAGAAAATCTCACTAGAACCCTCTTTATCAAACATAAAAGGATTTATGCAAAAAACATTATCGCTATATCAATGACCACATGGCGGGTATCCACAAAAGCATACATAGTGTGTATGTGCACAATATATGTAGTAAAATGGCACTAAAATGGCTAAATTCACAACCCAAATACTAGCCAACAACACTTCCAAGTGTCTGTCTACTCTGTTCTTTAGGCTCAAAAAACTTGCATAGACATAGTGGTTGCTCCCACCACACCTAAAACCTTTCAAGAAACCTATAGATTTACTAGTGTGGCTAAAAACACAGCCACATAGGTGAATATTTGTTGTCGAAAAAGTACAAAGAGCACTCTTCTTGATTTTCTTGAACCTTTGTAAAGAGAACTATGTATGAAAGTACTCCAAAATGGCTCCAAGAATCACCCCAAAATGCTTAAAAAACAAGCTTTGAAAAAACAAAATGAAGCTTTGTGCACCCAAAACATGTTCAACATAATGTTAACCTTAGTCTTTCCCCTTCTTCAAACACCACAAGAATTTAGCTTAGTGGCAAGAGATTGCTAATTAAACAAGCTCTAGGGGGAGCAATACTCGGATGGGTGACCTCTTGAGAAGTACAGGAACCTGTGTCTTCCTTGATCGTTAAGGTCCTCCCTCGGGTGTAGCCAACGGTGCCAATAGTGACTTCTATGATTCAAATGATTGGATATGCCAAAATCTATGCCTTTTCATTGCCTTATTCATAATCCTTGGGTGGGCAGGCGAGTGCTTGCTTCGCTCATACAAGAGGAACAAAGTTTTTGCATATGAATGCTCTGATACCAATGACGTATTCGATAGTGATGCTCCTCAATGGACTCTCCTTCGTGAGAGCTCCATGACAATACCTTGGATTTAGAAAACCTAGATCCAAAAACCACACATAGTACTCCACATAGAGCCTAGATGCGAAAAACATAGTACACAGAGAGCACCAACACAGATTTCTTGGGTGTTACAAATGCAGTCGAACTTACAATATATGGCTGACCAAGCCACTATATGTTTAATTAAAGAACATATCTAAAAGGGTTTGATGACCATTTGGCCTTTCACATGGAAACTTCTCTCGGTGTGTGTTGTTTCCTTGTCTCCTTCCCCTTAAGAAGTCTCATATGAGATCATTTTTAAAGGTGAGAAATTGTCTCTCTAGTGGCTACTATCTCCCATGTACAACTAAGTTCCAAACTATCACTCCCATAGCCTCTAACGTCACTTAAATGACATAAGTCCATTTGATGTATTCTCTATGGAGTAATGGTATAAAAAGATCCATATTATATTGGAGATAATAAACCATAGAATCCTCTAAAATATAGAATGAATTCCCAAAAAAATGACTCGAAACCCAAGTAGGACTAAATGATAGATTTTTCCTCACATCACTCTAGGTCTTCCTAACCTCAAAGAACTTATTAATGAGTTCTTTCAAACCTTTAAGCATGATCTTTTGGGTCCCTTGTTGTTGAAGCTGAAGGTTGAGGACAAAGCACAAGAGCACATCAAAGAGGTGGACACACAAGAAGAAGGAGCAAGTAGGGAGCTCCAAGAAGTGTATGTCAAATTTTCAGAAGAATCCCCTACAAAAATAGTGATTTTCATCACTAAAAACCATTGTAAATACCATTTTCTATTTTTGTAACTCCATTTTGTTCAAGCCGAGGAGTCCTTGAGGTTGAGGAGTATTAGAACTATCATCCTACCAATTTTCATAATTTTTAGACTTCGTTTGAGCCCTCAAATAAGCCCTAAAACCTAATTTCTAACTAGGCCAGACACTAGGTCTGGATAGGGCCAAAACTAGTCAAAAAACTATAAAAAGAGCTAGAGAGCTCATTTTTGAGGTTAGCTTGTTAGAGAATAGAGCTTTTATAAGAGAACGCTTTTGCGATCGAAGCTTTCCATTGTTCCTCTCTTTGATCTTACCTTGTGCGTGTGTGTGTGTGTATGTGTGTGCATGTTTGTGTGCTTTCACTCATGCACTTGTGCCATCACTTGCTCGTGGTCTTCATACCAGTCCTCACGTCTCCGCGGATTGACAAGTAAAGGAGGTGGTGCTTATGCTTGAGCTACACCAAATTTTGGTGCCGTTGCCAGGGAGAGAGCTTCGAGGATGAGTGTTGTGATGGTAAGATCGTATATTTGCGACGTTGGAAGGTAAAAAAAACTGTCATTTTTGTTCATTTCCTGATTTGTCTTCTTCATCTTCATCATCATCACCATCTCCATCTTCTTCGTCATAGAAATTTCTTGTTTTTAAGTGCATTTTTACCATTTTCATACCATTTTTTATGCATTATTGTGTGAGAAGGAGTTAGGAGATGCAAGGGAGAGCAAGCGCCTGTGTTTTTTCATGGTTTTCTACACATACGGAGCTCGCCATTGCTCGATGCTCAAAATTCAAATTTCCCACCAAAAAACACGATTCTGTGATGAAAATCGTGATTCTGTGAAAAATTCAATTTTTTTTGAAAATCGCGATTTTCTATTTCCCGCCTAAAAGTTTTTTGAAAGAATCACGATTCTGTGGTCATTCTCAGAATCGTGGTTCTCTGGTTGCACTCAAAATCACGTTTCTCTGAGATTCTCAAAAACACGATTCTGTGGTCATTCACAGAATCGCGATTCTCTGGTTGCATACAAAATCACGATTCTCTAAGTTTTTCAAAAAACATGATTGTCATACAAAGTCGCGATTTCCATGTCAAAAACACGACTCTGAGAAAACACGATTTTCAGTGGGCTCAAAATCGCGATTCTCAAAAACATGATTCTCTGCTGGCAATCGCGATTCTCAAAAACACGATTTTCATCCAAGGGACAAAATCGCAATTTTCAAAACAGGATTCTCTTGATTTCATAGCATCACGATTCTCTTGAGATTCATAGCATCGCGATTCTCTTGAGATTCATAGCATCGCGATTCTCTTGAGATTCACAGCATCCCGATTCTCTTGAGATTCACAGCATCGCGATTCTCTTGAGATTCACAGCATCGCGATTCTCTTGATTTCACAGCATCGCGATTCTCTTGAGATTCAGAGCATCGCGATTCTCTTGAGATTCACAGCATCACGATTCTCTTGAGATTCACAGCATCACGATTCTCTTGATTTCACAAAATCGCGATTCTCATGATTTCACAAAATCGCGATTTTTTTCATAAGTGCCTATTTCCCTGTTTTGACCCCTAGGAGCCTGATTTGACATAACTTTTTCATCCAAAGTCCATTTTTTTATCTCTATAGCTTGTTGGAAAGCTGTTTCGAATCCTACATGGCCTCAACTGTTTTTTATAATAATAATGCGTTGATTTTCAGAGACTAGTTGAAGTTGACCCTCAAGTGGGACTAGTGAACCAAGGGGACTCCAAAGGATTTTGAACCATATCAAGGGGAAATTTTGGACTCTTAACCAAAGGTTATGAACCTGAGATCTCGTAGACACCTAGGCAAGGATAGACAAAGCATTAGATCTTCTTAGTCTAGTGTCAACCATACAACTAAGTCTTGGACACAACAACTAAGTGGTTGTCTTTACGTACTAAACTCTGACACAAGTGACTCATAAATGTCTTTTAGCATGGGGAAACCTGCAGGTGGCTCTAGAACTACCCATCTACAAACACTAGAAGGTCCCTATAAGACACAATTGGAATATATTCAGACCAATCGATTAGGTGCTCACATCTATGAGGATGGCCTGAGGCGATCGGTGGTCCAACTCAAAAATCCAGATCAACCCTTTGGACTTGAACACCCGGTGGTCAAGTTCAAAGAGGGTTCATACATTGATAAGAAAGGAACCATGTATGTGGTCACCAACCTACCAGATAGGACTGATGAGTTTGGAAATGTCACATGAGAATGAGATAGGAGACCTAGAAGAAGGAAATGTAGGCCAAGGACCCCAGACTCCTAGAGGTAAGTCAGTTTTGACCAGAGTGATCACTCTAGATTGGATCCCTCAAGACAACAAAAGCATAGAACTATTCTTGAATAGAGAAACAGAGGAAGCGTTTTGGAGATTCAAGCCAGATCAACCTAGCCAATTGGGTATAGTCATCATCTATGAGTTCAAGGATCCAGAGATACCAGGCAAAGTTGTCTACCTGGATAACACATTAGAGACGATGTTCTTGGTAACAAAACATGATAGACATGCATATACTTGGAAGAGTGAATTGATTTTCCCTCCACCAAGATCCAATGTTTCCCATGGCCTCCAAGGAGTAGGATCATCCAAAGCTCATGAAGCCCAGAGAGAAAGAACTAGAGAGAGAGTTGAGGTAAGTTTTGCACACACTCTGGGCAGAAATAGATCAGAATTTGACAATGAGAGACCTGAAAGAGAGAGACATCAAGCACATAGGCAACAAAGAGATGAACATGATTTTCCATTGCCTAGACCCCGAGGGCACGCAAGAACCCTTAGACCCACTCAAGTGATCAAGGCAATGAAGAATTATTTTGACGGGACAGGAGACCCTTATGATCATGTGGCCGAGTTCAAACAAGTGTTAAGAGTTGAACAGGTTGAGGATTTGTTCACCCAGTATGAGGCATTTGGTTTGACTCTTAAGGGCACTGCCTTAGCTTGGTTTCCGCCACTGAGTAGTCGCAACTATCGCGATATAGGTCAACTGCTAGACAAATTCATTGTAGAATTTTCCAAGAGTGGTATCAGGCATAACACATCATCCCTGATCCACAGCTTCAAGTAGACACCCCAAGAAACAGTGTGACTAGCAGGTAGAAGATTCAGACAGTATTTAGAGAGATGCCCTACTCCAGAGTTACCCACACCAACCAAACAAGTGGCTTTATTTTTAGATGGCTTACTAAGCACCAAGTTAAGATCATATGTGTACTTGAAAGAGCCTAGAAGCATAGAAGAGTGTGTGCGGACCTACATTGACATAGAAGACAACTTGGGTGAGGAGTTAGGACTATCCAAACTCTATCAAGACTCTGACAGTTCTACTAGTCAGACCTCCAGAGCCTCCACTGAGCTGGATGAGATAGCAGAGCAAGTTGCCAAGAAGCTAGGAGTTCAAAACAAACCAATACCAAGAGTCATCTCATTGAACCGGTGTTATACTTGTGAAGGTGACCACATGCCTAATGTATGCCCATTGCAGAACCAGAACATGAGAGAAAGGAATGCTCCATATTGCACTATTGAGAGAAAATACACGAACCATACGGCTCAAGATTGTCCATACAATAGATAGGCTATTAGACAGAATTATCCGCAACCTTACCAACAAGGTAGGTATCAGAACCAATATCAACAACCATATTATCGACCACAACAACAGTATCAGGCACCATATAGGCCACAACCAGTCCTAGGAAACCAACCACCAGTGCCTGCCAATGTAATTCCAGTTAAGTATGCAGTGGCAGAAGAGAACCTTAATAGAGCATTGGTGCCAGTGACCCCACTGGTCTCAGAAAATGACTCTCATGCTCATAGTTTAGACTACTCCCATGAAGGTAGTCCACATGCTTATTACATAGAGTCACCTGAACATAGTGAGATTTACCCGTATCAATATGAGGCACCACCTATGGAGCAAAATTGGGAGCCAGAATACTCCAATGTCATGTATACGAATCCCAACCCTAGGCCCCAATTGAGACAAGTAAGACCACAAGCCCCCAGAGGACCATGTTTCAGATGTCAGGGCGACCATTTCATTCATGAATGTCCCCACCCATCAACTCAGGGACAAGGACAGGCTATCACAATACAAGCCTTTTGTCCTGAATGTGGCAAAGACCATGTCCCCAGATATTGTCCAAGAAACCCCTCCAGTGCACCCAAGATTAGATCCATTAATGTGGTAGGCTTAGTGGCAGATTCAAGTTCAAGTAGCAGTAATGTGGCTCCTATACAAGGTGTCACTAGGGCACAAGCCTTAAAACAGGATAAACCAGTAGAGAAATCGGAGTCGAGATAGGAGTGTTCACCCAGAAAGAAGAAGAACCTCTCACAAGTATTAAAACGGTAAATTCAAAGGATGGAAGTGAGAGCAGTCAAAAGAAAAAGAAAAGAAAAGTAGTGAAACAAGAAGAGGAGGAATCATTGTTTGAAGTACCAGAAAACTTCAAGAAATATGAAGTTGACGACTGCAAAATTTTGGTATGAATGCCTAAGAGAGAGGGCATCATAGGAGAATCATATGATAATAAAGAAAAGACCAAGAAAATTGTAGTGACCATTGCAGAGAACAAAGAGAGATGCACATACATAGGAGATGACCTAAGTGCAAGAGAAGAAATGGAGCTCGTAGCTCTATTAAGGGAATATAGGGATGTGTTTGCGTGGCACTATAGAGACTTGAAAGGGGTAGATCCAAGAATTTGCTCTCATACTATCCCCATGACTGTTGATGCCAAGCCCACCAAAGAAGCCCTACACATATAATGATACATATGCAGCCAAAATAAAAGAAGAAATTGATAGGTTGATTGAAGCTGGATTCATCTATGAGATTGAGCATACTGAATGGGTGTCCCCCATTGTAGTGGTGCCCAAGAAGAACGGGAAGTTGTGAGTGCGTATTAACCTTAAAAAAGTTAATGCCGCTACAATCAGAGATAGTTATCCATTTCCAATCACGGAACACCTATTGGAGCGTGTTGCAGGCAAGGAAGTTTATAGCTTCCTTGATGGATTTTCAGGTTACAATCAAGTAGCCATTGCCCCATAAGATCAACACAAAACAGCTTTTGCCACAGAGTGGGGAATCTTTGCATTTCGTGTGATGTCATTTGGGCTCACCAATGCACGTGCAACATTCCAAAGGCTCATGTGTCATGTCTTCAAAGAGTTCTTGCCAAAGAGCTTAGAAGTGTATGTGGATGATTTATGTGCTCATTCCCAAGAAAGAAGATTTCACATCCCTGCGCTCCGACAAATCTTCAACAAGTGTAGAGAATATCCAGTGTGTCTGAACCCAGAAAAGTGTGTGTTCATGGTGCGTCAAGGTAAAATCTTAGGTCATATTGTTTCTAAGAATGGAATCTTAACCGATGAAGATAAGGTACGAGCCATAGCGGAGCTGCCAAGGCCAAGGAATGTTAAAGAGGTACAAGCCTTTATGGGACATTTTGGATATTATCGTAGATTTATCCACATGTATGCGATCATAGCTAAACCTCTTTATGGTTTGTTGACAAATTTTGAGTGGAACGACGAATGCGAGAATTCTTTCAATGAACTGAAGAAACGTTTGTGCACAGCACCAATACTGACCACTCCTGATTGGAATAAACCATTCCATGTCCATGTGGATGCATCCAATCACGCCATAGGATGTGTGCTAGCACAACCCATAGGTGAAGGAAATTTAGATTTACCCATAGCATACGCTAGTAGACAGCTAACTACAGCTGAACAAAACTATACCACCATCGAGCGAGAGGGCTTAGGCATGGTTTATGCTGTGAAGAAGTTTAGACACTATTTATTGGCCAACAAGTTCAAGTTTTTCACTGATCATCAAGCTTTGTTATATTTGGTCAATAAACCTTGCAATATAGGACGCTTAGTAAGATGGTTCCTCTAACTAATGGAATATGACTTTGAAGTCGTTGTTAGGAAAGGTAGAACCCACCTCCGGGAAGATCACCTTTCTCGCATTACTTCAGGAGAGTCACCTCAAGGAGTGTCTAATGACCTACTCGACGCTTATCTGTTCAATTTAGAAGTTGTTCCTAGATGGGCAAATAAGTTGGTACGAGTCCTAACCTTCGGACCTGCAAATAAGAATGTGAAAACATCACAAGAAGAAATTGTAGAATCACAAAAATATCACATATTGGCAGGAAGCATGTACAAAACAAGATACTGAGGGTTTATTAGCTTGTTGTGTTGAGGACGATGAACATAGTAGTTGGTTGCAACAAGCTCATGAAGGATTTCTAGGAAATCATTATTCTAAACAGCACACATTACAAATCTGAAACGTTTAGGGGTGTATTGGCCTAGCATGGACAAAGAAATACATGAGTGGATTAAGAATTGTCCAATGTGTAGAGAGAGACCACTAGTGGAGCATGCCACCCTTTATCAAGTGTCATTAATTCCAGATTGGAGTGCTCCATTGGTAGAGTTTATGAGATCGGGAACCTTACCCAAAGAGGCTAGTCTGGCAAGAAGACGAAGCATGGAGCAAGAGGCTCAGGACTATTCTTTAGTTGGAGACAACTTATATCGAAGAGGCAAGGATGGTTATCTAAGATTGTGCGTTCATGAATCAGACTATTTGAAAGTCTTAGAAACTGCACACAGCGGTGTTGCAGGTGGACACTTCGGTCCTGATCGAGTAATCAAGACCATTCTATTCTTAGGACTTTGGTGGCCCACTGTTCATATGGATGCTCATACCTATGTGAAGATATGTGACACATGCCAACGTGCACAATATCCAGTTAGAAAAGACGAGATGCCTTTGAGGCCAATGATGGGAGGGCGTGCATTTTCGAAGTGGGGCATAGACTTCATAGGTCCTATTAACTCCCCCGCTAGAAACTCCCATGCAGAATATAATATTGTAGCCACAGATTACCTTACAAAGTGGGTAGAAGTGAAAGCCACAACAAAGAATGATGCTCAGACTACGGCTAATTTCTTATTCGAGAATGTGTTCACGAGATATGGGCTACCAATAGAGTTAGTGAGCAATAGAGGCACACACTTCCTGAATGAGGTCATTGAAAATCTTCTCCAAGAATTCTTGGTAATACATAAGAAGTCTGCCCCTTATCACCCACAAGCTAACGGACAAGCCGAGAGCACCAATAAGATCCTCTGTAACGTATTGACAAAACTGGTAAATAATAAACGCTCTAATTGGGACAAACAACTTCATCATGCTGTTTGGGCTTATCGAGTTGCCTACAAAATGATACTCAACACCACCCCATTTCAGATGGTCTTCGGACAGAATGCTGTTCTACCATTGGACTTCCTCATCCCATCCTTAAAAGTAGCACAAGTGCATGAGTGGAATGGACATGAATTGTCCTCTAGGATCTTTGATCTAGAACGCTTAAGTGAGACAAGGCTACGTGCAGCGACAAGCATCTATGCTGCAAAGAAAAGACAAAAGGCTTACTTTGATGCACACATCAAAGATAAAGGATTGAAAGAGGGAGACCTAGTGTTGGTGTACACACTAAAACAACATGCCCGTAAGTTGGAAAAAAGAGGATACAGACCCATGATCATCAATAGAATTTCCACTAGTGGTGCAGTTCAGTTGGCCACTCTAGAAGGAGATATCTTGCCAAACTATATTAGTGGATGTAGAGTCAAGCTATATCAAGAATCGGTTACTGAGGATATGCTAATGAGACTCAACACTACTAAGATGCGAAAAGAAGAAGAGTTAAGGGTGAGAGAAGAAGCACAGGCAGAGGCCAGAGAGCATCTTAGGCGAAATAAGTTAAGGCGACTAGGCCTAGATGTCAACTCAAAAGCCCCAAAATATCACATGGATATGTGCCAAAAATCAGGCATAATTACCTCTCAAGTCATTGACCGACGTCCCTTTGTGTCCATAGAGATAGGACAAGGAAAGGGTGCAAGGACTATGAAAGCATTGATTGACTCAGGTGCAGCAAGTAGTGCAGTTAGACTATCCTACTGCCAAGACTTGCAGTTGAACATCAATCCCATAGAAGCTTATCTCATAGGATTGGGAGGTGTGGAAACCCCTTGTTTGGGCGAGGTGGAACTTCCCATCTACCTTCAAGATGTTCCAATGAAAGTCAAAGTGCTAGTATGTCAAGATGAGAACCTTACAGAACCACTTGTCTTGGGTCAAGATTGGATCTATGACCATGCACTTAAATTAAACCTAAGAAGTCAAATTCTTCAAGTTTGGGTACATGAACAATGCATTACATTAGAATTAGAGAACTGCATGCTCACAGATCATGTCACCACACACTCTCTTAGTTCTTCTAAGACTAATCTTCTTGAACAAGATGTTGTATGTGCCAAAAGCTCTATGATCCAAAAGGACTCAATCAAGGAAGGACAGTCGCAAAGGCAAGCAAAATCTCCTTCTTTTTTGAAGATTAAAGCATCCACAAGAGTTCAACCTCAGAAGCAAGCAAAACAGTGCAAGACAACCGGTATATCAAATAGACAAAGAGCCTTCAAGGGTAAAGTAGTCTCAGGCATAAAGCAGATCTGGGTACGCAAAGGAGAGCAACCATCAACCTTGCCTAAGAAATTTGTGGCAGCTCAACATGGGCTATCACACATGTGGGTACCCAAGAAACTCTTACATGCACAATGCCCTATGCTCTCCTCCATGCAAAAGGTCCCATCAAAGAAGCCAAGGAGGGAAAAGGGTCAGAACCAAGCACAGAGACCGAAAGAAGATCAAATCACCTCTTCAACAATGGTAAGAAGACAATTATCAAGGATATGGGTTTGGAAGCCAAAAGCACCCAAGACCCCCACAGAACCAAAGAGTCAAACACAAAGGATCAAAGCCTCAAGAAACCATCCAAACATGGAGCAGCCAAAGGAGATCACTAAACAGTCGAAGACCATTCTCAAATGGATCCCTATAAGGAGGACGGCTCAATGGTCATCTCGAGATCCAATGGATACCTCCAAGAAAGCAGGCATCAACATCCGCAAATAACCTCGAAAGCCTCGATGAGTGACAACCATGTGCTCCTTGCACAACCTTGTCTTTTGCACCATTCAGGTAATGCATTTCCAAAGTATGCATTAATATAGGGCCACATTACATGGCGGTGCATAGACACAATTGAGGGTCCCATGCACGAGAGCACATTGACACATGTAAACCGTTTTTTGATACTAAACTTTTTCTTCTTGTTTTGAGACATTGTTTCAAAAAAAAAAAAAAGAGAACGAACTTGTTCCCAGGTTTCGCTCATGGAACATTAATGAGTCATGCTTAGTTGAAGATTGAACCATCGATGATTGGGCATTTATCAATTTGGATAGAAGTGTGTCTCGGCTAGCAGATGATATAATTGCTGCCTTATCTGGTAGATGTCAAGCACCTGGCATGAACATGGCATCCACAACTACTGTTTCCCCTTACCATGGTAGGAGGGAAGAGCTCGAAGGTCCACAACTTGAGCGATGCTTAACTACTGTATGTACGAGAGCATCCAAGGAGATATCTACGAAGGGTAGTTTTGGTACACTGCAAATCCTTGTATGTATACTGGATGAGAAGACTCCTGCTTATGATGAGCTAACGAGAAGATGTGAACTAAGCTTGGTGTAGTTACCCAATGTCGTTTGTCAAGGAATATAAAGAAATTCAATTCTCAATATTTGACAAACATTGCTCTGAAGAGAGGAGACAGGACCAGGCACTCAAAGAATTTCATCGGTGGACCATCAACACGGATATTCATCGACAACGGAAGCAATGCCAGGTATACCACATGAAGAGATAAACATCGATCGACCATTCACCATGGTAATTATCTTTACTCTGGAAACACCATAACCATGATAGATTAGGAAATCTCTTCGTCGGCATACCCTTGAGCACTTAGCTGAAGACCCCCAATTTTTGCACCATACTTCTTCCAATGCATTTTCAAGTAAGCATGCATAGGGATACATTACAAGGCCGTGCACAAGGCACATATTTTCCTCAACCCATGCACGAACACACTTACCCATCATTCATTATGGCTTATTAGTACTTGGCGTGATTACTATGAACATCATCTTAAGAAGATCTAGAGGCCATCAATGGCGACTCACAATGACACAATCATGCTGGAATCCAAGGAAGGAGCGCATACCAAGGGACAACAACTTCCAAAGGCTTTTAGTGACAAATGAAGAACCGGACAACCAACCTTGCCACATTTGGAAGGTAGATGGCTCTTGTTCCTACCGAACAATCACTACCTCTCAAAGCACTACATGGAACAACCATTACAACAAGGGTCTGTCAAGGATGACAGACTCGAGAGGGGGGGGAGTGTTGAAGTTGAAGGTCAAGGACAAAGCACAGGATCACATCAAAGAGGTGGACACACAAGAAGAAGGAGCAAGTAGGGAGCTCCAAGAAGTGTATATCAAATTTTCAGAAGAATCCCCTACAAAAATAGTAATTTTCATCACTAAAAACCATTGTAAATACCATTTTGTATTTTTGTAACTCCATTTTGTTCAGCTCGAGGAGTCCTTGAGCTTGAGGAGTATTAGAACTATCATCCTACCAATTTTCATAATTTTTAGACTTCGTTTGAGCCCTCAAATAAGCCTTGGAACCTAATTTTTAACTAGGCCAGACACTAGGTCTGGACAAGGCCAAAACTAGTCAAAAAACTATAAAAAGAGCTAGAGAGCTCATTTTTGAGGTTAGCTTGTTAGAGAATAGAGCTTTTGTAAGAGAACTCTTTTGCAATCGAAGCTTTCCATTGTTCCTCTCTTTGATCTTACCTTGTGCGCGTGTGTGTATGTGTGTGCATGTTTGTGTGCTTTCACTCACGCACTTGTGCCATCACTTGCTCGTGGTCTTCATACCGGTCCTCACGTCTCCGCGGATTGACAAGTAAAGGAGGTGGTGCTTACGCTTGAGCTACACTTGTGTTTGGTTTGGATAGATTCCTTCAGCTCTCAAGTTGTACCAAGATGCCTAAATGAAGGAGTGATAAATCACATTGACAAGAGGGACAACAAGAACGGAATTAAGCAGTAGTGCCCCATCACCATGCTCCAAATGTATTGCAAGATCTTTACCAAAGCCCTAACCATCATGGATCATATGCGATTGTGGGCTTATGAGGACCAATGAAGATTCGAAAAATGAAGGTCACTTCTTGAAACCATTCTTGATACTTGGGAAGGACTTCAATATTCTACAAAGAGTCATCCAAAAATAGTTACTTCCTTAAAAATGATTTTGACAAGGCCTATGACATAGTGGAATGGGATTGGATAAGTCAATCACTCAAGGATTTGTTATACGGGTCAAAATTAATCAAGATTGTATCCACTATGGTTAGAAATATTGTAACTTGCATTTACATCAGTAGAAAACTCTCCTTCACTATCATTCTCAAGCCCTTTATCAAGAGAGCTTCCATAGTAGCATGGTTGCTATGTGTTGTCATTGCTGATGGGCTTAGTTGTTTAGTTAGCAATCAAATGTACTTGTGTCAAGTCTAGGCCATTAATTCTCACTAAAGTCCAAGATAAGATGATTCTCAGGCTTTGCATGAACCTTTTCTTCTAGAACAAATTACGTTGTGTTTCTATCTTCTAGCACCACCTAGAAATCTTTGCATTGGTTCTCATTTTAAAATTAACCACACTAAAAAGGATTTAAGAACACTCACGAATCCTCCCGTATATTTTCTAAGTGATAAACGATGTAAGGAGCTCATCTCTCATAAAATCTTATGCATGTTAGGCATCCAAATGCGGGTTGCTTTTTTGATGTGTTAGTGTTGGAACTTGGTTATAGCCAAATTTGATAGTACATTCCATCACGATAAAGGAATGTAGCTAAATGAGGGAAAAGTGACGGTGATAACCAAATTTCTAATTTCCCAAATTTTCTAGTTTCTAGCTTGTTGAGGATTAAATTACAATGATATATGGAAGATTTAAAGAGGCTACAAAATCTTCCTTTTCACAGGAGGCCCAAAAAGAGGTGTGGATGGTATGGTCAATAAGTTGGTGGAGGAATGGATTATCAAAGCATAGAACAATGTTAAGGACTCTTGCACCAAGCGTATTCTTAGGAGCTTCAAGAGCATGTTCCTCTTTGGTGTTCCTTGATGAGAGGATCTAGATTAGATCATCCTCCTATTCTCTCCTTTTTATGTGGTCTTCCAAGGATTTGATCTTCTCTGATTTTTCTAGAGAGCTGCAAATAATATAAAAGTTTTTTGCTCCACCAATAAGGACTTGAAGTAGGCCACTCACATTCTACAACATCGATCTTTTTGGTTCCCTATTTCTAGTATCAAGGGTGTTGAGAAAGCAAATATCCATAACACTAAGAATATTCCGTTAGAAGTTTTTTGCAAGTGGAAGAACCTTTGGAACCAAGATAAAGAGGACATTGATCCTAGTCGCAAAGTAGATCACACAGACTAGTTCCTCTCAAGGCACATAAAAAATACATGGGATATTTTAAAGATCCGCGTCTTGATTTTCCAAGATCACCCTCATTTGAAGGGTTTAATGTGGAGCAATGATAACATTGTGGAGTATATTCCAAAAATTAAAAGGAATTTGGATACATATCAATCTCTAAAAAACAAAGTGTTTCATACTTTAGTCTCTGATTAGATGGTGATTCAAGTGCAAGAGCCTACTCCTCCTGCTTATAAAAAACATGAAAGTGGTTCTCATGTGGCAAATTCTACATGGATTTGCACAAATGTCAGAGGGAGTAGCATGTAAGGGGCGCCTGTATGGTGCACAAGATGCTCTAGTGGCAGGAAAGAATTAGTTCACATTTTGTTTTCTTGCATTGGTAGTATCTTGATCAGGTAGGGCATAAGAAGATCTCTATTTATGGATCATCTAATTAGTTGCAAAGCAAGCTCTACTCGAAGAAGCTATTGGTTGTTCCATAGATTTCTACAACACAACTAGAAGTGAAGCTCTCAAAAAAAATTCGGAAAGAAAAATTTGTGGCCAACTTTGATAGATGCCCTAGAAAATGGTCTACCACAATTGTCGTGTTGTAGAGAATAAATAGCTGAAAGCAGACCCCTCACAACGGGGATGAAAATAAATAGCTCACTTTTTACCTCCCTCTAACTCTTGTACTTCCCTCATATTTATTAATTTAAAGCAGTTTTTCCAAATAGAAATACAGATATATTAGCCTTAAAACATAGCACGGAGTACATGCAAATTTACAAATAGTTACGTTATAGATATAAAATAGAATGTTCCCACTTACATCACACACGATCTAATCGCAAACGTACATAATACATATGCATGTTGAGGTATATTTATATATGCACACATAGAAACACATGTATGTGTGTAGATCCATCCATGGTATGTTTTTGTGGCCTTTATTTTTTCAGCACATTTTAGAAGTCCGATATATATATATATATATATATATATATATATATATATATATATATATATATATATATATATATATATATATATATATATATATATATATATATGAATGAAGAAAATATACATATATGAATGAAGAAAATATACATTTCTTGCTACCTCCCAACCCTTATAAAGTTTAACTTTGTGAGATTATGTATATATTGTCTCAATATTTATGCTATTAGATGTTCAAAGTCCATGGACAATGGGTTCCCCTCTTCACGAATGTTTTTCATGGAAAAAGTGGTTATGTTTTTTATACGCGTCAAATTGACATGAGAAGCTTAGAATGATGCTTAGAATGTTAAAATAGATAGCCATCTTTTGATAATTTGTGTGAAGACACTAACGACTCCCATGGCGTTTTTTTGCCTCCTTAATTTTTATCACCTTGTTTATATCTAACAGGATGTAATCTATTGTACTCTCCGAGATTCCTTTGATGCAAGAAAAGTGCAAAGTATCAACAACTCTACCTTTGTACTTTGCAAGTACCAAAATAGGTGGAGTAGATGCTTTTCTACTTCACTAGTAGACTCCCCTTGACTTGGTTGTGTGCACTTGAACTTGAATCACTACCTCTCCTTCCTCCAAGTCATTCAATGGCTCCTTCTAGTCCTCCTTGAATGTCTTTGTAAGTCAAAATGCAATGACACCACTAATAGGAGAATGCACACGTTCCCTATGCACACGTAAAGCATAAATGGCCATAGAGGTATAGACACAAATACCTTCTTCACTCAAATTGATGGATTTTTTAACTCTGAAGAACTAAACCTAAGAGTCTTTGCAACACAAACTACACTATAAAATCTTTTTAATGCAACTTATCACATTCAAAATGCATACTCGTGCTCTGACAATCAATGCCTCCATAAATACTATTTGTTTCCTTTATTAAGCATGCATATAGAGACCACTATTCATGCATGGATCAACGTCTCTCATAATATGGAGAGTTTACACTTGAGCTTCAAGTCAACTGTAGAAGACAAACAAATATTTCTAAAAATCTAAGGATTACAAGAAATGGATACAATATGATAAGGAATCTTAGCTCAAGACTCATAGCTAATTAGCTCCTACACATAGAAACCTCCGAAGGAGATAGGGAAACTCAAATTCTAAAGAAATTCCTCAAGCAAGCAAGGTGCTTGCTACAAAAGGGGTCTACGAGCTTATTCAGAACCTATGAGATCTTACATATTCAAAGTACATTGTGTGTATATATGATCCTGGAAAGATTTCGTAGATGATAGGAAGCCCTTTCATTAAATGATAGCCTTTATCACACCTACATGATGGGAAAATAAACAACTTCCCTATGTAGCCTTGAACCATAGGTGGCCTCACAAGCACACTCACAAAACCACTTCCCAATCAAACATTTGATTCTCTAAACTCATGAGGAATAAACCCAAGAGATTTTACACAGATATAGTTTATACTTAGAGACCTTGCTAATGCAAGTTATCTCAATTAAAATGGTTACACCTAGTGGGAGAACAAATGCCTCCAAGACATACAAGTTATGGCCGTCACTAGGCATTCATAGATAGAACCTCACTTCTAAACCTGGTTCTCTCATAATATGCAGAGATTCAATGCAAGCTTTGAGAAAACTTTAGAAGATGAAAAAATTTCTAACAAACTAAAGATTACTAGAAATGAGTAAGAAATCATAAGGATACGTTGCTTAACACTCGGAGATATCTAGCTCATATACACAAAAATCTATGAGCTAGATATGGCATCACATAGATGTCAAGAGAAAGGAGATAAAGAACAGAGCTCTCACACACTTTCACACACAAAGAGAGGAGCACACATAGATTGAGGCAACGAAGAATGATCTTCTCCTTCTTCTTCTTCTTCTATTACATAAAGGGAATATACAAGAATGGCCTAAGCAATAAAATGAATCCAATATATAAATAACAATACATAAAGAAAACCCTAATGTCCACAAATGAGTGAGTTGGCAAGAAAACAAATGTTTCATCAATCTCACTAGATAAATCTAGTAGAGCTCACTAAAAAGTGTCCTTGACATATATGGACATAACCACTACATGTTAGAGAGATTCAAAAGTCATATGTGTCATCTTTGTTAGGCCGTCGGAATATTAGTTAGGAGATTAATTGTAATTAGAAAAGTCGCGCACTGAAACGGTGTCGTGCAAACGATGTAATGCTATCCTGGTTAATAGAAGCAATGTGGGGGAAGAAACAACAGATGCATCGCTAAACTGTCTTGTCTGGGCGATGGGCTTGAGTTGATTCTAGCGCATATTATTCAAAGTGTGATGTCGTCTGTGTTGTTAAAGATTCAATATTTAATGAATAAGGTAGTGTGTTAACATTTCATTACGCCGTGAATGAAGCGCGATTATAACAGTAATAACAAATGAATAGTAGAAGTTCTATGTACATGGTTACGGTGATTGTTAAGAAATTTTTTTGCATTGGACGTCGCAGTTGAATAAGTGGAAATAGTTAGAAGTTAATCAATGATTGGGAAAATACATAAAGGGCCTCTGTATTACAGACCCTTGACCATCCCAAGAACCCACGTATAGATTGGTTAATAATTTAAATTAACCATAAAAGATTAACACTGGCATTGGCCATGGGGCATGGAGTACCCAATCGGCATATAGACTAGGATTTGAGAAAGAATCCGATGATATATGCCTGTAACACGTTCCGGAGAATCGTACCCAAAGTACAGGATGGATCAGCATCCCTGGAAAATTCCTAGCACATTGGGAACACCTCCGGGTAGTAGTGGTGAAGGTCAATCATCGGAAGGAAAGTGAGAAATCTAGGCTAGTGGGGTACCCCCTCAGCATTTTCTTATGCAAGAATTACAAGGTATACCAGAAGTGCAACCAACCCCATCCGTGGAAAGTAAGGTTGGTGAAGTAAGCACTAGTTCCGGTGATAGTGTGGAAATTTCCGGTAGTAGTTTGTGGAATTCCAGTGGAACTCTGGATAATTCCGGGGTTGGTTTGTAGAATTTTGATGAAAGTTCTACTCCGGGGTCTGATTTTGAGGAACTAGTGTATTGTTGGATGAAAGTTTTGGTGAAAATCTCACTTCAGAAGTCCACTACGATGAAGGGAAGTTGGGTGTAAGCATGTGGGAATGACTTGACTTAACGATATCCGATTACCAAAGAACGTGCAAGACGACGGGACAACACAGTAGCAATTAGGGTTAACTGGTTCAAATCATTTGGCAGTAAAATTTCCTCTTGGTTCAAACACCATGAGTGGTTCGCAACAGCAACATCATCAGCAACAACAACAACAACAACAATAGCAACAACAGCAGGCCATATCACCACGATCGGTACCCACTAGAGTTACGTATACAAAATTTGGAGGATTCCCCAGTGATGACCCGGATGCACATGTGAGAACTTTTGAAATCAATTATGCAGTACTCAACTATCCAATAGATCCGGCATATAAGGCTGTAGTGTTCCAATCTATGCTGGTTAATGAGGCTGCCAGGTCGTTAACTGAATATGATATTAATCATTTTGGTCAATACGATGATGTTAAGGATGCCATTTTACAAAGATTTTGGTTTGAAGAAAAATGCGGTTGAGATCTTTGACTATCTGCAAAACAATAGACAAAAACCACATCAGAATGTGCACAAGTATGCAACTTTATTTAGTACTCATCTATGGCAACTGTCGTCAATGCATGCTAATCTATCGGATGATGTGATTACTCATTGGTTTATTAATGGGTTAAACCCTCAACTCAAACAAGTAATGATCATACGATGTGTGGGTGGTATGACTCTGGATGCAGTAATAGCCATGGCATTACAGTTGGAACATAAAGTGGGCGGGTTCATTGAAGATTGGACTGGCTGAAGGTGACCAAGGGTACGAGTGAGGATCCCTTGAAACAAGTGTATTGCACAAAATGTAAGAACCTGGGACACACTGCTTCTGCTTGTGCACTAAATCAAATGTACTGTGCTATTTGTAATACGGAGAGTCATGCCACCGAAATGTGTCCATATAATGCTAAAGTATAGGCCAGACCAACTGTAAATGTTATAATACAAGAGCAGGGACAACATACTACTCACTATGTACCACCGCAATTGAGGAATACTTCTTACCAAAGTTATAAAACTTATAGGGGACCGTGAACAAACAATTTCGGCCAGACCCGGTGGAACTCCAATCAATCAGGTGAAGGCACATCTCTTCCATCACCCAGATGCCATTTTTGTGGTGAGATTGGACATATCCGCAGATATTGTAAAGAGACGGCCGAGTATGATAAACAAAGAAAAGAACGACAACATCCAATGGCCAACATGGTATATATTTCAGCAGTGGATACTCAAGCGACAGTAATTCAAACACTATCCGGTAAGAAATTACAACTGGTTGCTGAGATTTTTGAGCCTGGTATTCGAGAGAAACAAAGAGTTTTTACCAAATCCAGTATGTGGGCCAAGCAAGAACCAACAAATTTTCCTGATCCAATACCTGTGGTCCAGCAGACAGCACCGAATCTACCATCAGAAGAACCAAGTCCGGTGAATATGTCATCATATAGTCCACCTCGAATTCGGTAATGGGTACATCTAATCTTGACTCTGTGTGGGATATTCTGTTAGAGGTATCTATTACAATACCGTTGGGGCAACTGTTAGCCTTGGTTCTAGGTGTACAACAACAATTTCAGCAACAGATTATTCCAAGATCTTTGTGTACACCTGCTACAGCAACTATCAGTCGAGATATTGCTACGACCGCACTTTGTAAAGATTAGGATGGACTCAGATTGAACTTGTTCAATTTTTCGTGAGAATGGCTGATCAATCAAGGGTCTATCCAATGGTTTTGGTACGTGATATACCCATTACTCTTCATGAAGCAGTGTTCAAAATGACTTTTGTTCTTCTAGAATTACTTGACTTAAGTCTGGACTACAATTCGCTATTCGGGAGGCCCTAGTTGAAACAAGCCAAGGTGTTGCAGGATTGGTCTGCACACGAACTGATTTTCAAGAGTAATCATCAAAAATATGTAGTACCGTTGGACGAGATGAAGCCGTGCGACCTTCATGCTCGACCCTATGTAGCTGAGCCTGTGCATATACTAGATGGACTTTCGGATGATGAAGAAGAAGCTTTTCTCAATGCTAACCAAGATTTGCTCGCCTTGGGAACAGTTGACTTACAAGCAGTTGCAGATAATTGGAATCCGGTCGTTCCGATTACAGAAGAAGGGGACCTAGTTATGGATCAAACTTTGAATGCCCATAATTTCTACCACTTATTCCAGTCACTTGAGGATATATCTGTGCCATGACATTTTTATGTATTGAAAGATCAGCTGATCACCTACAATCTAGGAAATGAGGGTACACAGCGACCAGTCAAGGTTAAGGCGGGGTTACCAGAAACTTTTCAAAATGAGCTACTATAGTTGTTGACAGAGTTTCAAGATGTATTTGCATGGGACTATCGAGATATGAAAGGGTTGGATCCTCGCATCTATCAACACTGGGTGATGCTCAAGCTGGATGCACATCCAAATAAGCAACCTAGTTATCGCATGAACCCCAATTATGCTGCTCAAGTGAAAGTGGAATTGGATCGCTTGCTGAAAGTAGGTTTCATCATCCCCATTGAGCATGCAGAATGGATTTCACCTATTGTTATCATGCCAAAGAAAAATAAGCAGTTACATATCTGTGTGGATTACCAAAAACTAAATGCGGTAACTGTGTTGGATCCCTTCCCACTTCCCTTTTTGGATACAATGCTTGATGATGTTGCCAGACCAGAAATGTATTCCTTTTTGGATGGTTATAGTGGCTATAATCAAGTGTGTATGGTTGAAATGGATATACTGAAGACTGCATTTATTACAAATTGGGGTGTATATGTGTGTATGGTGATGTGGTTCGGTCTTCGCAATGCTCCTAGTACCTTCCAACGATGCATGCAAGAATTTTTTTCCCCTACTTAACCACCTTTATGCGGGTGTATCTAGATGATTTTTTGTTATCGGGTGACACATCGGCTCACCTCTATCAGCTACGGTGCTGCTTCTCTAAGTGTCGAGAGTTTCATTTGTGCTTAAATCCCAACAAGCCGGTCTTTTTGATTTCCTCTAGCAAGTTGCTTGGTCATATTATTTCACAGCAAGGCATTCAAGTGGACCCAGATAAAGTGCAAGTTGTGTTGCATGCACCTGCCCCTATGACACCAAAGGAAGTTATGAGATTCCTGGGCCAAACACGTTGGCATGGATGGCATCTGCGGTGGCTCACACATTTAACCATACCTTTGAATCAATTGATCACTAGCAATCCCCGACAGTTCGTGTGGACTGAGGAGTGCCAAATTTCCTTTCATCGATTGAAAACGCTCTTAACCGAGGCTCCTATACTGCAAGCACCAAACTAGCAGCTTGCGTTCCATGTCTTTGTGGATGCATCGAACAGTTTCATCGGTAGTGAGGATAAGTGGTTCTGTCCTGTCTATTATGCTAGTCGATGATTAGATGCTGCAAAAAGGAATTATCCATCACTGATTGCGAATGCTTGGGTTTGGTTTATTCGATGAAGAAATTTCAGCATTATTTATTGGGACGGCCTTTTACCTTTCATGTGGACCATGCAGCCTTGGTTTATCTTGTCCGCCAGCAACATTTGGGGGGCCGATTAGCCAGATGGGTGCTATTGCTGCAAGAATTCGATTATGGGGTTGTACATCGTCTAGGGTGAGCACATGCATTGACTGATTTCTTATCTCGACTTGATTCCGATGAACTTCCTGGTGGAATTGATGATACTACCCCTGCTATCTACGCGACTGATTCGATCCAGGATGATTGTCAGGAGCTCTCAATGGCACCTTCGTATTATGATACTCTTCTGACCTTTCTCACTAGTGGCAGCCCCCCCGACTAATACTTCTACTTGGGCTCGCCGTAAATTGGCAATGTATAGTCGACGGTTTCAAATCATTGTAGGATAGTTGTATTACATGGATCCCTCTGGTGCACTATTACGGTGTATCCCACCCCATGAAGTTCCTTTGGTTATTGACATGGCCCATCCTACTCCTTCCGGTGGTCATTTTTTGGTCAATCTCACTTCCCAAAAAATTCTACACAGTGGCTTATGGTGGCCCACTATGCAGCGTGATATTGTTGCTTATGTCAAAACGTGTGATGCTTGCCAACGATCGGGACAGCCTTTACAACGGCATCATTTTCCACCATAGCCTGTTGCTCCCCTTGAACCTTTTCAAAAGTGGCACTTGGATTGCATTGGTCCCATTACACCTCGGGCTACGATTACTAATCATCAATATATACTTGTATGGATTATGCTACTCGGTGGGCAGAGGCTTGGGCTTTAGAGTCTGCAACTGCGTCAGTGGTGTTCAAATATTTGATGAGTGATGTTTTCCCTCGGTTCATTCTTCCCTTAGAGATTCTTTCGGATTAGGGCACACATTTTGTTAATTCCTTAATGCAAGCACTTACCCGCACCGTGCAGATTGTTCATAAATTTATCTCCCCATATTATCCTCGTGCCAATGGTCTTGCTAAAAGTACCAATAAAACCCTACTTAACATGGTGACGAAACTAGTCCTAGAATGTCTGCAGCGTTGGGATCAATTCCTTCCTTTGGTCTTGTGGGCATACTTTACTACTTATAAACTGGCTACAGGGAATATGCCTATCAAATTGGCATATGGGGTGGAGGCCATTGCACCCATGGAGTTGGTGGTACCGAGCCTCAAGGTGGCATTGGAACATAAGCACTTGCTGGAGGAATCCTTTCCTTTCTGGTTGGATGTGTTGTGGTCCTTGGATGAACAATGCTTGGAAAGTTTTCTAATGCTGCAAGAAGTGCAACTGCGACAAGCCAAGACACATGATCGGTTTCTCTGCACTCCCATTTTTACCAAAGGACAATTAGTTCTATTCTATAATGCTAAGTCTAATCGTTTAGTGAGCCAGTTCAAACTTCGGTGGTTTGGTCCTTATCGTATTGAAGCTCAAGTTGGACCCACTACGTTCCGGTTATCCACTCTAACTAGTACTCTTCTACCTAAATCCATCAATGGATCAAAACTTCATCCGTATTATGCCACACCTTCCTCATCTGGATTATTTATGGGTATTCTTATTCTCCATTTAGTTTATGTCACTGTTCTCGTCTCCCTTCTCTTTCCATTATGTGCTTTCGATTGACCGTCTGACTGTAAAGTTCTCGTTTTATTACATAGCCATGATTAGCCACTACACTCATTGTCGGAATTCTATTAATGTGTGCATGTCGACATTATGCATGCATATTCCCAATAACTGGTGATGATTATGTTTTCTTCCCGCATTTCCATTCAGTGTTTTTACTTAATCACGTTCTTCTCCCATTCTCCCGCTATTGTTTTTTTGCGCTCTGAGTGCTCTATGTTCTCGTCTCCATTCGTGTTGTCTTGCTCGCCATGGAAGCTTTACCTAATATCACTACCTTTCGTGCTAGCCTTGCTCCTCAGTTGAGCGAGTTTTTGCGAACCCGCGGGCTTTTAGCATTCGCCAAATTGTCATGGCATTCGGTCGAATGTCACCCCTTCTTTGTGTAGATCATCTCTGCCATAGCTGATACTCCCGCTACTAAAATTTGTTGGCCACTCGCATGTCTTAACCCGCACGTTGTCATCACCTTAAACACCATCGCTGAGGGCTTCCATCTCCCCCACGAAGGTAGTGTAGATGTGCCCCTTCTTCTTATGACTACCATGAAGTAGCTCTTTTCGCGTGAATCATCCAATGAATTCGCAATTCTCTATCATCCTGAATTGGAGTGCTCTGCCCTACAGTTTTTGCTGGTTGCACTCTACCTCCAAAAACGCACTTATGGGATCTCACGACCCTTTTACTCCACGATCGACACCGTTGCATGAGAAGGAGTTAATTGGGCTCTCTTCTTTTTCCAACGAATTCACTGCGAATGTCAGGCGGTTTCTAGACAAATGGCAAAGGGTGACATCCCTCGCACCCGATTACCTCATTTGTTGACATTCCTTCTCCTCGTGATTCAACAAGCGTGGCCTCCTCCCATGGACACCCTTCTCTTTCATGAAGAATCCATGCAGGTAATAGAGGTTGAAGACAACGATGAACTCTTACAGTTTTTTCGGGGAAAGCATTGCAAACTAAGTCCCTCCCAGAGCCAAGTCAAGTCTATGTTAATAGTTAGAAGTTAATGAGTGATTGGGAAAATACATAAAGGGCCTCTGTATTACAGACCCTTGACCATCCCAAGAACCCATGTATAGATTGGTTAATAATTTAGATTGACCATAAAAGATTAACATCTTGGATCATCACATGTTGAGCTTGAGATCTCAACACTCCCCCTCAAGCTCAATGTCATGTCCTATAAACCAAGCATCTATCCGAACTTCTTTAGCTTTTTTGCTCCAAGTGCTTTAGAGAAAATATTAGAAATGTGCTCATCTATCCTAACATAAAAAAGATCAATATCACATGCTAATACCTTTTCTCTGATGAAGTGATAATGTACCTATATATGCTAACTAGATGATACTAAGGCTATCACTGAAGAGAAGTTTTGAATTGCTTATATGAGGTTCCTAAACCTCAAAGGTACACTTCCCCGTTATCATCATTATCTACATTGAAAAAAATAGTGCAAGCGACTCACATATGCTTTTTGTTTTTAGGTTGTAGTCACTTACTAACATCCTATTTTTCTCTAATGTATGGAGCTCATTCTTGAGTTTCAGTTTCCATGCCTTTACATTCATCTCATACAATGTGACCAAATTGCTCGAAGCATCTCGCTGCATTTTGGCATCATGTATGTGCCCAATCATGCTATCCTCTTTGCTAACAGGCAATCAATACATTACCTTCCGTGCTCCTTGATTCCACTCTTCATATGCTCTCATCTAGTCTGCAATCCAATTCCTCTTTGGTAACTATGAAGCATTTTCATTCTCTCTTTCCATGTACTTCTAGTAGCCTTTTCCCATCTTAAAATTCATCATTCTAAATCTCCAGGCATGAAAGATGTTCTTTTCCAAATCATCACTCATACTGTGACTCATTCAATCATCATTTGACATTTCTACAACACTCATAATGTTGAAAAAACACTAGAAGCAGTATCGCTTGAACATTGTCCCATTGACTTGACATTTGGATCTCAATCAGACATAGTTTTCATGTATCAAAAATTCATGGAACTGCTTGAAATTCTAGATCCACAATATTTGGGACATGCCAAAAAGAAAAAGTTACAGTTTTTCAAAATGACCTATTTTTTCTATTGGCCCTACCTTGCACGCTGAAAGTAAATTTTGTAGCAATCTAAGATTGTTTATGAAGCATGTTTTCTCCATGCCTTTGCACATACTCTTCATCGTTTCCTTCTTCGCAAGCTCTCTAGATCCATACTCGTTATGATACCATGTCAAGAGAAAGGAGAAAAGGAAGAGAGTTAATACTTTCACACACAAAGAGAGGAGCACACACAGATTGAGGCATGGAAGAATGATCTTCTTCTTCTTTTATTACATAAAAAGAATATACAAGAATGACCTAATACAACAATACAATGAGTATTATGAAGAACAATACATAAAGAAAACCCTAATGTCCGTGAATGAGTGAGTTGCAAAGAAAACAAATGTTCCATCACTCTCTGTAGATAACTATGGTAGAGCTCACTAAAAAGTTTCCTTGACATATATCGACGTAACTACCACATCTTAGAGAGATGAAAAAGTGGTATGTTTAATCCTCGATCATCATATATTGAGCTTGGTACCTCAACAAAATATGAGTGAAATCTCTCAAGCTGGAGCTTGCTTGTTAAGGAAGGAGTCTACTAGCTGATTCAAATGCTCAAGGAGATAACACACACGTGGGATCACAAATTCAAAGTACTTTGTGTTTTTATATGGATTTGAAAAGATTCCGTATAAGTGAGGTATTACTTTTCCTAAATAATAGGCTTTTATCACACCTAAGTATGATTGAGGATTCAGGGGTGATGTGAGGGGGATTTCAAATTCAAATTTGAGCTTGATTTCTTGTTCTTGATGTCTTGCTTCATGTAGCTCCAAGTGCCATCCATCCAATGGTCCATTTATGCATTAAGGTTGAAGCTTGAATTTAAAACTCTACCTCAAGCTTCAAAACACCATTTGTTCAATCTAACTCCAACAAATCCAATGTCTTTCTTGAACTTTGTAAGCTTCATTGAATCCAAAGCTTTGGTGAACATGTTAGTACAGAGATCCTTGGTACTTTTATGTTGCACTTGAACCTCCTTGGCCAGCACCTTCCCTTTGATGTAGTGATAGTGTACCTCTACATGTTTTGCTATGCTTGAGGTGGATTTGATCTACGTCAAAAAGCTATTGTTTGGATCATGTGAAAATATCCATTGAAGCGTTCTTTTACTTATGGTCATTTATTGTATTTTTTAAAAGATATTTTAAGGATAATTTACCAATGAAAAATCCTAGAGATTTGCACATGCAAAAGGAGAAAAAGAGAGCTCAAATTCCATGAATTTGAGGTGGTTGAGCTTGGTAATCAATGAATCAGTCAATCAAAGAAGGTAAAGAAGACGATCATTTTTTCTACACAGATTTAGGATGTTCAAATCATGTTGTAGGCAACACTGCTCTTCTATTTGACTTGGAAAGTCCAAAGCATAAACATGAAGTACAAACAAGGGATGATACTAAGCATAATGTGGAGAAGATTGGTAATGTCAAAGCTTCCAATGGTAGGACAAACATTTTGATCAAGGTTCTCTATGTACCCACTATCACTAAAAACCTAATAAGTATAGGCCAAATAGTTGAGAAAGGCTTGCAAGTTAGGTTCTTCCAACATGGAGCTTTTGTGGAAGATCCATGTCAAGGCTTCAAGAAGATATCCAATAATGAGAAGCATGGTAGGCTCTTTACTTTTGAAGTAGGAGAAACCAAGAACATAGCTCTATTCACTTTTTGGTCTGAAACCCTAAGTGAGCTTGAAGTGTGGCATAAGAGACTTGCTTATGTGAATGAAAGAACCTTGAAATATATATGCAGGGACCAAAGTGTTCTAGGACTACCAAACATATCAAAGCAACACATGATAAACATGTGTGATGCATGTGAGATTGGGAAGGCACAAATACAACCAGCTAACCACAAAGGCTACATCCACAACAACCTTTTGGACTTAGTACATATAGATGTATGGGGGTCAAGTGAAGAACCTTCATTGGTAGGATCAAGGTATTATGTCTAACTTATTGATGACCATAGTAGATGGACTAATCAGTACTTTATCAAAAGTAAGAATGAAGTGTTTGATTGCTTCAAAAAGTATCTAGCACATGTGGAGAATTGTACAGGTTGATTACTCAAGAAGCTTAGATCTAATAGAGGAGGAGAATACTTCTCCAAAGGGTTTGATGAGTTTGTGCAGGACAAAGGTATCAAAGGGAAGTGACTACTATATACTTTATTCAATTGAATGGAATTACAGAGAGGAGAAACAAGAAAGGTAACTTTACCATATGATCCTGATTCTGATTCTCATCAATTAGGAAGCGAGCATGATACACAGGTTTTGGATCCAAGAAGTGATACAGATGATGACCAAGATCAAAGGGAAAATGATTACAAGCTATGGAATTCAAGAGGGGGAGAAAATATGCAGGAGTGTGGAGAATGCTCCAAGAAAACTCTTACAAGATCAACAAGAGAGAAGAAGCAACCAAAAAAGTATGTTGATATGATTACACATTTCTTACAAAGAATTCAATCTACTTGGGAAAAGACTCAATTTAAAAAGAACCCTCAACCTATGAGGAGGCAAAGGGAAACCCTAATTGGGAAAAGGGCATGAAAGAAGAAATAGATGCATTGAAAGAGATAGAAACTTGGGATTTGGTTCCAATGTCACTCAATCAAAAGGTAATTGGTTGCACATGGATATATAAAGTTAAATGAAACTTAGATGGATCAGTTTGTAGGTACAAGGCAAGATTATTGCCAAAGAATGTTCACAAACTCATGATATAAACTATGAGAAAACATTTTCACCAGTTACAAAGATGACTACAATCAGAACATTGATAAGTGTAGCTACTGCAAGAAATTGGAGACTCCTCCAACTTGATGTTAAAAATGCATTTCTAAATGGTTGGATAAGTGAAGAGGTATACATATCATAGCCTCTAGGTTTTCAAAACCCTAATCATGCATCTTATGTTTGTAGACTTAAGAAAGCATTGTATGGATTGAAACAAGATCCTAGCTTGGAATTACAAGTTGGTTACATACCATGAAGATCAAGGGTTCAAACCTAGCAATTCAGATCCTTCTCTATTCACCAAAAGGGATCACAATGAGGTTATCTATCTATGTGTATATGTAGATGAAATAATTGTGACAAGTGATGATCTAAATGGCATTCAAAGGATAAAGAGACACATGCAAGAGGATTTCAAAATCAGTGATTTAGGTGATCTCACATTCTTCCTAGGTATTCAAGTCATATACATAGATGAAGGAATGTATTTGACTCAACAAAGATACATTCAGAATCTACTTCTTAAGTTCAAAATGGAGAACACCATATGTGTAGGAACACCTTTGGAGATAAATTGTAAACTTTGTGGTTATGAAGGTGAGAAAATTGAAGACATTAAAGAGTATCAAAGCTTGGTAGGTAGCTTGATATATGCTACTCATACAAGGGTAGAAATCTCATATAGTGTAGGAGTGCTAAGCCAATTCATGCACTCACCAAGAAGAACGTGCAAGGATGTAGCTAAGAGAGTACTTAAGTAACTCAAATAGGTATATTCTATCCTTACTCTTCAGATTTGGATATCAAAATCTATTCGGATGCATATTGGGCAAGAGCTAAGGATGATAGAAAAAGCACCTTTAGTTACTTAGCATTTGGAGGTTCAAAGCTAGTGTCATGGAGTTCCAAGAAGCAACCAACACTTGCTTTATTCTCAACTGAAGCAAAGTATAGAGGTTTGACCATAGCAACCCAAGAGGCAATATGATTAGAAGCATTGTATATAGATTTGGGACTTGTGAGTTCTAAACCTCATATTTGGAGATAATGTAAGTTCCAAGCATCTAGCAACAAACCCTATTTTTCATGCAAGAACCAAACACATAGAGGTTCACTACCACTTCATCAGGGAGAATCTCATGGAAAAGGAGATTGAAATTTCTTTTGTTGCAATTGAAAAGCAGGTAGTAGATATGATGGCGAAGGCACTTGATGGAATAAAGCTTTGCAGATTTAAATCAGTGGCAGGTATTCAACCTATTGGAGAATGAAGACTCTATCATACTTTAGCTTGAGGGCGAGCTCTTCGAACATCAATCTTACACTATGCTTGAGGTGGATTTGATCTACATCAAAAGCTATCGTTTTGATTATGTCAAAATATCCATTGAAGCATTCTTTTACTTATGCTCATTTATTGTATTTTTTTAAAAGATCATTTATGGATAATTTACCAGTGTAAAAGCCTAGAGCTTTACACATGTAAATGGAGAAAAAGAGAGCTCAAATTCAAAGAATCTGAGGTGGTAGAGCTTGGCAATCAATGAATCAATCAATCACCTAAATGTAGATCAAACTAGAACTTCATTTTTCCTAGATTGTAGGCAAGTGAATTGATTCTCTTCATTAATTAATCCTGCTTTCATTTGAATTCTAAATCCACTTCTAGCAGTCCTGGAACATTCAAGAGTCTACATAGAGAAATTCAAATCACTTCTACATTAAATGGAGGCAATATACATACACTTGTGGCCATCATTGTCTTGCTACTTCATTTTTTCTACATCATCTTCTTCAACAATAGTAAACCTATAGAGGTTAGTGCTCTCTTTACTGAGCTTCAAATTGGATGACTAAGAATTCATTGAAAAGATATTAGTTTTTAGTTTATGTGTACAAAGTTTCAAAGCATTGGGTTCAGTATATTTTGAAAAATCTCAGTTTTTCTATCTCGAGGTCTATCTTTATGCATCCCTAAAAAATAGGAGGTACCACTATTGAGTAGCAGGTTCATTCCAAAAGCATAATTTGCTTAATTCTTGTAATCTTGTGCATTTTATACACTCAACCTTATTTGTATCATTCCTTGAAAAGGATTTTTTCCAATTGTAATAATGTGGCTGCTATGAGCATTTGAAGGTGATTGTTTCATCCAAAGATAGCAAATTTTTTGAGCTAGTCAATGTGCAAGCCTATTTGTTTTGCATCCACTCTTTCTCCTTGATGCGCCAAAGTACATAGGGGATTCTATTGCAGTTATCACATGCCGATAAGGTCTATTTGAGTCTCCATAAGCTCAAGGGATGTTCGTGTGCTGGTTGGCTGGACCGAAATTCGTCGCTTCACAACTGACTTTTCTTCCTCCAACAAGCTTCTCCAAGTTTTTTCATTTGCTCCTAGAATGGAACATGGAATTGATAGATAGGTACACACTACTCATGCTATCATACATGATTGTAAATTGATTAACTTGGATATTCGTTTATTCATTAGCTTCTTGAGCCAGATAAGCTCATAACCCACTTCATTTAAATCCCTATATTCAACCTCAATCAAGGATAAAGTTAATGTGGGTTGCTTCTTTGCCATCCAAGAGATGACCTCCTTGCCAAGCATCATTGCATATTGACTTTTACTCCTATCATCTTTGGATCCAGCCCAATCAGCCTTTCTATATGCTTTCACCTTCAACTCATATTCAAAGGATAGAATAGACCTTCATTTAATTAACCTTTAAGATATTTGAGTACCCTTTAATGTGGCAAGTTAATGTGGAACCGTAGGTGTGTGAATAAATTGATATGACACACCAATTGTATATGCTAGTTTAGGCCAGGTAATGGTGGCATAATTCAATGATTCCACTAAAGAATTGTACAAGAGTGGATCTTGCACTTCATTATCTTCCATTTAAGTCAATTTTGTGTTTAGCTCCATAGGGTTGCTCAATGGTTTGCATCCTGTGAGTCCATACTTCTTTAATACATCCAAAATATACTTTCTCTGCATAAGCCAAATACCACTATCTTTGTATATGACTTCAATACCTAGAAAATACCTTATATCTCCAAGGTTTGAGATCTCAAACTCCTTTTCAAGCTTCTCTTTTATTTCCTTGATACCATATTCATGATCACTTGTAATAATTAAGTCATCTACATATACACATAAGTAGATAGATGATTCCCCTTTCTTCTTTTAGAACAATGATAAATCTGACTTGCTTTAGTTGTATCAACAACTATCAAATAGTCCATAGGCCTTTGATTCCATGCCCTTGGAGATTTCTTGAGGAAATATAATGCTTTCTTCAACCTCCAAAAATATTCGTCCTTGAATTTGTCTTCAAACGCTAATGTTTGTTCCATGTACACAACTTCCTCTAGCTCCCGATTCAAAAATGCATTCTTCACATCAAGTTGCTACATCGTGGAGTTCTTGCTTGCTGCAACGGCAATGATAGCTTTGATGGTAGTCATCTTAGCCATAGAGATAAACGTCTCCTCATAGTATATTCCATATGTCTGAGCAAATCCTTTGGTTTTAATCCAAGATTTATACAGAGTAATACTACCATCTGAATGCTTCTTAACCTTATAAACCCACTTGTTCCCAATTACCTTCATATCCTTCTTCCTTGGTACAAGAGTCTAAGTGTGATTGTCCTCCAAAGCCTTCATCTCCTCCTACATAGATTCTTGCCATTCCCTTCATGTGTTTTCTTCTTCAAAGCATGTCTTGCTCTTGTAGTCATAATGTCCATCCATTAATGAATCATAGGTAAGTCTTTCAATTAGATGCATCACCCTATCAAACCTTCTTATCTCACCATTCCATTGATTTGGACTCTTTTTGGTTGGTCTTTGATCTCTCCCCCTCCTTCCCATGATGATCTGCATTGAGATCAATCCATAGGTCATCCTCTTCTTCTATTTCTATTATCTTTTCCTTGCGTTTACTCCTTGCATCACTTAATGGACTTGATTTAGGACTAACTTTATCCCATGATGGTTGAAAATGTGACTCCTTTGGTCCACTAAGAACCATGTTCTCTAGTTCATCCTTTGAAATCTTGTTTTTTTCATCTTAATTACCCTACATAGATACATTTGTGGCACAGCAAGGTAAAATGTCATCGAATCTAACATCCATCTATATATTTAGCTCCTTTGTTGTGGGGTCATAACACCTATAACCCTTTTGCTCACCTACCTACCCTATGAAGTCACACCTTTCTGATTTTTCATCAAGGTTAGCCCTTAATTCACTTGGAACCAATGCATAGCATGTGCAACCAAATAATTTCAAGTGTAATATATCAAGCTTTCTATTATACCAAAATTCAAAAGGTGTTGCAGCATGTATACTTGATGTGTGAGCCCTGTTCATGATGTATATAGTTGTGGTTGCTACATCAGCCCAATAGCAATTAGGCATATCTATCTCCTTCATCATGGCCCTCGCACATTTTGCAATGCACCTATTTTTCTTTTCTACCATACCATTTTATTGTGGTATGTATCTACATGTGATTTGTCTTTTGATGCCATTAGTCTCTAGGAAATTAGAGAACTCATGGGAGAAGTATTCTCCCCTTCCATCTGACCTTAAACACTTGATGTACCTATCAGATTCTCTTTCAAACATGGCTTTGAACTTCTTGAATTAATGACATACATATGATTTATGCTTCATACAATAGAGCCAATTCATCCTTAGTGCAATCATTAATGAAAGATGCAAAGTCGTATTACCTCCAATTGAATTCTCCTTTGTTCGTCCTTAAACATCTGTATGGATGAGATCAAGTGGATGATAGCTGACATAATTGCTCTTCCCAAATGTTAGGCTTCACATCCAACGTGAAGAGCACATCCTCCTTCCTACTCTTGGCTATGAATTTGTACCCCTCTTTAGGGTTATCCACAAGCAACCCTTTTGCTTGAACTTGACCTACAATCCTCTCTCAACCATTTGCTCCACAAAGACTAAATTCTTTGTGATTGTGGGAACACGAAGCACATCTTTCAAGCACTTGGCTTTGTGACAGCCATCCAATGTAACATCACCTATATGTGTAAGAGCATGAGGAATATCATCACCTGTTTCCACATACCCTTTGGTTGATCGCACCTTCATGTTTGAGAAGAAATCCTTGCTACAACTCATGTGATTGCTACATCCACTATCAATGTACCATGTTCTTTACCCTTATTTCTTGTATTCACTCTTTTGCATCATAGCTAGCATGCTCGCATTTTCATTTGAAGTAGCTGCATAATTACCTTGACCTTTGTAGGTTGAATTTTCCTTCTCCCTTTGATATCAATCCCTTGCATAGTGTGGTCATGCATGCCACAAATGAAGCAACCTTCTGAGCTTTGGTTGTCTCTATTCCGATTGAACCTTCCTCCTCTACCTTTGAACTTTCATCTCCCTCTTGATTTTTTTCCTTGTTCTTGATCAAAATCGCCATTTGGACCTCTCCCTTGTGGACCACTACCTATGACTTGCCTTGTTGCTCTTCATTTGCCTTTACGTGCATAGAAAACATGGCCTTGATTTCCCTTCGTCTTGAGCCTCCAATATTCATCTCCTTAGTGATTGTCAAGGCCACCAACTGCTCTAATTGTGCAAGAGTGTCTCTCACATACACAGATGTTGTAAAAGCCTTCCATTTCGCATCACCCCTAAGCCCATTCAAGGTGTATGCAAGTTCGATCATCGTCATCTATATGACAACCTATGGAACCCAATGCATTAGTGGCCTCTTAGATTTTCAAAATATAGTCATTTATAACGCTACTATGTGTTGTCCAAGTTGTTGAGTTCATTCTCAAACTGAATCTTCTTGGCTTTGGTTGAAGTGGATTAAAGCCTTTCTAGGCTTTCCCATATGTTCATGGAAGTATCTAGATCTTGTATATGCTCTATCATAGAATTGCTAATGTGTTGAGATAATATGAAGATGACTCTCTTATCTCTCTTATTCCACTCTCTAAAATTCCTTAATTCATCAGGAGTTTGATTCTCTCCTAATCTAGTTCTAGAATCTTTGCCACTAATGAGGCCCCATAATCTTATCCCAATGAGATAGCCAGATATTCTAGACCTCCATGGCTGATAATCATTCTTATCCAACTTCTCGATTTGATTTCTATATTCTGACATGGTGAACTCTGCAACGCTCTACTAGATTCTTTGATGGAGGAAGTGAGAAATAACCATAGATTTTACCTCTCTACTTCAAAAGTTCCTAATAGATGAGATTGATGCTCTCCTTCTTCACTAATAGACTCTCCCTTCCTTGATGTTTGCTTTTAAACTTGATCTAGTAGCTTTCCTTCCTTGAAGATCCCTTTCATTTGATCCTTCTTATATTCTTTTCTATGTTGAAAAGCTTTGATACCAATAATGGAAGAATAAAAAACTCCCACAGCCTTGAAAGAATAGGTGGCCTCATTGGCAAACTCACAAAACCACTGCTCACTCAAACAATCAATTCTCTTAAGTCTGTAGGACTAAATCACAAAGCTTTTGCACACACAAAAGATTTATACAACTTCCTAATGCAAGTTATTTTACTCAAAATGGTTATACCTACTAGGAAAACCAATGCCTCCAAGACAGATTAGTTATGGCCTTCACTAGGCATACATAGATAAACTACTGCTCACTTCTAAACCTAGTTCTCTCAGAATATGCAAAAATTCAACATAAGCTTTGAGAAAACTTTAGAAGACAATAGAAACTGCATGAAAAAGCAAATACTACAAGAAATTAGTGAGAAATAATAAGAAAACGTTTCTAAACACTTAACATTATCTAGCGTAGAAATTTGTGTGATAGATTTGGCATCACAAAGATGAGTGAAATCTCTCAAGCAAGCAGGGGATTTTCTAAGCAAGTGCTCTACTATCTTATTTCAATGCTCAAAGACCTAACACACATACGGGATCAGAAATTCAAAGTATTTTTTTGCGTTTATATAGATTTGAAAATATTCCCTATAAGCTAGGAGTCACTTTTCCTAAATTATAGGCTTTTATCATACCCAAATGTGATTGATGATTTATGGCTGTTGTGAGTGGATTCAAAACTCAAATTTGAGCTTGACTTCTCCTGGTTGATGTCTTACTTCATGTACCTCCAAGTGGCATCTATCCAATGTTCCACCTACGTATTAAGGTTGAAGCTTGAATTTCAACACTAAGTGTGATAGGCGGTAATTGACTACTATGAGGGGGCTTTCAAATAAAAATTTGAATACAAGTCTTCATGCTTGATATCTTGCTTCTCATTGCTTTAGGTTACATCCATCCAAAGTCTCCATAAGCTCCTAAGGTTGGAGCTTGAATTTCAACATTTCTTACTCTTGGATTCTCTTGAGATATATTCTCCCTCTGAATCTGATCGTAGGCATTTTATATACATTCCTAACTACTTTTCAATAGGGTAGTCCAAGTTGCTCATCAAAACTCTCTTTTTCATTAGAAATATTTTCTTTACCTTTCTTGGATGTACTTGATGAATTTGTTGGGTTAAATTTTTTGTGCAATCTTCCACTCCAGAGTTTTGAGTTAAGAGTCAAGATTAAGTGCTTCTTTCACATTACCATAAAGGCTTTCCACTTCATCAAACACCGCATATCCTTACTTTCACCTCTCATGTGATTGGGTTTTAATATTTATATCCGTTTTTCACAAGGGAGTACCCAATGAAGATTATTTTTTCTTTTGGATCATGTTTTGTACTCAACTCATTTGGACCATGTACATATGCAATACAATTGAATACTTTCATTTTGGGTTTTCACCTATGAACCTCTCTCCAGGTGTAACTGATGTACAAGAGAAATCAAAGTTCTATTCATGACATATAGAATAGTGTGTAGAGCTTCTACCCACTAATAAGTAGGCATATTTTTTCAGCCATCAAGGCTATTACTATTTTTGCAATACTCTTTATAAAACTATTGAGTTCATTTGATATGTACTCACCTCCTCCATAAGGTCTAATGTCTAAATATAATTTTGTATCTACCTCCCCACCATAGCCTTGCGATTCTGAAGTAAGTAAACATGTCACTCTTCTACTTCATGAAGTATACCCATACTTTTCGTATACAAGCATCAATGAGATGTTTGGGAGTCGTAACACACTTTGATCCCTGCATATAACCTTGAAAGCTCTTCCATTCACATGAGAAGTCTTTTATTCCACAATTCTAGCTCACTTGGGGTTTGAGACCCAAGGTTGAATAGAGCTGTATTTTACATTTCTCCCACTTCAAATTTGAAGAGTCTACCATGCTTCTCACCTCTCGCTATCTTCTTAAAGCCTTGACATGGACTTTTCACACAAGCTCCATCTTTTGTGAACCTAAGTTACAGGCCTTTTCCAACTATTTGGCCTATACTTAATAGGTTTTTAGTAATAGTGGGTACTTAGAAAATCTTACTCTAAGTGTTTCTTTTCCCATTTGGAACTCTAACATTGCTAATCCTTTACAAATTGTATTTGATGTCATCCCCACTTTGTAATTCATGCTTATGCTTTGGGTTCTCCAAGTATGATAGAAGAACAACATTGCATACAACATGGTTTGAATGAACAGAATCTATATAGGATAAATGCTCATCTTCTTTACCTTCTTTATGAATCAAATTCATTAGGTGTAATGAATTTGTGCCCCTTGTGTTCCAAGTCCACCTCTATCTCCTCCTTTTTGTTTCTTCCATTGACCCAAAAATTTTGAGCGGTGTGGTTGGTCTTATTATAGATGGTGCAAGGTTAGCTCTCTTTTCCTTTTTTTTATCTTGCTTTGCTCACTATAACATTTGAGGGGCATATTGATGATGTCTATACCGATGGTCACTGCTCGGCATCGGTATGAACATTGGAAAAATCTAATTAAGCATATCGACGGTCACTTGACCATCGGTATGACCGTTTAAAACGGATAGTCAAGATGCTTTGTGATCGCCGATATAAAGGCCGATATAAGCATCGGTATAAGCATCAACATAAGCGTCAGTAATTTCGAGTAATTTATTGGTGCTCATACTAGCACTTATACCAGCACCTATATATCGGCACCGTGTTTTAAACATACCGGGACCCGAAAGCAAAAATCAACATTATGCACATCTTTTACACTGAGTACTGCTTGCTTCTCTCGAACTTGTGGAGGCAAACTGAATTGTGACCTGCATTGCCTTGTGCACACACACACACACACTGTTGCTCTAGCACAATGGTGAGAACCACGTTAAGAAGCTCCACCTCCTTAATGTCAATCAGCAGAAGAGATAGGAGTGATATGAAGATCGTGAATGTGAGATGAAGTGAGAGTGAAGGTGAGAAGCATAGAGATGCACACACACACATACACACACACTACGAAGAGACAAGCAAGACACAATGGAAAGTGAGAGATCAACTCTATTGCCCCAGAACACTCTTACAACTCAAAGTAGCTCTAAGCTCACACTAACCAATACTAAGTAACCTCAAAAATGAGCTCTCTAGCTCTTTTTATAGATTCTAGACTAGTTTTGACCGGTTTCACATCTAGTGACCGGCATAGTTAAAAAATAGGTCTTATGCGCTATTTGAGAGGGTAAACGGTGTCTAAAAATAACCAAAATTGATACGCTCATTCTACCTAAGCTCCTCAAGCTCGAGGACTCCTCGGCTTGCACAAAATGGAGCTATGGATTACAAAAAGGGTTTTTCTATGTTACATATGTTACAATAGTGATGAACATCACTGTTGGAGGTTTTTGAAGAATATATATAAAACATAATCTTTGAAAACTTGATTCGACTGGCTCCCTGCTCTATCTTTACATGCTTCCGTGTCTTCTATGCCTCTGGCTACTGCTACTGCCAACACCCCCTCCCTCTCGCTTCTGTCGTCCTCGACAGGACCTTGTTGTGCGATCTGTCGGATGTAGTTCTGTAGGAGGTCTTGAGCAAGGGTGTGCTCTGATATCCGAATACCTCGGGCCAGATCTGCCTCGAGTTTCTCCCAATCAATTGGTTGCGGTTCGTTGGGTGGTGGGAGTCGATAATGTGTGGAATAAACCATCTGTTCACAGGCGAATAGTTGCAATAGGTGGGTTGGCCTGCCGATGAACACTTCTGAATGGTATTCCCAAAAACCGGTTGTGAACATTTCTTCGAAGGTTTGCTTGTAGCACGCCAGTAAGTATTTGATTCTGCAATGCCAGGCGTAACACACCCGTAGCGATGGCGTTGTACTCATATCATATGTAAGATCTAGATTGCCATGCTCGAAGCCCGGGGTGTTTACATGGGGTGCCTTGACGCGTCTGAAGACTTTAAAAACCATTTGCATCATGTCAAATATCTTGACAGTCATGTGCGCTGCTATATAGTCCATGTGTTTCAAGTGAGGGATCCAGTGGCGAATCGTGGCCATCATGTATCCGATTGTAGGTGGTCCTGTAGGTGGCTTGAAGTATGGGTAGTTTATCCAATCCTGGCATTGCTTGTTGTTTTGTATCTTAATCGCAAATGCCTTCCAAGAACGGCGACGTGGCACTGGTCCCCAACATGGGTTGTATTTTAAGTGTAGTGATGCCTTAACCCAAGTACTCATCATCTCAAGATATTCTTGTAAAAGATCTTTACGCCAATCTGGTTGATAGATCTCGCCTTGCTGCGCATCCAGTGGCAAATCCTCAGGTTCAAATTGAGTAGCGTGAGATGGTTTCTTGCCTGTTTCTTTCTCTATGGCTAACTGATATTCTGCCATTAACATGAAATACGGTTTGTACTATAACTCATGCCCTGATATATATCTGCGCGGGGCCAAATGAGCAAAGTAGGGCGACTGTAGAATTCTTTCCTCAATCATTGCCATTGCGTGCAACTGCGCCTCTACTCGTGCTGAGTGGGTGGTTCCAAGCTCTTCAATTTTCTTCATCCATGCGGGAGTAGGAAGTTCGTAAGTCGTTTGGCCTTCAGCCGTGACTCGTCCGCCTGGGATGGGTTGGGGCTCGTAGGCTTCTTCAAAAGTTTCCTCCATCGGAATAGTTACATTTTCTTCATCAGCTGGGAGCTCTGGTGGGGAATCTGGCCTTGGTGGTGCTTCATATATAGCTATCCACGATTCAAGAGTAGATACCTGGGCCCGTAGTGCGTTGAGTTCCTCTAGGATGTCAGGAGATGGGTCCGCAGGAGCTGGTAGTCCTTGTGTTGCAGGTGCTCTGAGCTGAAGTAGCTTATGATCTTCTTTTAGCTTTTGATATTCTTCGCTCATTCGATCGTATTCATCGAGCAATCTGATGTGATCATCGAGCAACATTTTCATTGATTTGGAGGGCACTGCTTTGAACCAGCCAGGACTTAATGGTTGGTCTGGATGATCGAGAGTAGCTTCTAAATTTTCTCTGTTCTGCTCTTGTAGCCGCTGGTTCTCTTCCTTTGCTCCTGCTAGATGTCTTCTGAGTAAGCCCATGTTCTGTGTAAGCGTCGCATTGCGAACTGTCTGGGCCCTTAACAAATTGTCAAGATCAGCAGTGGCCTCTTTGGCTTTCTCTTCACTTTCTACTTCCAGTTTGTGGTATGCCTCACGGATTTCTTGGTATCTGGTGTTTAGGGAGGCGTTCTCAATCGACAATCAATTAAGCTGTGACTGTAAGTCGTTGGTTGTCCTCTACAGCTGCTGATAATTATTTCCAAGAGATGTGAACTCATCTCTTACTTGCGTCATACACATGAACATCTGTTGAAACGCAGTATCTACAGTGGATGATAATATTAATGATGTGCTAAGCAAAGATGCAGTAGGTGTAGATGCAAAGGGAATGGGGAATGGGGGTGGGAAAGTGGATGCTGTGGTGATTGTAGAAAACTGTGGTGTGCTTAAATATTGTGGTGCCACAAATGAAGTGAGGGGAGGTGCAGTGGGTGGTGATATATCCATATCGCTGGATGTGGTGTCGAGTGTGGTGACTGTGAATAGTGGTGTGATCATGGGTAAGTGTGTGGGTGTAAATACAGGATTTACAAAGGTTGAGGAGTAATTTACAGAGGGGTTGTCTTGGACAGCTTGGTGGAAAGGGGAAAGAGGAGTTACAGTGGGTCGGGGAGGTGAGACTAGGGAGAAGGTTAATGGAGGTGGGAATGGAAAAAGGGGTCTTGGAGGTGTGGGGAAGGATGGAAAAGATGGATGGAGAAATGGGTTGGATAGAAAGGTGGATGTGTTAGGGGGTAGACTAGGTTGAGTGGGTGCGGGAATTGTGGGCTGAATGGGAGTAAGGACGACTTCTGCTACTCTGCCGGAGAAGGAGGATGTTGTTCTAGGAGAAGGAGGTTGTATGGGGGAGACTGGATGGATGGGAGGTGATGGAGGAGCGATTAGGGTGGTCGGTACTTCGACGACTGTGGTGGTATGTACAGCGGTAGTACGGGGTGGGGAGTCGACGATAATGGTGTCCTCTGCCAATGAGCTTTCAGGGACGAGACGTGCTTCCCTAGCATGTTCTGAAGATTTTCCGGCGGTGGGTATCAGTAGACGGATTCTACACGGGTCATACTGCGGTAGCGGTTTTCTCTACAAATATCTTAAGGCTTCAGTGGGTCCAACTGATTTGACAAGCTCTCTGAAACCTCTGATATATACTTCTTCGAACCCGCCCCAGACAAGCTCCTGTTCTATAAGTGTTTGGCTCTCTTCGTCAGTCAACTTCTTGCGCGCCCAAACCTTTTCCATAGTACGGTATAACTTTTTGATGGCCAGAGTATAAGCTGCTGCTTCAAAGGTTTCTTCTTCGTGTGTGCTCGTGTCACCTTGGGTATCGATTTGTTGTCCTTGTTCGTCTGTTTGCACATGTTCTTGGGATTCATGAGTTCCCTGGTTGGCTTCATCATTGCCTTCATCATCGTCAGTTTCTGTTCTTTCTTCCTCGGAACTGGACACTAATTGTCCTTGTGGTTGATCTCGCGGTGTGGTAGGGTAGCTGGGCCTTTCATATTCCTGAGAGAAGATCTGGCCTTTTGAAAACTAAAATTCATTTGAAAATACATCTTGCATCTCAAAATCAAATGTGGTGTCTACTTGTTCTGCTTCTAAATGGGGTATCGGAAAAGAGAAAGCTTCCGCACCAATAGTGGTGGTAACTTCTGCTGTAGTGGTGGTAGGTCCTAGGACTGTGGCTGCTTGAGTAGTGACTGTGCTGGTAGTGCCCTCCGTTGTAACTGTTCTTGATAACCTTATATGAATGGGTTGTTTTCAGTAGGAGACTGTTCAGGAGAGGGTTGTGGTGAGGGTGATTCTGGCACCTAAAGACAGGGGATAGTTCCTCTCATTCACTTTCCTGCTCTTCCTTTGCTAGGCTTCCTAGCTTTCTTCGTTGTTCCTTTAAATGCTTTTAGCTCCTCACTTGTCAATGCACGTTCGATCGGCAAGTCATATGCTAAGCACATATATACAATTCTAGTCAGTGCGCAGCATCCATTGATGACTTTCTTTCTTTCCCATCTATGTTGTGCTAAATACATCTGATCAATGATCCAGCTAGCTAGATCAACTGTCTGGGGTCCAATACAAGATAAATACAAACCAAACCATATTTGTTTGTGAGGCATTGTGAATCTGTCCTGAGCGGGGAAAGCAAAATGCTGCATACATATCCTCAACGGTTTTGAAAGCTCAGGTGTGATCGCCGAAATCTCTTCCCACTTTGTAACATCCCCACATTTCATAGGGTCTGGAACTAACCTTTCTCGCTCTGTGGGCGTGTGGGTTCCATGAATCTTGATGGCAGCTCGAATCAGATCTTTAGAAAGATAAAATCTTTTATATGGTGGATCGTTCACTAAAGATGGCAAAATAAAAGTTCCGGGCAGGTCCTTATTCTCCGAAGCTATCAAAGTGGTGATTAAGTAATAGCATCTGTAGAAGTCAGGTTTAGGCAAAGGGTCACTGAAATACTCTGTGAAGCCGGCTCTTGCCCAAACATGTGTTAAGTCTTGTGTGTTCTGTAGCCCTTCGAACTCTCTTGAGAGAAACTGATATTTGCCCCAGGTACGGTCATCAAAAGTCAGATTAGCCTCAAATATAAACTCAACATCCGCCAAGGGTCCTGCTAGCCCTTGAAACCAGTGAGGATTACGATGAATCTTCTCAGTATACCCTCTAGGAGGGTCCTCAATAGGCATCGGTCCTGAGAAACCTTGAAATTTTGGCGGTGGAGCCGTCGGATGGGGCTCAGCGAGTAAATCACTAATAGTAGCCCTGGGTATACTGATTCCAGCTTCAGATGGTCCTTCTTCGGTTTGCATGATGATTGACATGCTAATGGAAAAGATCTGCTACAAAAGATTAGCACATTAGTATAGAAATTAATTATGATCCCATTAAGGTGAGACCGCAATCCCTTTCCATAGCCGATGTGTAACCCGTGTAGCCAAGTGTTGTGATGTGATTGATGCAATGCTTCTTGCAGAACTAGTGCAGGTCTCTAGACACCTATATGTTTTCAGATATTGCATGTAGTTCTTTGATGAGATGTTATTACAGGTGATGTTGGGTTATAGTGTGTGAATTTATACAAGGTTCAGTCATGAATGAGTTATTACAAGGTTGTAGATTAGTCGGGGTGGTAGTTATGTTAGACAAAGGGTTAGGAGAAGACTTCTGGATACGTTTCGGTATCCACTTCCTAAGAGTTTGTGATCGGGTGATAGGTCTCTATGGAGGGACAAAAGATGAGTTCAGATGTGGTGGTATTGAGGCTTGAAGAGATTTCTGAGGGGTGCATATTACAAGGCTTGAGGGTTGAGCTATAATACACTGTTTGGGTACCCAAATCTCCGTGGGTGTGGGTCGGTTTGTAAGGTACTTTTTGTCGATCCAAATTTGTCGAAGGTTTGTGTTCGTAGAAGAATGTTCAGAAGACCTTGGATACTGTCTCTGCTTCTGCTGAAACTTCTTCTTGTCATTGTCTGCATTGTTGAAAGTTTTCGGTGTTTTTTATCCTTTTGGCACCCATATTTGTCTTGTGCCTCTTGCTTTATGATACTGATACTGCTTTCCTCTTTGTGTCGTCTGATATTCTCGTCGGTCTGGGTTTCTTCGTCGTGGTTGACTCTTTTGTGGTTGAGGTTGAGAGGTCGGATGGACACTCTGCTTTGGAAAAGAAGGGAGGTCCAACACTTGTGAAACCTGCCCATTAGGAAGTGCTCCGTTTTGTACCTTTAATCTAGGCCAGTCCGCTAAGTGTGGAAGGATGGGCACCGCAGGGTGTTTTTCCCATGTGTCCGCTAATGTAACCCACCTAACCATTGATTGTGTCCATTTGACCAAACAGTTGGGTAATTGCCCCTTCTAATTTGCAAGAAGCCCAAGGGAAAATCTCATGACGTCCTTCTGATTGACAATTGTCTATAGCCAAGCCCGCGTGGGTTGGTGTAGACGTAACGTGATTGATCTGACCAAAGATCTTTCGGTCTTCCGTTGCATGCATTTCATAGGGTCTAGGGCTACAAACCTCAGTCGGAATGCCATTAGGGAAGTCAAGCGGTATCACTCGCTTCTGATCTAAGGTTCCAATCTGCAAGGAGCCTTGTCTAAGATTTAGGTCCACTGAGTGATCGTATAGCCAATCTTGGTCGAGGATTAGGGGTTCTATCAGGTCATCATCATGGCACACTAGTAGTTTCACTGTCAAGGTCACTTCGTTTATGAGGATAGGAAGGTCCACCTCACCCATGCAAGGGGTTTCCATGCCTCCTAGCCCTATGAGGTATGCCTCAATTGGCCGCATTTCTATTCCTGAATCCTTATAGTGGGACCATCTAATCGCACTAGTCACAGCACCTGAATCAATTAAAACCCTGAGCTCTTGGCAAGGTTTGCCGTGCTCTAGCCTGACTGTAATGAATGGTCTCCTGTCCACTATGCTAGGATGAGTGGTTGACTTTACTTGACACATGGCCATGGGGTATCTGGGTGATGTTTCCAGATGGTTATAATGTTCTCTCCCTAGTCCTTGTCTTCTTAAAATCATGCGCTTAATGCGTTCTATAGCTTCTGCCTGAGCTTCAGCTCGTATTCTATTTTCTTCCTCCTTACGCTTCTTTGCCAACGTGAGTCGTCTAAGCATATCCTCAGTAAGAGGTTCCTGGTATAACCTGACTCTACAGCCACTAATGTAATTAGGCATTATATCTCATTCTAAAGTGGCTAATTGTACTGCTCCACTTGTTGAGAGTCTGTTAATGATCATAGGTCCATAACCTCGCTTTTCTAACTTCCGTGCATGCTGTTTCAGAGTATATACTACAACTAAATCTCCTTCTTTCGAGCCTTTATCTTTCACATGTGCATCAAAATATGCTTTATGTCGCTTCTTTGCTGCATATATTCCTGCTGCTGCTTTCAGCCTGGTTTCTCCTAATCGTTCCAAGTCCATTATTCTTGTTGATAATTCATGGCCGGTCCACTGATGTTCTTGTGCAACCTTAAGGGTCGGTATCAAGAAGTCCAAAGGAAGCACAACATTCTGACCAAAAGCCATCTGAAAGGGAGTTGCATTGAGTACGGTCTTGTAGGCCACTCGATATGCCCAAACAGCGTGGTGTAACTGTTTGTCCCAATATGAACGTTTGCTGTTCACGAGTTTCGTCAGTACGTTACAAAGGATCTTGTTAGTGCTTTTAGCCTGACCATTGGCCTGAGGATGAAATGGTGCGGATTTCTTGTGTATCACCATAAAATCCTGTAACAAATATTCAATGACTTGGTTTAGAAAGTGAGTTCCTCGATCGCTCACTAACTCTATAGGCAATCCATATCTTGTAAAGACATTTTCAAATAAGAATTTTGCAGTCATGTGTGCATCATTCTTTTTTGTGGCTTTTGCCTCTACCCATTTGGTAAGATAATCTGTGGCGACAATAATGTATTCAGCATGTGTACCTTTTGCAGGGGGGTTAATGGGTCCTACAAAGTATATACCCCACTTAGAAAATGCACGTCGCCCATCATGGGTTTCAATGGCATTTCATCTCTGCGAGTAGGAAACTGAGTTCTTTGGCACACATCACATCTCTTTACATAGGTATGTGCATCCATGTGAAGAGTGGGCCACCATAATCCTGCAAAGAGGATGGCTTTGATTATCCTATCGGGTCCAAAGTCTCCTGCAACACCTTGGTGTGCAGTCTCTAGTATGCTCAGATAATCGCTTTCATGAACACATTGTCTTAGGTATCCATCTCGTCCTCGTTTGTGTAGATTATCGCCAATAAGTGAATAGTCTTGAGCTTCCTGCTCTAGACTTTGTTGTCGCGCTAAAGTCATTCCTTGAGGGAATGTTTTCGTCCTCAAGTATGTCACTACAGGTTCACTCCAGTCTGGTGTGAGAGACACGTGATACAATGTAGCATGTTCTACTGGTGGTCTTTCACAACAAACATGGCATTCTTTACACAACTTATAGACATCTGCTTCCATAGAAGGCCAATATACTCCTAGTCTATGCAGAGTCTGCAAAGTATGATGTTTCGAATGATGTTGCATCAATGCACCTACATGTGCTAATTGCAACCAATTCGCATGTTCTGATTCATCTACACAACAAGCAAGAATCTTTTGATTATCCTGTTTATATATGCTTCCTGCTATGATTTGATATCTTTTAGACTTTGTAATCTCTCCTTCCTTGATCCTTATCTTAGGATTCTTGGATCCATACGTGAGAATAGGGACTATCGGCTTAGCCCATTCTGGTGCTATCTCAAGGTTAAACAAGTATGCATCGGGTAATTCGTCCGCTATTCCTTGAGGAGCTTCTCCTGTGGTTAATCTTGAAAGGTGGTCAGCTCTAAGATGTGTCTTTCCTTTCCTTACTACCACTTCAAAATCGTACTCCATGAGTAATAGAAACCAACGTATTAATCGTCCTTTGTTACATGGATTGTTGACTAAGTACAATAGGGCTTGATGATCTGTAAAGAATTTGAACTTGTTTGCCAACAAATAATGTCTGAATTTCTTTACCGCGTAGATCATCCCTAATCCTTCTCGTTCCGTAGTGGTGTAATTTCTTTCTGCTGTGCTCAACTGTCTACTCGCGTAAGCTATGGGAAGATCTATATTTCCTTCATATTGTATGAGATGGCTAGTTTGGATCCAGAGGAGAGAATGGCATATCCTTGCACTCACTGATAGATGAAGTTGCAATCCCAAGCATTGTCCATAGTCGATGGATGTTCTTCTTAGAGCGCTTTATGAAGACATTAAAAGGGTTTGTTCGATAGAGAGCACATCCAAAGGGTAGCATGGGAGAGGGATGGCTCATACAAGAGTCTCTTGTATTCATAAATTAGTTTCTACGTATGTCCGATTTAGAAATGCCTCGCTTATGGAGCGATGATAGAGATTTTTGTCTCATAGGTGATGAACCGCTAGGTAAAGGGTTGCAAAGAAAAATGGATGCAGCTTTCAGAGAGAAGGCAATGAAGTTTTGCATCGTTAACTCTGAGCCTATGCATAAGTGGTTATAAAAGTATGAGCTTGCCAAGGAGAGAAACGCAAAGGAAAGAGCTCAGTTTCAAAGGAATCATTCCACTCGATTTTTGCCCCTTCCAGAAAATCTTCAACCTCTTCCACCCTTTCCAGCAAGCAGATAGCTAGATACAACGATTTCACAAGCAAAGACAGCGGATGAAGATATCTCTAAAGAAGAACAAGAACTCGCAAAGGGATGTGATTGGGAGTATTCTTAATACGGTACACTATGGTCTCATGGAAGACACTTTTGGATTGCATGAATTGACAAAAAACGGTCTACTTTTGATAGTGGGGTGATGGTGAATGTTTTGCAAAAAAGTAGAGTGAGTGCAAGATATGATGGTGCTCAAGAAAGCAAGCTAGATTATTGTGGAGTGGTTCAAGATATCTTGAAGCTATCCTTTAGGAAGTTTGATTACTTTGTTTTTTATGTGAAATGGTTCAAAGTAGTCACCTCTAGAAGAAACGCAACAGTGAGGTGGAATAAAAGTGGTTTGCTTCAAGTCGGCTCCATAAAATTATGGATGGATGAAAGAGATACATTTGTACTTCTCAAACACTATGAGAAAGTTGTTTTTATACCAGATTCCAAAGAACAAGAGTGGCTATTTATTTTACAAGTCTCCCCATGTAGTAGACAAATTTGTGAGAACATAGATGTAGAAAAAAGTCCATCCGTGGTGGACTCTGAGATTCATTCCATAGTCGAGGAGGAAGAGATCATTGTCCGAGAAGAAGAGGTCCTTGAAGAAGATGAGACACAGGATGAAGCAATAGATGATAATCAAGAACAAGCTAGCATACCAAGTGATTTAGAAGTTGCCAATATAGAGATAGATATTCTTTGTGCATCAGATCTCCAAGAGGATGCTAGAATAGAGGAGTTTTGAATCAAACACTTGTATGTACTAATTTTCTTTATTTATACAACAAATTTGTATAGTAGAAAGGAAAAATAGGTGCATTGCAAAATGTGCTAGGGCTATGATGAAGGAAATGGGAATGCCAAATCGCTATTGGGTTGATGCAACAACCACACCCATATACATCATGAACAGAGTACCCACATCAGATATACATGCTATAACACTCGTGAAGCTTGGTATAATAGAAAACAAGATGTATCATACTTGAGAGTGTTTGGTTCTAATTGCTATGTGTTAATACCAAGTGAATTAAGGAGAAAATAGGATGCTAGATAAAAAACATGTGTGTTTATAGGGTATGAAAGCGAAGAAAAGGGGTATACATGCTACAACCAAACAATAAGGAGCTAAAGGTATTAAGGGATCGTAGGTTTGATGAGCTTTTACCTTGAAATTCTTCAAACGTATCCATGGAGGAAAATTAAGATGAAGAAGGAAGGAACTCATGAGAAAATGAAGAACCAAAAATAATGGTTCTTAAGGTATCGCATAGACAATCATCATGGAGAGGAGATATCCCCACATAAACTCAACTTATTGATGCAAGGAATGAAGGCCTAGCCAAGATCACACAAATTGAAGAAGATGAAGACTTGTGGATAGATCTCAATGCAAACCATCATGAACAAGGGGGAGGGATAAAAAATAAACAAAAATTATCCAAATCAATGGAAAGGTCAAATAAGAAGGTATGATAGGGTAAGGTATCTAGTCCGAGGTTTACTTATGATTCATTCATGGATAGAAACTATACATATATGAGAAAAGTTAGTGAAGAACCCAACATGCTTTGAGGAAGTAAATATATGCAAGGAATGTCAAGAGTGTATGTAGAATCAAATGAAATCTTTGGAGGATAATCACACTTTGACATTATTACAAGGGAAGAAATACATGAAGGTTATTGAACAAATGGGTATATAAGGTAAATAAGCACACATATGGTAGCATTGCTAGGTATAAATCAGCCCTTCTAGTTAAAGGTTTTGCTCAAACATATGGAATGCATTATGAAGAGACCTTTGGCCCTATAGGAAATATGAATACCTTGAGAAAGATCATAGCAATCTGCAACTAGCAATCATTGGAAGATGTATTAGCTAGATGTGAGGAATGCTTTCATAAATGGAGAGCTAGAAGAGGTGGTATACATGGACCAACCATTAGGGTTTGAACATAAAAACAAAGGTGATTATGTTTTCTAGTTAAAGAAGGCACTCTATGTTCTCAAGAAAGCCTCAAGGGCATGGGACCAAAGGCTTTTAGACTATTGATCAGTTGTGGGTACAAACAATGCAAAGGTGATCCATCACTACTCTACAAAAGAAAAGGTGAAGCATCTCTCTACTTATGCCTATATGTAGATCACTTGATTATTACATATGATCATGAATAAGGAATCAAGGACATCAATTAGAGGCTTGCAAAGGAGTTCAAGATCTCAAAACTTGGAGATTTGAGATATTTTCTAGGTATTGAATTCATATAGAAGGATAATGGCATCTATCTCATGAAAAGGAAATACATCTTGGATGTATTGAACAAGCATGGACTTACAAGTTGCAAACAATTTATTAATCCAATGGAAATTAATATGAGATTAACTTTAATAAAAGGTGATGAAGCTAAGGATGCACTCTTGTACATGTCTATAGTGGGATTTTTTAATTATGCCACTACCACAAGGCTTGACCTAGCATATATAGTCATTCTGCTATCTCCGTTCATGCACACACCTAAAGTTCCCCATTTACTTGCATCTAAGGGAGTACTCAGATATCTGAAAGGTATTCTAAATGAAGGCTTTCAAGATGATTTGCAGGTGAAAGCATCGATACATGCTTTTTTGGGCTAGATCCAAAGAAGACAAGAGGATAACAAGTGGATATATAGTGATGATAGGTAAGAAATTCATTTGATGGATGGCAAGGAAGCAACCTATAGTTGCTCTATCTTGTACAAGAGAAAAATTCAGAGCATTAAGACAAGTTACATGTGAGCTCATGTGGTTTAGGAAGTTTATGGTTGAATAAAATTTTTAGGTCAATCAATTTCCAATCATGGGTGAAAACATGAGTAATGTGTACCTATTTTCCAATCCTATGTTCCATGCTAGGAGCAAACATATAGAGGTACATTACCACTACATCAAAGAGTGAGAAGGTTCTCAATAAGGAGGTACAAATCTAACACATAAGTACCAAGGACCAGTGTGCTATGGTGTTCATCAAAGCATTGGACTCAACCAAGCTAACAAAGTTCAAAAGAGGTGCAAGAATGATGGAGCTAGGATGAAGACTTGAAGGTTGAAGCTTGAGGGGGAGTGTTGAAAATCAAGCTCCACCTTAGGAGCATATGAACCTTCCCATTTGTTGAAACTTGGTGTATCATGAAGCAAGAAGCCAAGCACGAGTATTACTATATTCAAATTTGAATTTGAATCCCTCTCATTACTCTCAATAGGTGTGTTGAATCCTATTTTCTAACAAATGAGCATCCGATCATTTAGGGAATCTTTTTTGAGTCATATAAACACATCATGTGCTTTGAATTGTGAAGATACCACATCTTTTATCACTTTGAGAATTTCAATAAGCTATTAGACCTCTTTCTAAGCAAGTCCTTTCTTGCTTAATTATTTTCTTCAGACTTTCATTAGCCATAGGTCACACTCAAATTTGTTTGCATAGGAGTTAGTTAGCTTTGAGTGCTGAGAAAAGTTCCCTTTCCATTTTTTATTATTTCTTGTAATATTTGTCTTGTTATAAAGATAATATAATCTTCTAAATTTGGATTGGATCTCAAGTTGGATATGTCCATATTCTGAGAGAAATCAAGTCTCAATTGAAGGAGTGGCCTCTATGTGCATGGCTAGTGAAGGCAATAAGTAGTTTGTCTCAGAGGCATAGGTTTTTAGAGTAGAATCAAGTAATTTTAGTGTGATAACTTGCATTCAAAATTCCCAATGGTTTAGTTTTAGTCTCCAAATTATATTGGTCTCATTCCATCGGAACACAATGGATTTTTTTTTTAGTGAATAGAGGTATCTGTGAACATACCTATGAGTCCATTCATGCTTCAAGCTACATAGGAAGCTTTACATTCTCCCATCATCAATAAAGCCCAAAGGGCATGGAATCAAAGGCTTCTAGACTACTTAAGCAGTTGTGGATATAAACAAAGCAAGTCCAATTTTTCATTATTCTACAAAAGAGAAGGTGAAGCATCTCTGCACTTATTTGTGTGTATAGATGACATGATTACTAAAGGTAACCATGAAGAAAGAATCAAAGATATCAAGAGAAGGATTGTGGATGAGTTTAATATCTCAGACCTTGGAGATCTAAGATACTTCCTAGGTATTGAGGTCATATAGTAGGACAATGATATCTCACTCATGCAAAGGCAATACATTTTGGATGAACTAAAGAAGTATGGACTTATAGGTTGGAAACCATTGAGAAATCCAATGGAAGTCAATATTAAATTGAATCCAATTGAAGGTAATGAAGTTCAAGATGTAGTCGTATATAAATCCATTGTGGGCTCTTTGAATTATGCCGCTATCGCAAGACCAAGACTAGCATAAATAGTTGATGTGATATATAAATTCATGCACACCTAGAGTCCCTCACTTATATGTAGCTAATATAGAGCTTAGGTATCTCAAAGGAACTTTCAATGAAGGTCTTTTCTATCCTTTTGAAGATGATTTGTAGGCAAAAGCATATACAGATGATACTCAGTCTAGATCCACATAAGAAGGAGAAGTAGAAGTGGATATGTACTGATCCTAGGCAAGAAGGGCCTCTCATGGATGGAAAAGAAGAAATCAACATTTTCTTTCTCTTAGAACCACTTGCTAAAAAAAAAAGCAGTCTAAAGGAAAGTAGCAGAAGAAGGATTAGCATTTGTGCACATATTAGGATCATCAGCAAACATCTGAAAGCCAAGTTTCATTGAAGAATTAGAAATGTATATAAAATTAATGTTTCTTTTCTTCAAATCATCTTTAACCATCCAACCCAATGCATACCTAGCTACGGCCAACAAGAGGGGAGCTAGGGGATAGCCTTGTCTAATGGATTTACATAGCTTGAAAAGTTCAAAGAAATAACCATTCGTGAAAACCCTAGAAAATGTATTTCCAAAAAAGGTACTGACATAGTTGATAAATCTTATCCCAAAACCTATATCATGAAGAGATTTGAGAACAATATCCCACTCAATCCTATTCTTTGCTTTATTGGATTCGACTTTGAAGAAGCAATGGTCTTGTTTTACGCCCCCTAGTTCACTTTTAAACCCTCCTAGATGGATATGATAGCATCTAGGATGAATCTACCTTTTATAAACCTTTTTTGCTCAGGATGACTAGATTCACGATGGAGATAAGTTTTCTAGCAAGAGAAAAAGGAAATATCTTGTAGATGGTGGTCAAATAAGTGAAAGTCCTCCAATTTTTTATGTCTTTTTTGTTTTCTTTTTATGTATCAATCTAATCACCCTAGTATTCATGTGGATAGGGAGAGCACCTTTCCTAGTAGCCTCTTCCCAAATCAAGAGAGTGAATGTTGTCACGATCTTAACTCACGTGCACACAGAGGTTATGAATGCCAAAAACACACAGAGTAAATAGATATGCAAGAAGATGAGACAGAACACAGTATTGGGTGCAATCTCCCCCATGCACTCTGTTTTGATAGTCCACAGAGTGCATGTATTTATAAGATTTTTTGATTATGTCAAAAAGAGTGGTTACATGAGAGCGGCTTCAAAAAGCAAGCCTGTAACTAAAATTTGGTAACTTTCAAAAGGAGCCTTTGCTTTTAATATCAAAAATTGCGATCTACAATGACCCTTATTCTAACCACTATTTTTCTAATTGTGTCTAACAATAGAACCTTTTACGCCGGTTTATTTACAAACTAAATAAGCTATAATTCGGATTATTGATGTCCGCCATTTCACGCCTTTCACGCTCCTCACGAACCTTCAACTGCTATATCAAAAACATCAAAAACACATTAATAAATTAACACTCCAACAATTCCTTGTTCAACATATTCCATAATTCATAACATGCCCCTCAGTTGAAAAAGAAACTGACCTCAGTTGATAAAATAATAAACATGGATGACCAATCACATGTTCCATCACTGAAGAAAAAATAAGCATGTTCCATGTAAAAACACCTGAATGGAAATGTTCATGGAGGTGTTAAGTTATTAAGATTATCTATGAGGTGTTAACATAGTATTTCAATAAGTCAATAACATATATTACTAACTATTCAAAGTGTTTTTTTTTTCAATCATTCATCATCTAGAATATACTTCAAGTGTTCTAATGTATTTTGGCAAGCATAACTAGAATATGCTCCTATAGACTAAATTCAATATGTAAATGCATCACATATGAATTTGAAAAAAAAAAGAAAAAAGAAAGCTAGTGAAAAGGTTGTTGTTGCTGATATGGTTGCTTCAAACTGATCATTTTGATAAGCGATTGGTACTCCTTCTCTGCATCATGAGCAAGGGAAATAGCTTCATGAAGTGATGTAGGTTGGCATGAGCAAAGCTTTGCTTGAATCTCCTTCTCTAAACCATCATCATACTTCTTCTTCATAGTATCGTTGGAAACATCTTCAAGCAAGCGGAGAAATACTAAGTATTGGTAGAACCGGTCCGTATAGGTTGTAAACACATCACCTTCCATCCATGTAAATGTTGCCCCATAATCATCGAACATGTAGGTTGAACTCTAGGGGTAGAAAAGAATCCTTCACTTTATCTTGGAAAGCCTTCCATGTTGTTGGACGTTTTGTACTGTGCCGCAGGACGTTCCACCAGAGTTGAGCTTTTCCTACTAAATAGTTAGTGGAAATTTTGACTTTTTCACTTTCAACATATGTTTCATCAGTATAAAAATCATCAAACTATGACAACTATGAAAGGAGTAAAGGCCCATCGTTACGACCATCAAACTGTAGAAACTAGTAGTTTCTAACACCAATCTTCGAATGAGTAACATCAGATTGGGCAGAAACAATAGCTTTTACTACCCTTGTAAGGTTGTCTTCATCTGTTTATATCTTTTGTAGGAATTCATCACGTTGTCGGATCTCATTTTGAGCACCTTGAAGCTCATGTCACAAGAGCTCTAGTTGTTGCTCGAGTGTTGCCTCAGGTAGAGGTGAATTACTGAAATCCTCCATGGTGCTCTTGGATCCTCAAGCTAGTGCTTCCCTCTTGGGATGTACGCTCAAGAAATGTACCATAGCAGAATGTACCCTATCTGGATGTACCCTGATGTACCCTGCAAGGATGTACCCTATCTGGATGTACCCTAATGTACCCTGATAGGATGTACCTTGAGACGTGCCGCGTCACGTCGCACCATGCCACCTTGCCAAGCCTTCTTGAAAAAGTAAGAAAGAGTTGCACGTTATGTTAAATTTAAGAGGAGAGAAGTTGAGTGACAACACCAAGAAGAGTGTAGTGGTAAAGCACTTCCCTTGTGTGGATGAGGTTGTGGGTTCAAATCCTCCCACCTTAGTGGATCTAAAAGTCCTTATTGCCACTCATACATTAAAATTGGTTCGTGCATAGGCAACGGCTACCAGCGGTCACCGAGGGAGCCTTGGGTGCCAAAGATGCCAAAGTAATGCCTTAGTTATGCCTTAGTTATGCCTTAGTTATGCCTAAGTTCTATGCCTTAGTCGACGCCTTGGAGTAAGCTGAAGGAGTAAATGTAGGTGTAAACATAGGTGTAAACATAGGTTCTGTTCTGGAACTAGAACTGACACAGAAACAGGAACAGAAACAAGAACCAAAATAAAAAACGGAAGCGGAAATGGAAATGGGAATTGGAATCGGAATCGAAAACAGAGAACAATGGAACATACCCCTCCATATTGACGCGTGTAGAGCTTTGATACCACTATTGTCAGGATCCTACCTCACGTGCACACAGAGGTTATGAATGCCGAAAACACACAGAGAAAATAGATATGCAAGAAGACGAGATAGAACACAGTATTGGGTGCAATCTCCCCCCATGCACTATGTTTCGACAGTCCACCGAGTGCATGTATTTATAGGATTTTTTGATTATGTCGAAAAGAGTGGTTACATGAGAGCGGCTTTGAAAAGCAAACATGAAACTAAAAGTTGGTAAGTTTTGTAGAGAGCCTTTGCTTTTAAGATCAGAAATTGTATTCTACAATGACCCTTATTCTAACCACCAATAGAACCTTCTATGTGGGTTTATTTACAAACTAAATAAATTATAATTTGGATTATTCATGTCCGTCCTTTCACGTCTTTCACTCTCCTCATGAGCCTTTAGTTGCTATATCAAAAACATCAAAAACACATTAATACATTAATAAATTAACACCCCAACAATTCCTTGTTCAACATATTCCATAATTCATAATAGTGAATGGAGTCAAAAAACATTTGAGCTCTAAGAAGAAGCCATTAGGAATCCCATCAGTATGAGGAGACTTACAGGGTTTCAATTTACTAATCCTTTCTTTGATCTGATCCACACTAAGGAGAAGATCCAAAATGGAAGATGGATTTGAGGGATCAAATTTTTCCTCTTAAAGGCAATATAACTTCTAGCCCTCTAGATATCCTCCCCCCACTTTGGAGTACTAGAGAAAACATCAACAAAGGAGCTTTTGGGCTTCTTTAGGTTCTCATCAATGTTGATAGTAGTCCCACCATTGCTTTTATTCAGTAAGCAGATGCAATCCTTCACCCTTTTCTTTTTCATCATGGAAAACATGCCCTTATTGGTTCCATCCATCTTCTCTTTTCTTTGAGCTCTTGTTCTCCTAGTAAGGCTTCTATAAGAAGTGAAGATTTTCATAATCTCAATAAGAGACATTTCCCAACTTTTAGAAGGAGAATGACCTAAGGCAAATTGGGAAAATATGACATCTTTTATTTTACTAACAAAATAAGGGATCTTGAGCTAATTGGCAGCCAAGTGAGGCCATGTCCCTGCTTTGAACATGGGAATATATTTTTTACAGGCACCAAGTGATAGGTTTATGGTTAGAGTGTAAGACAATAGTTACACAATATAACACAGGAGCAATAGCAGAGAAGATAACAGATATAGGAGAATCTCAACAATTTTCTACTAGCAGTAAGTATAAAGATGATGGTGTTGTCCACCCGTGTGCTCTCAAGGTAGAGCTTAAATGGTGATCTAGATAACTCTAGATAGGGAGATACAAGGTAGAGGTATGCTGGCTCAATTCGATGTCTCAAGTAGTGTAGAAGTCATGTATATATAGGATCATGGGTGGTCATTTCATGATATGATTTCCACTTATGCATATGATCTCTATTTTTCACAAACATGGATTGCTTTCAATAATTCCACATCACATCATGAGGATCATTACACATTTCATAATGGAGACTTGTATTTTCAACACAAGCTATGCATTACACAAGCATTCAAAGAGTTTGTTATGAAAGAGATGCATGAACCACCATATATGGGTCATAGGGGCATACAAAGTACTATTTTTGCATGTAAAGATTTCTTCTTTTGGCCTAACATGGAAAAAGATGTTGCACAGTATGTTTCTCATTGCATTATTTGTCAGTGTGTAAAACGACATCATGGTAAACCATTCGGATTATTAATGCCACTTCCTATACCTGATGGACCATGGGAGCAGTGGATTTCGTTACTGGTCTTCCTACCACTACATCTCCCAATGATATGATTTGGACAATTGTAGATAGATTTAGTAAACATGCATACTTCATTCCTTCTAAAAAGACTTTAACTGCACCTCAAGCTGCTTAGTTATTTATTAAATGTATTTTTCCACATCATAGCTTTCCTAAAGTTATTCTTTCATATCGAGATGTTCGTTTTTGTAACCATTTTTTGGTAGCATTATTTCAACATCTATGATCAAAAATAGAATTTAGTTCTACATTTCATCCTAAAAGTAATGGTCAGAGTGAGGCTTCAAATAGTACTATATTGGATTTATTGCATTGTTACTCTTTAGATAATCCAAGTAATTGGGATGAAAAACTCCCTTTACTTCAGTTTGCATATAATAACACCCCACACACTACTCCTGGTCATGCACCATATGAAATTGTTTATGGAAGAAAGCTTCCCACTCCCATGAGTCTCACTCAAACTAACATTCCTATGGTTGATTCTTTTGCCCAAGATCATATTTCTACACTTGCTGAAGTGCATGAGCATATTAGGATGAGTCAAGAACGTTACATGTGTAGTATTAATAAGAAGCGCATAGCCAAACAATTTAATGAAAATGATTTAGTTTGGTTACGGATCATTAAAAGGTGTTTAAAAAATATTTCTCAACATCCTAAGGTAAAACTTGCCCCACGATATTATGGACCTTTTCACATTATTGAGAAAATAAATGAAAATTCTTTTCGGTTTAGATATACCTTCTCATTGGGGTATACATAATTCTTTCCATATAAGTTTGATGAAATCTTTTCGAGGTACTTTACCACTCATGCCTATTTTAGATGATCCTCCTCTACTTGAAGAGGATGCGAAAATATTGATTCCTGAGAAACTAATAGATTATGACATTAACACTACACGAACTGGTAAGCAATATCCTAGATATTTAGTCAAATATAAAAGTCACTCCCTTGAGGAATCACAATGGATACATAAGACTTCTTTATCACCTCACTATGATCATTTAATTTTTGCATATCATTCCCAATTACATTAAACTTTCAGGTTTTTTATTCCATGCATGTGTTTTACATGGTTCATGCTTATTATTGTTCACTGATGGGACATGCGACTGATCATCTATGTCTATTTTTTTTATATTTATCAACTGAGATCAGTTGCTTGTCAACTGGGAGGCATGTTCTATATTATGCAATAATGGAAGGTTAAATGGATTTTTAATGTTTAAAATGTCTAGAAGGTTTTAATGTGGTTGTGTTTGATCTAGCAGTTGAAGAAGCATGAGGGCGTGGATACAAGTGGATGCGCATAAATAAATAAATTCAAAGACTAAATCAAAGACTAAATCGAAGACTTCTAGAATAGTTATATTTAGGTTTATCTTATTATAAAAGTAGTGGCTCACTTTAGAAAATGACGCCTTTTATAAATAAAGTAGTTTTACCTAAAAAGACGCTTTTAAAAGCGACGGCCCTCATGTAACTTCTATTTTCAGGACGTAATAGAAATAAACCTATAAATACGTGTACTGTGAGAGACTCATCCATCAGAGTACACGGGGGGAGATTGCACCCATGATTGTGTTGATTGTCTCTCTGTTTTTGATTCCTGTTGCGTCTTCTTTCTGCCTTTGTGTGTGCGTGCACTGAAGATTGTGATAACAATGATATAAGTAAATAAAGTTATTTTGATACAACAATGAAAGTGTATTTCAAATCCACTTACCTGAACAATTCAATGACACTACTATCTCACCATCCATAAATGAATTGCAGATTGAGCATCACGAGTGACACACATAGTACAAATATCTTTGCTCCATCATAAAGTGGTAAACGAGCTAGTCTTTGCATGTTTTCATATTCTTCATCGACTTTTGATCGTGGAAATTCTGTTGTGTCCATGAAACTCTCGACATCTTCTCCACCATCATGATCTTCGTCCATCTCATAAAATGCTTCAAGCATTTCTTCCATATGTTCATTTTGTGTAATGCTATTAGTACTTGCTTGTGCGTCTAACTCCTTTTTTGTTCTCTTATGCCCACGAGAGGTTACCCGTGCAATGTTGTTTGGGTCCGTTTGCTCACTTGGGGAACCATGCGAATGGTAGCATAGGTTTTCTAGTCGACTTTTATCAAAGGATCCATACTCTCTAAAATGTGCAGTACAAATCCATCCTTTTTGATAAATTTGATACTTGCACTGAGTGGAAGGACATGCCATTCTCTCCTCCAGATCCAAACTAGCCATCTGATACAATATGGACATTTTAGAACATTTGATTTTTTAATTAAACCTAAAAATCATACTCCTAAAGACTTAAACCTGAAATACTAAAACCTAAATACTTAAACTCCTAAAAAAACCTAAAAACCTAATACTAAAGACCTATATATGTGTATATGTGTTAAATGTATTTTATATATATATATATATATATATATATATATATATATATATATATATATATATTATATATGTCTATTGCTTATATCCATCTCATCCTATTTTTACATATTTAATTATATATAATTAATTAATTTATCTAAAACACTAGTTCTTTTCATATTTATTTATCTATATAATTATCCTATTTTATATATTTATTTATTTATATATTCATATTTTTTCTTAATTAATAATATTTTTATATATTTAATTATATATATTTAATTAATTTATTTAAAACACTAGTTCTATTTATATTTATTTATCTATATAATTATCCTATTTTCTATATATATTTATTTATATATTTAGATTTTTTTCCTTTTTTTCTATATTTTCTCTTTATATAAATTTAGTTGAGTTATATATATGCCTAAACCCTAAAACCCTAATGTTAAAGATCTAGACCTAAAATATGTATATTTTTGTATGCATGTGTATATACATGTATATATGTATTATACATGTATGTGTGTATATATATTATGCAGGTGTTAAAACCCTAAAACACTAATAAAAAAGACCTAGAGCTAAAACATGTATATATGTGTATGCATGTGTATGTATATGTGTATGTATATATATATATATATATATATATATATATATATATATATATATATATATATATATATATATATATATATATATATATATATATATATATATATATATATATATATATATAGATATAGATATGTGTATAAGTATATGTGTGTATGTGTATGTGTATATATATTTTCTCTCATTAAAATCCTTAAAATTAAACCTTTTTGATATATTTAATCATATATATTTAATTTATTTATTTAAAACACTAGTTCTCTTCATATTTATTTATCTATATAATTATCCTATATATATATATATATATATATATATATATATATATATATATATATATATATATATATATATATATATATATATATATATATATATATATATATATATATATATATATATATATATATATTTGTTTCTTAATTAATCCTATTTATATATATTTAATTGTATATATTTAATTATATATATATTTAATTAATTTATTTAAAACATTAGTTATTTTATATTTATTTATCTATATAATTATCCTATTTTATATATATATTTATTTATATATTCAGATTTGTTTCTTAATTTTTTTGTATATTTTCTCTTTATATAAATTTAATTGAGTTATATGTATGGCTAAACCCTAAAAGCGTAATCTTAAAGATCTAGACCTAAAATATGTATATTTTTGTATGCATGTGTATATACATGTATATATGTATTATATGTGTATGTGTATGTGTGTATATATGTTATGCAGGTGTTAAAACCCTAAAACCCGAATCAGAAAGACCTAGACCTGAAACATGTATATATGTGTATGCATGTGTATATATATGTGTATGTGTATATATATGTGTATGTGTATATATATGTGTATATAGATATGTGTATAAGTATATGTGTGTATGTGTATGTGTATATATATTTACTCTGATTAAAATCCTTAAAATTAAACCTATTTTTAGATATTTAATTATATATAATTAATTTGTTTATTTAAAACACATTCTTTTCATATTTATTTATCTATATAATTATCCTATTATATATATATATATATATATATATATATATATATATATTTATATATTCAGATTTTTATCTTATTTTTTTCTATATTTTCTCTTAATATAAATGTAAGTGAATTATATGTATGCTTAAACCCTAAAACCCTAATCTTAAAGATCTAGACCTAAAATATGTATATTTCTATATGCATGTGTATATACATGTATATATGTATTATATGTGTATTTGTATGTGTGTATATATGTTATGCATGTGTAAAAACGCTAAAACCCTAATCGGAAAGACCTAGACCTAAAACATGTGTGTATGTGTATGCATGTGTATATATATGTGTACATGTATATATATATATATGTGTGTATATATATATGTGTAGAAGTATATATGTATGTATGTGTAAAGAGCCCAAAAACCCTAATCCTATTTTTACATATTTGATGTAATAAAAAACTTTAAAATCAAAATTTTATATATTTAATTAAAACACTAGCTTATGTGTGTGTATATGTGTGCATGTGTGTATGTATGTGTGTGTGTGAATGTATGCATGTGTGTATATGTGTATGTGTGTCTATGTATGCATGTGTGAGTATATGTGTATGTGTGTGTATGTATGCATGTGTGTGTAAGCATTCATGTGTGTGTGTGTGTGCATGCATGTGTGTATGTATGTGTGTGTGTGTGCATGTGTGTGTATGCATGCATGTGTGTATATGTGTGTGTATGTATGCATGCATGTGTGTATATGTGTGTATGTATGCATGTGTGTACATATGTGTGTGTATGTATGCATGTGTGTACATGTGTGTGTGTGTATGTATGCATGTGTGTATATATGTATGTGTGTGTATGTATGCATGCATGTGTGTATATGTGTGTATGTATGTGTGAATGTCTATGCATGTGTGTATATATGTGTGTGTATGAATGTGTGTATTTGTGTGTGTATGTGTGTATGCATATGTGTATATGTGTATGTGTATGTATGTGTGTATGCATGTGTGTGTGTATGTATGCATGTGTGTATATGTGTATATGTGTGTGCATGCATGTGTGTATATGTGTGTGTATGTATGCATGCCTGTGTGTATATGTGTGTATGTATGTGTATGTGTATGTATGTGTGTATGTGTGTATATGTGTGTGTATGTATGTGTGTATGCATGTGTGTGTATGTGTATGTATGCATATGTGTATATATGTGTGTGTATGCATTCAAAAGGTTTGAGTTTCCTACTTTCAAATGCAAGAGGATGATCGTTTTGCATTAGAACAGCACCTATACCAGAACCACTAGCATCTGTAACTACATGAAATGGTTATGCAAAATCAGGTAATTGCACAATAGGCGCATGGGAAAGTGCATACTTAAGTTTATCAAAAGATTGTTGTTGGGCTACTACCCATACAAATTTTTTATTTTTCTTCAATAATCAAGGGGAACGGCTATATAAGAAAATCCCTTTACAAACTTTCAATAAAAGCTAGCTAATCCTAAAAACGAATGGACATCATTCACTGATTGAGGTTTAGGCCATTCTTCAATTACTTTAATCTTCTTGGGGTCTACATGAACGCCTTGACTAGAGAAGATATGTCCAAGATACTCTATCTCATTTTGGAAGAAACAACTCTTTTCAGAATTAGCATAAAGTTTACTTTTATGTAACAAATCAAAGACTAATGCTAAATGAGTTGCATGTTCACTGTCATTCCTACTATAAATAAGTATATCATCAAAGAAGACAAGAATGAAATCTTGGTATTCAAGGAAAATATTACTCATCATGCGTGTAAGGGTGGCAGGTGCATTGGTAAGTTTAAAAGGCATTACCATGAATTCAAAATGGCCATGTTGAGTTGTAAAAGTAGTTTTATAAATGTCATGCGATGTCATTCTTATCTGATGATACCCAGGTTTGAGGTCGATTTTACTAAAGATACATGCTCCATGAAGTTTATCTAGCAAGTCATCTATCCTAGGGATAGGATACCTATTCTTAATGGTAATTTCATTAAGTGCTCTATAATCAATGCACATTCTATACGTCTTATTTTTCTTTTCAACTAAAAGAAGAGAGGCGCTAGGCCGTATTAGTCCTTTATTGAGTAAATCTTTAACTTGTCTAGCTATTTCATTTTGGTGTAAAGGTCCATGCCTATAAGCTGCTTTATGAGGAGGAGAGCTACCAGGAATTAAATCAATCCTATGGTCAAGAGATCCCCTGGATAGTGGTAATGCAGAAGGAAAATCAGCCATAAAACAATCCTTATACGAGTCCATAAATTACTTTTGTGCACTTGGAAGTGTATGTGTATAATCAGTTATATTATTCACAAAGACAATACATGATTTATAACCTTTCCTAAAAGCTCGTTTGACTTGCGTATGACTAATGAATGGGAAGGGTTTATAATCATGCATCACAGATAGTGAAACATCTTTATTTCGAAATTCGAAAGTAATCCTGTTTGTATCATAATCAATGTAGGGGTTGTAATTGTGTCAAAATGGCATGCCAAGTATAACATCATATGACTGCAACGGAGATGATTTTACAGTCCCATTCCGTTCATCAGCTCGCTTCTTTCCGCAATCCTTGATGGCATGGCCTTTTTTTTCACAATAGAAGCAACTTCATGTGAACTTTTTCTTCTTTGGATTCTTCTTTGATCCATCAAAAGAGCCTTTACCTTTTGCATTTGCTGAGAATGCATCATCACTTGTACTTTGACGATTCTTCAGCTGCATCTCTTCTTCTAAAAGCATCACACAAAACTCTTCAAATGTAAGGGGAGTCGGTCTTACTTGAGTGTTAAGGGCTGTTACTAATCCATCATACTTTGCTGGAAGAACACGTACACATCTTCGAGCCAGCTCTTCTGGTGTTATAACAACACCAACTACAGCCACTTGGTCTTGAAGGTGTTTTATCCGTTTGATAAAATCTTCAGCCTTTTCAGAATCAAAATGCTTTTCATTTGCCAACTAATTTTCTAAATTCTATATCCTAGTGTGATTCTTGGTCTCATATTGTCGAGCCAATATGCCCCAAGCCTCATGTGCTTTAGTAGTATGTTGAACTAAAGTAAGCACAGAATCACTTACACTAGTGACAATTGCACATAATGCATCAGCATTCCGCCTCTTCCAAGCTCGTAGAAGATCTGGATCTAGCTGAATCATCAATCTTGAATTTGCTATATCTTCAACTGGTATAGGCTCTAGATCCAATCCCATCGGTCCCATGAAAGTGTCAAGTAATTCATAGGAGTCCAAAATTGCAAAAATTTTGAACTTCTAGAGTGTATAGTTGGTTCCATCCATCTTCCCTTCAGTGAATGCAAGTGGGTGAATTCGAATTGGTGCAGCATTAACATTAGCTGAAGCACCAAGCCCAGCGTTCGACGATGAAGCCATCATGTAATCACTCGAATAATCTACTGATATTCAAGTCTGGTAGTAAGCCAAAGTAGTGATCCTTCTCAAGCTATTCGAACCTTACAGCTCTGATACCATCTAAGACAATAGTTATGCAATATAACATAGGATCAATAACAAAGAAGATAAGAGATCTAGGAGAATCTCAACAATTTTCTACTAGCAGCAAGTACACAGATGATGGCGTTGTCCACCCGTGCGCTCTCAAGGTAGAGCTTAAATGGTGATCTAGACAATTCTAGATGGGGAGATACAAGGTAGAGGTATGCTGGCTCAATTCGATGTCTCAGGTAGTGCAGAAGTCATGTATATATAGGATCATGGGTGGCCTTCTGTGGATGGCTATACATGGGTAGTAAAGTGTGGGCGGCCACCGCCCGCGTAATTGCCATAGTCGGCTTAGACCAGTTGAACCGACCTAACAAATATAAATGACTTTTTACTCTGATAGGGAATATTCCATGGAATACTCCCCTTGGACCCCCTAGTCGGGGTTGCTCACCGCTGCCCCGGACCCCACAATTGGGGACCCTAGTAACTCCCTTTCCTTACAATACCTTACATGGTCCAATATGACCTTCATCCAACATGCAAGTTGGGATTCCCATCAATTGGGTAATGCACACTTGGCTTCTCCTCATAATGGGGGCCTTACAAAATGTGCATACAATCATGAGGGGTAGACATTGCTCATATACTAACATAGAGATTAAGAAGGTGTGGTCTAAAATGCATTTAAAATCCCAAAAGTCCTAAAGTTAAGAGAAATTGGTATAACAATGGTCAAATCTAGCAGCCAGGTGATTACTCCCCTTTTGTCTATTAGTCGAGGGAGAGCCAAAATTTGTCAAGATATCAATAAGTTCATGTCCAATGCAAAGGTTAAACCAAGCACACTTTTCAATCACATTGATAATTACTCATTCATGATCAAGTGTGTCATTAATGAAAGTGACCATGTTAAAGACTTGGATGCGAACCAATGGACCATCTATGGACTTAATTTCATCCCAACATACATTTCTATTGGAACTTCAGTTATTTTACATTTAAAAACTTATAAACAACAAAGTGAAAAACTATAAGTGATGAGACCTCCCAAGATTATCAAAAGATCAAACATATGTTGCGAAAATTCAAAGATCAAACTTGCCTCCAGACTATCAAGAAAACAAAGATTGTCAATTTTAGACAAATAATCACTAAAACTTCTCTGATTAAATTTGGTTAAAGCCAATTATACAAATTGAAAATAGACTTTGTGTAGCATACTAAGTAAAGATCATCAAAAACGTTGGTCTGTAGCTCACAAACAAGTAGTTTGAAATCAGGCTTCATCAAAAAATGTTACAATAAGATATGCAAAACTATCCCGCTTGAAGATTGAATCACAATAGATGAAAAACTCCAAAATTGATATCAAAGTAGATGAAAAACACCAAAATTGATGATGAATTCTGATATAGAATAAAAATATCAGATATAGGAATTAGCTCCAAGTGAAACCACTCAAAAAGGCCTCATATTGGCTGAGATATGAAGCTAACAAGAGAGCTATGTCTCTCGTGAGACAATGGATACCCAACAGAGACTAGGTCTGAGAAAACACCTATTTGTGTGAGGTTTTTTATTGAATTTTGTAGAAAAACTACATATATATTACATGTAAGCTTCATAGTGCAAAACGAATCACTCAATTTCACCATCTAGACTAAGAGAACCACTCTTTTTATTAAGAGGATGCGAATACAAGCGACTAGCTCTTCTACAAGTAGAAACCACTACTGTCATCTCGACTTTTAACTACTTGTTTGTTGGAGAAAGCCTATGACAAGCCTAAGTGTTGGCTTGAGTCCCACAAAGTCATAGAAGAAGCCTTAACATGAAGACAATGTAAAGTTCACTTGTGAATTACCTCTTGTAACTTTTGAAGACTTTACTTAACGTAAAAGTGAAAGAATCTTAAGTGGTTGAGTCCACTTTATCAAAAAGGTAAAGAGGAGCCACAAATTCGTGATTTGTGGTAGATAGAGAATCAAATCAATCACTAATTCATTGGAGAGTGATTGAGGGAAGTTAGCCTCCCAAGCTCAACTATAAATAGATGGCAGCTTTAGTCGTGCTTAGAGAGACATCAGAGAAGACCTCAAAGAGCTGAGCTTTATGCCATATCAAGGTGTGGTTTCAAGGCACACATATGTATCAGTAAGTCCATTGTGTTGTAAAATCAATATACTTTCATTTTCATAATCATTTGAGTTCGTATTTCCATGTTCTTGTGAAGTGTACTACTCACTGCCATATCTCTCAGTTTTCTTAGTCAGATTGCAGAGATGGTTTCTCTAAGTTTGATGCATCATTTTCAGTGATTTAATGTGGTAAAGTTAGCTCTATAAGTCTAATATATGCTCACCAATTTTCATTGCATTTAGGTGTTTCAATCTTCAGTTATGTTCAGTTGAAATCAGCCATGTCTGTTCATTTTCACTTCTCTGTCAGGTACCCGATTTTCTTTACTCATCTTGTTAGAGTTGTTTCTCAATGTGTACTTACCCAATTCAATGATTTAAAGCTTATTGGATTCAGCATACTGTCTACTATCAACATAAAAATTTTCATAATCATTGGATTCTTAAATCTTGAGTTATGGTAACTCTTTAAGTTAACTAGACTTCCCCAAAAGTAACTAAGCTAATTACTATTGTGCTCAAAGAATCATGCAAAACACTGGACAGGTGTATGAACCAAAATAGCAAGTTCTTTACCTTTGAGCTAACTCCAACTTATCTATTTTGATCTATCTTTCTGAAAGTCATCTTCCAAGGTACATAGGGTGTCTAATACATCCATTGGCAAGCTAAAAGGGACCACCACATACTCCTAAAGTTCATTTGGCTGGTGTAGATCAAGGATTTTGCAACACCTCTTCATCTTCAAGCACATACCTATCCATCTCTTCACAGTGGTATCAGAGCAAGGTTGGAAAACATGGCAGATGGATTTCCTTCATCAATTGACAAATTGGATAGAGGTAACTACTCAGCTTGGTCATTAAGAATGGAAGCTTATCTCCAAGGTAGAAGTTCATATGGTTATGTGGTTGGAGATGAAGTTATGCCAACTTTCAGGAACAAAAGTCAACCAACACAAGAAGAGCAAGAAAGATTGAGCACATGGTGCTCCAAGGATGCACTTGCAAGGTCTTATCTCCTCAACTCTATCTCAGATTTTTTGTTACGTTAGAAGTTTTAAGACATCTCAAGAAGTGTGGGATGCACTTGAAGGTTTCTTCTCTTCAAGTACTAAAGCTAGGAAGCATCAACTAAGGCTAGATTTCACAACTCGCAAGAAGGCTCCCAAACAAAATGTGACTGATTTTGTCACAAAGCTCAACGACATAGCAGATCAGTTGGGAAGCATTGGAGACGTAATAGAAGGCAGGTCATCAATGGATGGAAAGCAGATTACAAGTGGGAAGCATTCACCACAGCTATGGATTTGTACATGGACATGCATGTACCTGATTTCAATACACTCATTGGACAATTACTCACTCAAGAGGCAAAGCTTATCAAAAATGGAGAAAGCTCTAAAGGTAATCAATCTTCAACTTTATATACTGATAAAAGCAAGTCTAAAGATAACAAAGGAAAGGAAAAGAAAGTGGATGATGAAGCAGGTACATATCAAGTTAACTATGCAGGTAGAGGAAGACATGGCAAAGGTAGAGGAAGAGGAGGTAGACAAGGCAAAGGGAGATCCCAAGACTCCAACCCATGTTATATTTGTGGACTAACTAATCATACAACTGAAAATTGCTTTAGGAATTCCAGGAATCAAAGAGGAAGAGGATACAATAGAGGAAGTTATGGCTACTCAAGAGGAAGGCTCAACAATTATCATGGCAACTACAACAACTACAATCATTCAAACTATCAAGGAGGCTACAAAGGAAGGAGAGACTTCAATAACTACACAGAAGACTCAAACAAAGAGGATTCATTATTGATCATGAACATGGCTATGCCACAAGATAAATCTGATGAGCATGTTTTCTACATAGATTCAGGTTGTTCAAATCATGTGGCAGGAAATGTGGAACTCCTATTAGATTTAGAAGATCCAAGGAATAAGCATGAGGTACAAACAGGAGATGATACAAGACACCTTGTGGAGAAAATAGGAAATGTCAAAGCACCTGATGGAAACATCAACCTACTCAGTAAGGTACTCTATGTCCCTACCATTACAAAGAATTTGATAAGTGTTGGGCAGATAGTAGAGAAAAGATTGGAAGTCAGGTTCACAAGAGGAGGAGCATATGTGGAAGACCCTAGCCAAGGGTTCAGAAGAATAGCAAAGGGAGAAAAGACAAGTAGACTATTCACCTTTCAGTTGCAAGACACAAGGAACATAGCTCTCTTCAATTATGGTAGCCGGACACTCACAGAATTGGAAGTATGGCACAAAAGGTTAGCACATATTGGTGAAGGGTCATTAAAGCAAATTTGCAGGGATCAAAGTGTACTTGGACTCCCTAACTCGTCAAAACAACATATGATTTATAAGTGTAGTGCATGTCAATTTGGAAAGTCTCACAGGTTACCATTCATGAAGAAAGGTTATATGCATGGAGATCTCTTGGAGTTGGTTCATACAGATGTATGGGGACCTAACAACGAAGCTTCAATATCTGGATCAAGGTATTATTTCTCCTTTATTGATGATTGCAGCAGATGGACTATCCTATTCTTTATTAAACACAAAGATGAAGTCTTTTCATGTTTCAAAAGATATTTGGCTCTTGTGGAGAATCAAACAAGTAAATCACTAAAAAGTCTAAGGTGAGATGGAGGGGGAGAATACTTCTCCCATGAGTTTGATTCTTTTCTTCAAGAAAGAGGAATCAAAAGAGAGGTAACTAGAAGGTACATTCTTGAGCAAAATGGAGTGGTAGAAAGAAGGAATAGGACAATTGTTGAAGCTGCAAGGTCTATGTTGAATGAAAAGCATTTACCTAATTACTTATGGGTTGAGGCTGTATCTACAGCCACTTACTTGATTAATAAGTTGCCTTCAAAATACCTTGATGGGATGACTCTATATGAGGCTTGAATGGAAGAAGATCTAGCTTAGATCATTGTAAAATTTTTGGATGCAATGCTTATGCTCATGTTCCTTCACAGGTTAGAGGCAAGATTGATCTAGAGACAGAAAGGTGTGTATTTATTGGATATGACAACAATCAAAAGGGTTACAGGTTATACAACCCTACCAACAAAGGATTGTTGGTAAGTAGAGATGTAGTTTTTGATGAGAACAATTCATGCTATGAAGATTCATGCAGGAAGGTCAATTTACCATATGATCTTGAAGAAGATTTTCCAAAGCTTGGTAGAGAACAACCAAAGATTGAAGAACAAGACACCTCAAAGGATGATGAAGAATCTCACATGGAAAAGATCAAAGCATGGAAGTCTAAAGGTAAAGCTAAATTTTAGGAACTTGAACATGAGGCAGAATCATCACATCATGGCCTAAGAAGATCTATGAGGGAAAAGAAAAAACCACAAAGCTATGGGTTTGACACCTCATTATTAACTAAACATTCTATCTACATAGCACAGGACATAAACCAAGAGGAGCCATCATCATTTGAAGAGGCCAAAGCAAAAACAGAATGGAAGCATGCAATGAAGGAAGAAATTGAAGCACTTGAGAAAAACAACACTTGGGATTTGGTGCCCAAGACTTCATCTATGAAGGTAATATGCTCAAGATGGGTCTACAAGCTCAAGAAGAATTCTGATGGTTCCATAAACAGGTATAAGGCAAGGCTTGTAGCAGAAGGCTTTGCACAAACTCAAGGAGTTGATTATGAAGAAACATTTTCTCCTGTAGCTAAGATGCCTACAATCAGAGTGTTACTTATAAACAGGTATAAGGCAAGGCTTGTAGCAAAAGGCTTTGCACAAACTCAAGGATTTGATTATGAAGAAAATTTTTCTCCTGTAGCGAAGATGCCTACAATCAGAGTGTTACTTAGTATTATTTAGTTTCAACTAGATGTAAAGAATGCATTCTTGAATGGTTGGATAACAGAAGAGGTATATATGGCACAACCACCTGGTTTTGAGGGTCCAATTTATCCTGGTTATGTGTGTAAACTTAACAAAACATTGTATGGTCTCAAGCAAGCCCCAAGAACTTGGAATTTCAGACTTGTTTCATTCTTGCAGGACAAAGGTTTTCAACCAAGCAAGGCAGATCCTTCGCTCTTTATTAAAAAGAGTAACTCTAAGGTCATCTACTTATGTCTATATGTACATGATATTATATTGAGAGGAAATGATGCAGATGGTATGAAGAAGATCAAAGATCAGATGAGAGAAGAGTTCAAGATAAGTGATTTGGGTTCACTTACCTACTTCCTAGGTTTGGAAGTTGTCTACGGAGATCAGGGTTTGTTTCTCACTCAAAGAAAGTACATTAAGGACATGTTGGCAAAATTCAAGATGCAAGATTGTAAGATTGTAGGTACTCTAGTCGAGGTCAATCACAAATTGAGCTCACATGAAGGTGAACTCATAGACTACATCACATCATATCAAAGTCTAGTGGGTAGTCTCAACTATGCCACATTGACAAGAGTAGATATATGTTACAGTGTGACTGTGTTAAGTCAATTTATGCATGAAGTGTTTCAACGGCGTTGCACCACAGTGCGCACTCCTTCTCGAGAGCTCCACGACGATATGCTCGGATTAGAAAACCGAGCTCCTGAGGCCGCACACAGTACTCCGTGCAGAGACTGTAGAATACGCAGAAAACACAGTACACAGGAGGCACGAAGAAAGACTTCTTAGGTCTTTGTTGAGAGCAGTATGGGCACCCAAGGACCGACTAGACAAGGAAGCCAGCGGAGAGAGTCAGAACAAGGTGAAGGAGTAAGTAGACAAAGCAGTCGACGCAAATCTGGCAGATAGGCCCTTCAATTTTTCCCAAATCAACATCTTTTAACAGTGATTCTTATCACTAACAATCATTGTAAATACCATTTCATATTTTTGTAGCTCCATTTTGTGCAAGCCAAGGAGTCCTTGAGCTTGAGGAGCCTTAGAAGTACCTACATATCAATTTTCATATTTTTTAGACTCCGTTTAAGCCCTCAAATTGGCCCTGGAACCTAATTTTTAACTAGGCCGGACACTAGGTCTGGATAGGGCCAAAACCTAGTCAAAAACTATAAAAAGAGCTAGAGAGCTCATTTTTGAGGTTAGATTGTAATTGAAACGAACTTGTAAGAGCTTTTTGAAAGTAATCTAAGAACTCCATTGATTCTCACTCTTTGTCTTGCCGTGTGTGCGCGTGTGTGTGTATGTGTGTGCATGTTTGTGTGCTTCTCACTCACGCACTTGTGCCGCCACTTGCTCGAGGTCTTCATACCATCCTCACGTCTTCCCGGATTGACATTAAAGGAGGTGCTACTCATCACTGAGCTACACCAAATTTTGGCGCCGTTGCCGGGGATCGAGCTTTGAGGACGAGCGTGTGATGGTAAGACGTAGAGTTGACGCGTTGGAGTTGTAGGTAATTTCTTTATTTTTCCTATTTTTCTCTTTCTTACCTCACCACCATCATCATCATCATCATCCTCACCATCTTCCACCTCCATCTCCATCATCGCGAAAATTTCAGTTTTTTGACTATATCCCCATCTCCACCTCATTTCCCTCATTTCACTTGTGAGAGAGAGCGAGAGAGCGAAATTGCATGTGCTGTTTTTGCATGTTTCTTGAGCTATCTTGCAGGTACAGGTCACATCACCATCCCCAGCTCCCTGCGCAGGTACGAAACTCGACGAAACTGTCTCGCAGTCGCCGACTTCTGTCGATCGCGATTGACAGAAATTCTCACCTTTTGGTAAATCTGAGTGCACCACAGTGGACTAGAGACCCTGCACACCACCTTTCCACCAAAATTTTTGAAAATTTTGCAAAATTTCAGTCCATCACGATTGACTGCCAGTCCATCGCGACCGACTGCCTGTCCATCGCGATTGACTGAACCCCCTGTCCATCGCGACCGACTGCCTGTCCATCGCGATTGACTGAACCCCCTGTCCATCGCGACCGACTGCCTGTCCATCGCGATTGACTGAACCCCCTGTCCATCGCGACCGACTGCTTGTCCATCGCGATTGACTGAACCCCCTGTCCATCGCGACCGACTGCCTGTCCATCGCGATTGACTGAACCCCCTGTCCATCGCGACCGACTGCCTGTCCATCGCGATTGACTGAACCCCTTGTCCATCGCGATTGATTGGGTGTCCATCGCGATTGACTGAACTCTCTGTCCATCGCGATTGATTGCCTGTCCATCGCGATTGACTGAGTGTCCATCGCGATTGATTGAACTCTCTGTCCATCGCGATTGACTGAGTGTCCATCGCGATTGACAGCCCTGTCCATCGCGATTGACAGCCAATTTTAGCCAAATTTTTTAGGGATTGTTAATTGAAGAGTTGGGCTAATTTTGGGCACAAATATTATACTCTTGAGCACATGAGGAAGCCTTAGGAAAGCAACTTGGGGAAAACCTGTTGCACAGTGATCCTGTTTGAACCCTGTCGTAACCCTAGAACCCTGAACGGTTACAACTTTTTCATACGAAATCCAATTTTTGAGCTCTAGGGCTTGTTGGAAAGCTCGTGGCATATACTACACGCCCTCAACTGTTTTTTATAAAGATAATGCATTGATTTTCAGATAGGGTATTTTGAAGTTGACCATACCCAGGGGGATCAAAGTCAGGGGTCCTTAGGATTGTTTTCTTGAAAATCACTATGCAAGTTTGTGTTTGTGCTACAGGAATGAAAATAATTGGTTATGTCTTTGGAATTTAAATTTCAAAGCTAACTTTGAAACTCTTACAGAGCATCGAAAGGCGTTCTAAGCAAGTGTAAGTGCGAGCTTGGGAACACATTTCCTGGGCACTCAAGGGCAACCGAGCAGGAAACAAAAGGTTGGACACTTTTAACCCCCTCTGTCAATTCATAGTCTAAGCTAAGACGACGAGAGGTAGGAGTAAGTCAGGGCGACGATAGGCAGTTATCAAGTGAAGACTACCTAAAAATTCAAGTTCAAGTTAAAAATCTAACCTCTGTACTGTCGACAACATAAAGGAAAAGAACCTAACGTGGAACGATCAACCTGAAAGTACGAAGAACACTCAAGTATTCCGACGACGTAATATCAGACAAGACCTTAAACACGATAAATAACTAAAAAGAATCAAGTGACTGATACCAATTGATCGGCAACGAAGTTGTACTCTGGGCAAAGAATTGGGCTACTCAGTTAGGCATATGAACCTTAGATCGGGACGACATCTAGTAAGGGAGAGACAGAGCCTTAGATCTTCAGAGGCTAGTGTTAACCACACTGCTAGGTCCTGGGCCCAGCAGTTGAGCCACCACTCGTACTACCCTAGCTCTGAGACCAGTGAGTCAGAGATGTCTCAAGGCATGGACAGACCTACGGGAAGTTCAGGAGTGCCTTACTTGTACAGGGTGGAAGGCCCTTACAAAACACAGTTGGAGTACCTTAGGACCAACCGATTAGGTGCCAGCATCTATGAGGATGGCTTAGGAAGATCTGTGATACAGATTAAGAACCCTGACCAATCCATAGGACTAGAGCACCCAGCTGTCAAGTTTGAAAACGGTGCATACCTGGACAAAGAAGGAACCATATACGTAGTCACCAGTCACCCAGATAGGACAGATGAATTTGGAAATGTAATCTCAGAAGCGGACTTAGGTGACTTGGAACAAGGAAACATGGGAGTAGAACCTAGAACACCCCGAGGCAAATTTGTTCTCACTAGGATTATCACACCTGATTGGGTTCCCCAAGACAACAAGAGCATAGAGTTGCTCCTCAATCGAGAAACTGGCGAAGCCTTTTGGAGGTATAAATCTAATCAGCCAATTGATATAGGAAATATCATGATCTACGAGTTTAAGGATCCTGATAGCCCAGGCAGAGTGACCTACTTAGATCACGCTTCAGAACGGATCTTTGCAGTTACGGAAAATGATAGGCATGCTTACACTTGGAAGGGTGAATTCATTTTCCCCCAACCAAGATCAAATGTATCCTATGGTCACCCTGGGGCTGGAACATCTCAAGCTCATGGAATGCAAAGAGACAGAAGTAGAGATAGACCAGAAGTAAGTTTTGCCAACCCAGCGGGCAGAGAAAGAACGAGGACAGAGACGAATAGGGTAGAACCTGAGATGCTTAGAGCTCACAGGAATCAAAGAAATGTGGATGGATTCCCGCTGCTGAGGCCTAGAGAGCACACAAGAACTTTGAGACCTACCCAGCTAGTTAAGTCCATGAAGAATTACTTTGATGGCACAGGAGATCCCTATGATCATGTGGCGGAGTTCAAGCAAGTCTTGAGAGCTGAACAAGTGGAGGATCTATTCACGCAGTACAATGCCTTCGGTCTAACCCTGAGGAACACGGCACTTACATGGTTTCAGCCATTGGATGAGCGGCAGTTCAGGAGCATAGACCAACTCCTAGAGGCTTTCATTGTAGAGTTCTCTAAGAGCGGCATAAGACACAATACCTCCTCATTGATTCACAGCTTCAAACAGACCCCCCAAGAGACTGTCAGATTGGCCGGAAGAAGATTTAGACAATATCTTGAAAGGTGCCCTGTTTCGGAGCTACCCACATCTGCTAAACAAGTAGCCTTATTCCTTGACGGATTGCTGAGTACGAAATTGAGATCCTATGTGTATCTGAAAGATCCTAGGACTATAGAAGAGTGTGTACGCATGTGCATTGACATTGAAGATAACCTAGGGGAAGAACTAGAGCTTTCCAAAATCTACAAAGATTCAGACAGTGCATCTAGTCAATCTTCCACGCAATCCACATCAATTGAGGAACTCGCAGAGAAAGTAGCTCAGAAATTAGGGGTAACTAGTAAACAAATCCCAAGGTTTGCCCCTGTGAAAAGGTGCTACACTTGTGGTGGTGACCACATGGCGAATGTCCGCCCCATTATGGCTCAGCCCCAAGTAAATCCTAGTAGCCAGTACTGCACCATAGAACGGAGATACACCAATCACACCGCACAAGATTGCCCATACAACAAGCAGGCAGTTAGGCAACCCTACCCTCAGCCATACCCGCAGCAAGGAAGATACCAGAACCCGTACCCTCCACAACCATATGGCAGGCCACAGCAACCTTATCAGCAACCCTATCAAAACCAGCAAAGGCCTCAGCCAGTGCTAGCTCAACAACCACCTGCTCCAGCTAATGTGATTCTGGTAAAGTATGCTGTTGCAGAAGAAAACCTGAATAGAGCGATAGTCCCAGTGACACCCTTGATCTCTGAAAATGACCTCAGTGACCATAGCTTTGATTCTACACATGTCGATAGTCCCCAGGCGTACTACATGCAGTCTCGAGAACATGGTGAGTCCTATTACAGCAAAGAACCGAGTGAACCTAGTTGGGAGTCTGATTACACAAACGTCATGTATACAAACCCCAACCCTAGACCTCAACCTAGGCAAGTAAGACCTCCATTCCCAAGAGGACCGTGCTACAGGTGCCAAGGAGATCACCTCATTCGTGATTGTCCCTTGCCTCCACCTACACAACCCCAGTCAGTGACGATCCAAGGCTTTTGCCAAGACTGTGGAAAAGAGCATCTCTTACGAGATTGCCCAAAGAACCCCAATCACATGCCAAAAATCACTCCCATCAACGTTGTTGGGTTAGTGGTAGACTCCACAGGGAGCGTGACTTCCACTGCACCAGTACAGGTAGTCACTAGAGCTCAGGCATTGCAGCAAAACCAAGGGACAAGCCAGGAAAAGAACCCAGAGGCTAGTGAAACCGAGAGCATAACAAAGAAAAGGACTAGAGCGTGGAAAGATAGTCGGGAAAGAATGAAAAGACAATGGGCTAAAAAGATGAGTGAACTTGAGGAAAGCATAAGAGAAACCAAAGCCAGGATAACTGAACTCACATCTCAAACTCCTTCTCACACTACCCCACCACCACATTTCCCATCGCCATCCGACCAACCACCTTCCAACCCGCCTAACCTAAACCCACCACCCCCTAGGGTAGGATCAGTCCTAGCAGATCCCACCCCCGAAGACCTTAATATGATGCTTAAAGCATATCAGGCCAGAATCCAAGAAGGGCCAAACGTAACTGATCATGAAAAATGCTACCCTAGAGCCGAGCTAGAGCTTGAACGAACCAAAATTTGTGCCAAAATGGTGGAATTGGCTTAGACCATGTTTGAGGCCAGTCGCCTATTTAACATCTCAAGTTCAGCGAAGACATAGTTGCATTTTGATGGATTGTTAGAAAGAATAGAGAGGTTAATTGCACAATCAGAAAAGGAACCTGCCCCTCAAAGAAAGGAAAGAGCAAGAGAACGAATAAGCTAGCCTCTTCAGGAAGCCCATGTGCCTCCTCAAGAAGCTTATCTTCCCCCTCAAAAGGCAGAGGAACCTCCCTCGAAAGTTTGCATACCTCCACAGGTTGCCTACATTCCTTCTCAGGGAGCGTATGAGCCTGTTCGGAAAAGTAATAGAATAAGTAACCCTCCCCAGGAAGCTTGTGCTCCAGCCATCTATGGGAACGAGGAGAGAGCCAACGATAGAATAAGCCCTCCTTCCCAGGTTGCTTATGCGCCTAATTCTACGGAGCCAGACACTTCTTCTTCTATGAATCGGTTTGCACCAGACTTCCTACGAGAGATTCAAGAAGACAAATGGGATAACGAAAGTGAAGTCGCCCCTCCATTTGAACTTGTGGACGATGCACACGACCAATTCCCACAAGACATCCCATCCATTTACGGGGAACATGAGAGTACTCAGTCTCATGAGAGATTGGACTTTGAGTCTAATTCCATACAGGAGCTACCCCACTTCACAGGCCCATGGGAAGCAAAGTCCACATGTATGAGAGCACCCACAGTCATGGTAAGGAACGACGACTCAGTCATACCTAGGAACACGGAGGTAATAAAGAACGCCAGGGAGCAGCGAGATCTCACTTTGGAAGAACTGCCTAAGAATAGACCAAAAGCGCGGAAATGTGTAGCCAGTCAAGTGACTGAAGTTGCAGAACCACGTTCCCGAGTAGGATCCCATAGGACAGTGCCAGAAATTCCCTTGGATAAGATAGGAGATATGTGTGAAGGTGAAGAGGGGAACACCTATCTTCCCATCACCTACCAGGAGTACACAACCAAGGCAATTTTGGACTCAGGCGCAGGAGTTGCAATTGCCACCACTTCCCTATGGAAGCGTTGGGGCAAGCCAGCACTCAGGCCAACGAGAATGAAATTGCAAATGGCCGATGGTCACATAGAGAGACCCCTAGGATTGCTAGAAGGAATAACTCTCACCACTTGTGGTGTCGAGTTTGAGCATAGTTTTGCTATATGTGACTTCAGCAAAAATCATGCCTATGAGATGATTTTGGGAAGACCATTTATGCGACAGTTGCAAGTGGTACAGGATTGGGGAACCAACTCCTTGTATTTGCAACACTTGGGTGTTACGACCAAAGTCAATCTCAAGGATTATTCTCATAGAGATGTCCCTCCTATCCAATGGAATCCCATCCATAGAGCCAAAGATGATACAGAATCGGTGCATTCCATAGGGTCTGGATCCTCATGGATGCATGAAGACACTCACTTATGGATGTGCAAAGTAGCAGTAGAGGAAGAGAAGAGAGAAAAGGCCAGAGAAATAGGTGCAAAAGAAACACATAGAGCAATTCAAGACCCAGCCTATGCACCTGTAGTTTTTCCTGATGAGGAATTCGAACCCCATGGCTGGGCAGAAATTTTAGCAACAATGGATGTAGCCATCAATGAAGAACAATGGACACCTCACTGTGATGAGGATGGCTATGACATTTCAGTCTTCTCCATAGAGCCAATCATGGGAGAGGCAGTTCTAGAAGAATGCGAACCTAGCCCTGATGCATATGAGGATGCAAGTGACTCCGATCTCGAGTCTATCATTATGGACCCACCATTTGCATCAGATGAAGAATACTTCCATGAAGTAGAATTTCAACCCCAAAGGCATGGAGAGCTTACAAACGATGTAAGATTAGCAACACATGTGAGCTCAAAGGAAGAAGGAAAGAAACGAAAAAAGAGAGAAGTCTCACCAGAAGAGGAAGAATCTTTGTTTGAGGTCCCAGAAAATTTTAAGAAGTATGAGATAGATGACAGGAGAGTCATGATTAGAATGCCTAAACGAGAGGCACAATCAGGAGAGGCCTATGATAACAAAGAAAGCACCAAGAAAATAGTAGTGGCCATAGAAGAAGGAGAGGAGAGATGCACGTATATAGGCCATGACCTGATAGAAGAAGAAGAGCACGAATTGATTGCCTTGCTAAGAGAATACAGAGATGTATTCGCTTGGAGTTACAAGGATTTGAAAGGGGTTGACCCGGACATATGCTCGCACACCATCCCCATGACTTCAGACGCCAAACCCTCTAAGCAAAAGCCTTATACATATAACGATAATTACGCTGCTAAGATCAAAGAAGAGATAGATAGACTGGTCGAAGCTGGATTTATCTATGAAATTGAGCACACTGAGTGGGTATCACCCATCGTAGTGGTGCCCAAGAAGAATGGAAAACTGCGCGTGTGCATTAACTTGAAGAAGGTTAATGCAGCCACTATTCGAGATAACTATCCGCTTCCCATCACATAACATCTCTTAGAAAGAGTGGCAGGCAAGGAAGTGTACAGCTTCCTTGATGGATTTTCGGGCTACAATCAAGTCGCCATAGCCCCAGAGGATCAGCATAAGACAGCCTTTGCCACTGAATGGGGCATTTTTGCTTTTAGAGTAATGCCATTTGGGCTTACCAATGCACCAGCCACCTTCCAGAGGCTGATGTGCCATGTGTTTAAGGAGTTCCTGAGGAAGAGTTTAGAAGTCTACGTTGATGATCTTTGTGCTCATTCCAACATTAGACAAACCCATATCCCTGAACTCAGACAAATCTTTGACAAATGTAGAGAATATCAAGTCTGCCTGAACCCAGAAAAGTGTGTTTTTATGGTCAGGCAAGGCAAGATTCTAGGACACATAGTGTCAAAGAATGGTATATCTACTGACGAAGAGAAAGTGCGAGCCATAGCAGAGCTACCTAGGCCCAAGAATGTCAAGGAAGTACAAGCTTTCATGGGGCACTGTGGTTATTACCGACGATTTATACACATGTATGCTGTCATTGCAAAGCCCATGTATGGACTTCTGACTAACTTTGAGTGGACGGATGAATGTGAGAATTCCTTCCAGGAGCTTAAACAAAGATTATGTTCAGCACCAATCTTGACCACACCAGATTGGAATAAGCCATTCCATGTTCACGTGGATGCATCCAATTATGCTATTGGATGCGTACTTGCACAACCTACTGGTGAAGGTAATATGGATCTTCCAATTGCCTATGCCAGTAGACAGTTGAATGCGGCTGAACGAAATTACACCACTACGGAGAGAGAAGGTTTAGGCATGGTATATGCAGTTAAGAAATTTAGACACTATTTGCTTGCAAACAAGTTTAAATTTTTTACTGACCATCAGGCATTGCTGTACCTCGTAAACAAGCCTTGCAATACAGGAAGATTAGTGAGATGGTTTCTCTTGCTAATGGAATATGATTTTGAAGTTGTGGTAAGGAAAGGTAGGACTCACTTGAGAGCAGATCACCTCTCTAGACTCACATCGGGAGAAGCCCCACAAGGAGTGTCAGATGACCTTCCTGATGCTTACTTGTTTAATTTGGAAGTTGTATCGCAGTGGGCCAAGCCATTGGTACCAGTATTGACATACGGGCCTAATCATCCAGTGGTAAACACACGGAATAGAGAGATCGTAAAAGCCCAAAAGTATCACATCATGGCAGGAAGCATGTACAAGCACACAGATCAAGGGATCTTGGCTTGTTGCGTAGAAGAGGATGAGTACGCTAAATGGTTGCAATTAGCACATGTAGGTGCGTTAGAGCAACACTACTCAAAGCAACGAACTTTACAGACCCTAAAGAGACTCGGAGTACATTGGCCAACTATGGAAGCTGATGTCCAAAAGTTGTGCAAGGAATGCCCAATCTGTTGCACTAAACCACCTGTGGAACATGCCACTCTCTATCAAGTATCCATTGTGCCAGATTGGAGTGAACCTCTAGTATCATTCTTGAGGACAAACACATTCCCTCCAGACATGACTCTAGCTAGGAAAAGGAGTTTAGAACAAGAAGCCCAGGATTATTCACTCATTGGTGATAATCTATATAAGCGTGGTAAAGATGGTTACCTGAGGCTATGTGTCCATGAAAGTGAATATCTTAGGATCTTAGAAACTGCTCACCAAGGTGTAGCAGGAGGACACTTTGGACCGGATCGGGTGATCAAGGCAATACTATTTGCGGGTTTCTGGTGGCCTACCCTTCACATGGATGCACATACCTATGTGAAACGGTGTGATGTCTGTCAGAGAACTCAGTATCCTATACGCAAAGATGAGATGCCACTGAAACCTATGATGGGTGGACGTGCATTTTCTAAGTGGGGAATAGATTTTGTAGGTCCTATTAATCCCCCAGCTAAAGGTTCTCATGCGGAATACATCATTGTTGCGACAGATTATCTAACTAAGTGGGTAGAGGTAAGGGCTACGACAAAGAACGATGCTCAAACAACTGCTAAATTCTTGTTTGAGAGTGTATTCACGAGATATGGGCTGCCTATAGAGCTTGTAAGTGATAGAGGCACTCATTTCTTGAACGAAGTGATTGAAAATCTACTCCAAGAATTCTTGGTAATACACAAGAAGTCTGCCCCCTATCACCCTCAAGCTAATGGACAAGCTGAGAGCACTAATAAGATCTTATGCAATGTACTGACAAAATTCGTGAACACTAAACGCTCTGATTGGGACAAACAGCTACACCATGCTGTTTGGGCATACCGAGTTGCCTACAAAACGGTACTCCAAGCCACCCCCTTTCAGATGGTATTCGGCCAAAACGTTGTGTTACCCTTGGACTTCTTGATCCCTACATTGAGAGTAGCACAAGAGCACGAATGGACAGGTCATGAGCTCTCCTCTAGGATCTTTGACCTTGAACGATTAGGAGAAACAAGACTGAGAGCCGCTGCAGGAATCTATGCAGCCAAGAAGAGACAGAAGGCATACTTTGATGCCCACGTGAAGGATAAGGGTTTGAAAGCAGGAGATCTAGTTTTAGTCTATACACTGAAACAACACGCAAGGAAGCTAGAAAAGAGAGGCTACAGACCTATGATCATCAATAGGATCTCCACGAGCGGAGCAGTACAACTAGCCACGTTAGAGGGTGATGTTCTCCCAAACTATATTAGCGGTTGCAGAGTCAAGTTGTATCAGGAACCCCTCACGGAGGAAATGCTCAGCCGACTCAACACTGCTAAGAAACGCAAAGAGGAAGAAAAGCGAATTCGAGAAGAAGCTCAAGCAGAAGCTTTAGAACGCATCAGAAGGATGAAGTTACGAAGGCAAGGCCGAGATCAGACTAGAACAGATGACTATGCAGATCAAGGATATCCTATGGCCATGTGTGAAGTCGCAAGAACAAGCTCGCATAGGATAATTGATCGACGTCCTTTCATAACCCTAGATATAGGACAAGGAACGAGTGCAAGGACCGTAGGAGCCTTGATTGACTCAGGTGCAGCCACTAGTGCGGTTAAATTGTCTTACTGTCAAGAGTTGCAGTTAACTGTCAATCATGTGGAAGCATACCTCATAGGAGTGGGAGGAGTGGAAACCCCTTGCATGGGCGAGGTGGAACTTCCCCTCTACATTCATGATGAGACAATGACAGTTAAAGTACTAGTGTGTCAAGATGAGGACCTCACGGAACCCCTTGTCTTGGGTCAAGACTGGATCTATGACCAAGCAGTCAACTTGAACCTAAGAAGTGGACTTCTTCAGGTATGGGTCAATCATAGTCGAATTACAGTAGAGTTGGATAATGGAGCACTCAAAGAACTAGGAAAGGCACAGACTCCTGGTCCTTCCAGGAGTACACATGAAGATGACCATGCTGTTCTTGTCCAAAACTATGTGTTGCAGAGGAATGCTACACGCAAAAAAGGAGTCAGGGAGGCAACGGAACTCCCTTCTTTTCCAAAAGTCAGAAGGAGGCAACAACCAAAGATGGCTCAAAGGCAGAAGAAGCAGAGTACTACCTATGCCGGAAATCAAAAGAACCTGCGCAGCAGAATGTCTCAACAAGTGAACCAAGTGTGGGTGCGAAAAGGCGAACACCCGGTTGCACTCACGCCAACCGCACGGGCAAAGCCTCTTATTAGTAACCAACAACACGTCACTAATAAGAGGTCTTTCGGAAATTCTTCTGCTAACGTGAAATTTATTTGGGTGCCCAAAAAGTCGATGAAGGCTAGCCCACAATCAAGAAAAATTTGGGTGCCTAAGGTTTGTTTGCAGGCTCAAATAGCTACACCAAGAACGCACCCTACACAGCATGATCCATTCACTCGCACAGCCTACATCCACTCATTTTCAACACCAAGGCACATGAGCACGAACAGAATCAGTTGTAAATGGGTACCTAAAAGGCCTCATGTTCAAGCTGACACACCTATAAAGCTCTCGAGAATCTCTACGGAACCACGAGCAAAACCCATCCACTGCATTTGGCAGCCCAAGACTTGTAACAAACCCCCGGACCCCGATTGTAAATCCATGACCACCTACTAACCGCTTCACTCTCACATCACATCATTTCGCTTAGCTCTTAGGTCTACCTAACTCCTAACTACACACACCAGCACCGAGCACTTATTAACCCCTAACCACTCCCGAGCTTTAAGTTAATGTTATAACAAGGGACACCATGTCATTTTTGTGTCCATTGCAATGTTAACGTTTATTCATATATTCTCACAGAATCAGCTGCGACATTTTCAACATGGCGGAGGCAGCAGGAACTAGCTCTCACACAGAAACAAGCCCGCAAGTGGTGGACTTGGACAGTTTACCCGTTTTGCCTGAGACAATTGAAAGACCAGAAGAATTGCAGGCCGTCAAAATCATACCTATTGCGGACCCTCCGCGTGGCCACACCATGCCCGTGGGAAAGACTTCCCATTGGTTTACCAAGGTGGCAGGACCCTTGGGTGAAGGAACGTACCTATGGGAATCAGAGTTGGACTTCAATGGAAAGCAAGGCAGATACCATTTCTTTACAAGAGAATTTGAGAAATTACAAAATGCGGAAGGTCTACGTCTGATATGGGAAAAGGCAGGATTGAGTGCCTATTTCAGTGCCCGACTCCCAAAACCTGACTTCATGCGATGCTACTATCTCATCAACACCTTGACTCCAAACCAGAACCCAAAAGGTGCAAGCTCATTTGTGATTCCATCTCTGACAAAGGGGAATGAGCTCAAGAGGTTCAGGCTATCAAACAATTTGGTGAGAGAAGCTCTAGATATGCGCGGAATGCATATTCCTACAGAAAAGGAAACCCTAGTACCGGATTACATGAAGAATCAAAGTCTCACCAAACTCAAGGACATGGTATCCATGATGCCTAATATTGCAATACACCTTCGCATGTGCATGCAACACTTTGCTTTCCCGACGCAGGATAGATTCACCATGCCGCCCAAAAAGATTTGGTTTAGCTTGTATCTGACAGAGACACAGAGCCTCACCATCAACCTACCCCACTGGATAATTGATCAGATACACCTAGCTCACAAACGATGGCCGCGGAAACAGGTTTTATATGGTTGCTGTGCTCTGACAAGAATCATTTATAGGTGTTTGGCTTATGACATTCCGATCCAACGGGCCCTAATGTGGAATCGGGTAGAGCAGTTTAGAGGCAGGACATCCACTGGACCCCCTTCTAAGAAGATGAGAGGCACTGTCCAAGTCCCATGTGCTCAACCACGTGGAGCCACCCTAACACCCGACGTCACCCCGCCACCCCGAAGAGTCCGACCATTCACACTCCGACTTCCAAGACGCAGCACCGATGGTTCCACCTTGATATTCCCTCCCATTCCAACCGATCTTGAATTTCCTAGTGGTGCACCTTTGGAAGAACTCACTAATGAAGATTTCGAGCAATTATTACAAGATGTAGAGTTGGAGGCAGAAGAGGCACAACAAGCGGAAAACGTGCAAACGCAGGCCACAACCTCCCAAGCACCTGTCACACCTGTTGAAGTGGATGCCGAGGATGACGGAGATGAAGAACAGGAGGATGATGAGGAGGAGTATGATCAAGAGCACCAAGAGGAGCAACAAGAAGTGCCAGAACTTGTAGGTGCACCAGCATATACAGCTCAACTACGAAGGCTATACGACACTATCAAAGCAGTACAAGAAAGGCATCAACTCTCTCTGGTATCAGGTCAAGCTTTGATGCAAGAAATGCTATCAGATGAAGGGGTGGACCAACACTTCATTGACACCCTCAAATTAGTGTCAGACTCTTTAGGAGTTCCGGAGGCTGTCCACACCGCAGTCCGCCAGTCCGTAAGGTATGACAAACGCAGAGTGGACACGTTACCACGAGCAGGTAAGACTATCAGGATACCCGTCACAGAACCAGAAGTACCCATTGAGACCACAGCCACCCCCACAACCACCACTGACCTCTCCGCCGAAACCTTCGTTCAGACATCACCCATCTCACCCCAGCATCCTCCATCACCACCTTCTCCACCCCCACCACCACCTCCCACCTTGGAAGAAACGACAGTCATCACCTCTACCTTCACTTATAACCCATCCTCATTCAAATCATTCTCATTTCGAGAACCCACCTCACAAGACACCCTCTTCTCCTTCGTCACCAATCCCTTGTACACTTCGTCCCGTCTATCCTCTGAACCCATGACTGGCCATCCCATAATTCCAAGTGTAGTTGGAAACCCAGCACCCACAGAAGGCACCCTGTGTTTCCCGACCTATCCCCCAATACGGGTACCTCCATTCCATGACCCCCACTTCCCATCTGGCCCCTACACCTCTTTCAACCTGACCGCGCCACCCCAGTACCCGTCCGTTGTGGAGCAGTTCACCCGCTCTCCAATGTTTCCGAGGCACATTTCTCCGATGTTCGCAACGACATCAATTTACACGAACACCACACTCACTTCACCTACCATACCCACCTACATGGTAGCCCCTGTACACACCACCTTGTCTGACCCAATGGACATTTCACCAACCACAGCACCTCTCCCCACAATTCCACCATCTTCCCCTCCCTTGCCCCCCACCTCACCACTCACATCATTGGCACACACAGCATTCACTACCCCCCTACCCAATCCCACCTCCCCTGCATTTCAAACTTTTCCCCTTGCATTTCATAATGTAAATAGCACGTTCAACACGTTACTTCAGTGTGCACATCAGCTACAACAAGACTACCATCAATTGGAAGAACGCACTGTTGCCCTCCAGGCAGAATCTCAACGTCTGCAAGCTAGAGTCACCACTCTTGAAGATGACTACCAGACGCTCCTAACCGAGCATACCACACTACAGCAGGCTCACTCCGAATTGGAATCAAAGACATCAACTGTAGATGACCAAGCAGTCAAGGAACTAGAAACAGTGCTTCAAGCGCAAATGATCTCTAACGCTACACTCAGACGCAACATTGGGCTATTAAGGAAGCATATGGCCGCAGCACTAGAAGAGAACAAACGACTTCAACAACAAAACCAAGACAACTTTGAAGCGGCTATGGAAGGAACCGTAGGAGCAACCGTTAGCCCTACCAGATATAGAGCAGTCCCATCGGACGACATTCGCATCCTACTTGAGGAGCATGCAAATCTTTTGGAGTCATATGAAAAGCTAGAGACTGAATGTGCAGATCTCAAGAAACAGATAGCCAGTGTCCCCACAGCTCAACAGGAGCCGGTAATCTTGCAACACTCTACAGAAGAAATGGAGACCCTCCGGAAACAGGTGGCAGAACTCCAAGCACGCCTCTTACCATATGAACGGCCACCCTCGCCCATTGAAGAACCAGAACCTGAAACAGTAGTGGAAATCCCCGTCGATGATAGCTATGAAGAGCCATACGAGCCTATGCCGACGCCTGGTGGTCGAACTACAGAAGAAGGACAAGACACGTTAGAAATTCAAGTTCCAGATTGGGTCAAAAGGGTCGAGAAAGTGGGTAAGACACATGATGATCGTGTGGCCGTGCAAATGCAATCTCTCACAAATCTGGAAGAAACTGTCCTTCGATCTTCCTACTTTCAAAATTTATCCCATCAACGGTTAATCACAACATCAGAATCGCAATACATGCCTTATTTTGTCTTACTACATGATTATAATGCAGAAGTCAAAAGACATACAGGGAAGGAGCCCACGTTCGCCACTCAATTTGAGATAGGGGATTTACCGACAGATGCACGTGCTGGCTCGATCTTCCAACCTAATTGGCGTGCACGTTTACTCACCGATTACCCAGAGATGATGAGTACCTGGGCAACCATGCCACTATATATCAAGTATAATCCATGCTATTGTCCAGTGGTACGTCGCAGATCCTGGCAAGCATTTGCAATCAAGGTACGCAACAATAAAGAGTGCTCGGCTTGGTTTAACTACCCATATTTTGCTCCACCTCGAGGGACTCCAACCGTAGCCTACATGATATCAACAATCCGACACTGGTCTACACGTCTAAATAATGCACCCGACATCGCGGCGAAAATGTGTATGAAGATATTTGAGCTCATGACCATTGTCTTCAAAACCTTTCGGAATGTCCAAGCTCCATACATCTCTGCCCCTGGATTCTCTCAAGGCAACAAGGATTTAGTCTACGACATGAGCCAAACCCCCTCGGTCACTATCATCTTTGCTTGGCATGCACGAATAAAGTACTTGCCCGCATGCTTCAAGCAGACATTTGAGGAAATGTTCTCTACGGGATTCTGGGAATACAATTCCGAAATTTTCATTCCCAGACCCACACATTTGCTACATCTATTCGCAGTAGAACAAGCGATCCATGCAGATCAGTTACGTCTGCCACATCCGGACATTCCAGGACCAATCGATTGGGATCGTATGATGACAGATTTGGCCAGAGGACTACGCATACAAGAACATCAGCTTGCCACTCATGTTGTGGAATACTACATCCAACACTCCCAGCAACAAGGGTCTGTCAGGGACGACAGACGCGAGAGAGGGGGGGGTGTTGAGAGCAGTATGGGCACCCAAGGACCGACTAGACAAGGAAGCCAGCGGAGAGAGTCAGAACAAGGTGAAGGAGTAAGTAGACAAAGCAGTCGACGCAAATCTGGCAGATAGGCCCTTCAATTTTTCCCAAATCAACATCTTTTAACAGTGATTCTTATCACTAACAATCATTGTAAATACCATTTCATATTTTTGTAGCTCCATTTTGTGCAAGCCAAGGAGTCCTTGAGCTTGAGGAGCCTTAGAAGTACCTACATATCAATTTTCGTATTTTTTAGACTCCGTTTAAGCCCTCAAATTGGCCCTGGAACCTAATTTCTAACTAGGCCGGACACTAGGTCTGGACAGGGCCAAAACCTAGTCAAAAACTATAAAAAGAGCTAGAGAGCTCATTTTTGAGGTTAGATTGTAATTGAAACGAACTTGTAAGAGCTTTTTGAAAGTAATCTAAGAACTCCATTGATTCTCACTCTTTGTCTTGCCGTGTGTGCGCGTGTGTGTGTGTATGTGTGTGCATGTTTGTGTGCTTCTCACTCACGCACTTGTGCCGCCACTTGCTCGAGGTCTTCATACCATCCTCACGTCTTCCCGGATTGACATTAAAGGAGGTGCTACTCATCACTGAGCTACAGTCTTACAAATGCGATCGAACTTGCAGTCCGTGACCGACCAGGCCACTATATGTTTTATTAAAGAACATATACAAAGAAGTGTTCGGTGGCCATTTGGCCTTTCACATGGACACTAACGGTAACAATGCACACACCAAGGAAACCACACATGGATGCTACCAAAAGGATTCTCAAGTATCTCAAAGGAACCATAAATGAATGACTTTATTATCCTTATGTATCTGATTTAGGTTTGAAGCTATTTTCTCATGCAAATTGGGCTAGTTCCAAGGAAGATATAAGGAGCACTTCACGATATCTTACTTTTGCTGGTTCAAAGCTTATTTCATGGTCATCCAAGAAGCAACCTATAGTTGCTCTTTCTTCCATAGAGGTTGAGTATAGAGGTCTTGCCATAGCTACTCAGGAAGCTATGTGGATGAAGACATTATCCACAGATCTTGGATTGGAGTTTGGAACTCCAACTATTTTTGGTGACAATATGAGTTCTATTCATTTGGCTGCTAATTCTACTTTTCATGCAAGGACTAAACATATTGAAGTTCATTATCACTATGTACAAGAGAAGCTTCTAAGCAAAGAGATTCAAATATCATATGTGTCCACTCATCAACAATGTGTAGATATTCTAACCAAAGCATTGGATGGTACAAAGCTTTGCAAATTCAAAGCTATGATAGGTTTGCAAGTAATCTTGGAAGATTGAAGACCTCAAGCATACTTGGCTTGAGGGGGAGCTATTGGAGCAAGTCTATGACAAGCCTAAGTATTGGCTTGAGTCCCACAAAGTCATAGAAGAAGCCTTAACATGAAGACAATGTAAAGTTCACTTGTGAACTACCTCTTGTAACTTTTGAAGACTTTACTTAATGTAAAAGTGAAAGAATCTTAAGTGGTTGAGTCCATTTGATCAAAAAGGGAAAGAGGAGCCACCAATTTGTGATTTGTGGTAGATAGAGAATCAAATCAATCACTAATTGATTGGAGAGTGATTGAGGGAAGTTAGCCTCCCAAGCTCAACTATAAATAGATGGCAGCTTTAGTCGTGGTGAGAGAGACCTCATAGAAGACCTCGAAGAGCTGAGCTTTATGCCATATCAAGGTGTGGTTTCAAGGCACACATATGTATCAGTAAGTCCATTCTATTGTAAAATCAATATACTTTCATTTTCATGATTATTTGAGTTCATATTTCCATGTTCTTGTGAAGTGTACTACTCATTGCCATATCTCTCAGTTTTCTCAGTCAAATTGTAGAGATGGTTTCTCTGAGCTTGGTGCATCATTTTCAGTGATTTAACTTGGTAAAGTTAGCTCTATACGTCTAATATACGCTCCCCAATTTCCATTTCATTTGGGTGTTTCAATCTTCATTTATGTTCAGTTCAAGTCAGCCCTATCTATTCATTTTCACTTCTCTGTCAGGTACCCGATTTTTTTACTCATCTTGTCAGAGCTGTTTCTCAGTGTGTACTTACCCAAATTCAATGATTTAAATCTTGTTGGATTCAGTGTTTGGCAAAAATATGCATACCAATTTTCATAATCATTGCATTCTTAAATCTTGAGTTATGTTCATTTTTCTGGTCACTGGTCTCATTACTGTAGCAGCCCGTGAAAATTGAGATGATGTCGTCACTTGTTAAACACTATTCTCAATGTGTGGTTCATTATTTTTTATGAGATTAGAGAATTATGCAAAACACTGGACAGGTGTATGAAACAAAATAGCAAGTTCTTCACCTCTGAGGTAACTCTAACTTATCTCTTTTGATCTATCTTTTTGAGAGTGATCTTCCAAGGTACATAGGGTGTCTAATACATCCATTGGCAAACTAAAAGGGCCCACCACATACTCCTGGGGTTCATTTGGCTGGTGTAAATCAAGGATTTTGCAACACCTCTTCATCTTCAAGCACATACCTATCCATCTCTTCACAGTGGTATCAGAGCAAGGTTGGACAACATGGCAGATGGATTTCCTTCATCAATTGACAAATTGGACAGAGGTAACTACTCAGCTTGGTCATTAAGAATGGAAGCTTATCTCCAAGGTAGAAGTTTATATGGTTATGTGGCTGGAGATGAAGTTATGCCAAGTTTCGGGAACAAAAGTCAACCAACACAAGAAGAGCAAGAAAGATTGAGCACATGGTGCTCCAAGGATGTACTTGCAAGGTTTTATCTCCTCAACTCTATCTCAGATTTTTTGTTGTCTCACATTAGAAGTTGTAAGACATCTCACGAAGTGTGGGATGCACTTCAAGGTTTCTTCTCTTCAAGTACTAAAGCTAGGACACATCAACTATGGCTAGATTTTTGAACTCTCAAGAAGGCTCCCAAACAAAATGTGACTAATATTGTCACAAAGCTCAACGACATAGCAAATCAGTTGGGAAGCATTGGAGAGGTAATAGATGAAGAGAAAATTGTAAGGCAGATCATCAATGGATTGACAGCAGATGACAAGTGGGAAGTATTCACCATAGCTATGGATTTGTACATGGACATGCATGTACCTGATTTCAATACACTCATTGGACAATTACTCACTCAAGAGGAAAAGCTTATCAAAAATGGAGAAAAATCTACAGGTAATCAATCTTCAGCTTTATACACTGATAAAACCAAGTCTAAAGATAACAAAGGAAAGGCAAAGAAAGTGGATGATGAAGCATGTACATATCAAGTTAACTATGCAGGTAGAGGAATACATGGCAGAGGTAGAGGAAGAGGAGGTAGACAAGGCAGGGGGAGATCCCAAGACTCCAACCCATGTTCTATTTGTGGACAAACTAATCATACAACTGAAAATTGCTTTAGGAATTCCAAGAATCAAAGAAGAAGAGGATACAATAGAGGAAGTTATGGCTACTCAAGAGGAAGGTTCAACAATTATCATGGCAACTACAACCACTACAATCATTCAAACTATCAAGGAGGCTACAAAGGAAGGAGAGACTTCAATAACTACACAGAAGACTCAAACAAAGAGGATTCATTATTGATCATGAACATGGCTATGCCACAAGCTAAATCTGATAAGCATGTTTTCTACATAGATTCAGGTTGTTCAAATCATGTGGCAGGAAATGTGGCACTCCTACCAGATTTAGAAGATCCAAGGAATAAGCATGAGGTACAAACAGGAGATGATACAAGACACCTTGTGGGGAAAATAGGAAACGTCAAAGCACCTGATGGAAACATCAACCTACTCAGTAAGGTACTCTAGTCCCTACCATTACAAAGAATTTGATAAGTGTTGGGAAAATAGTAGAGAAAGGATTGCAAGTTAGGTTCACAAGAGGAGAAGCATATGTGGAAGACCCTGGCCAAGGGTTCAGAACAATAGCAAAGGGAGAAAAGACAGGTATATTATTCACCTTTGAGTTGCAAGACACAAGGAACATAGCTCTCTTCAATTATGTTAGTTAGAAACTCATAGAATTGGAAGTATGGCACAGAAGGTTAGCACATATTAGTGAAAGGTCATTAAAGAAGATTTGCAGGTACCAAAGGGTACTTGGACTCCCTAACTTGTCAAACAATATATGATTTATAAGTGTAGTGCATGTCAATTTGGAAAGTCTCACAGGTTACCATTCATGAAGAAAGGTTATATGCATGGAGATCTCTTGGAGTTGGTTCATACAGATGTATGGGGACCTAACAACGAAGCTTCAATATCTAGATCAAGGTATTATGTCTCCTTTATTCGTTATTAAACACAAAGATGAAGTTTTTTTATGTTTCAAAAGATATTGGGCTCTTGTGGAGAGTCAAACTGGTAAATCAATAAAAAGGCTAAGGTTAGATGCAAGGGGAGAATACTTCTCCCATGAGTTTGAACTATCCTATTCGTTATTAAACACAAAGATGAAGTTTTTTTATGTTTCAAAAGATGAACTATCCTATTCGTTATTAAACACAAAGATGAAGTTTTTTTATGTTTCAAAAGATATTGGGCTCTTGTGGAGAGTCAAACTGGTAAATCAATAAAAAGGCTAAGGTTAGATGCAAGGGGAGAATACTTCTCCCATGAGTTTGATTCTTTTCTTCAAGAAAGAGGAAGCAAAATAGAGGTGACTAGAAGGTACACTCCTGAGCAACATGGTTTGGGAGAAAGAAGGAATAGGACAGTTGTTGAATCTGCAAGGTCTATGTTGAATGAAAAGCATTTACCTAATTACTTATGGATTGAGGCTGTATCTACAACCACTTACTTGATTAATAAGTTGCCTTCAAAATCCCTTGATGGGATGACTCCATATGAGGCTTGGAATGGAAGAAGACCTAGCTTAGATCATTGTAAAATTTTTGGATGCATTGCTTATGCTCATGTGCCTTCACATGTTAGACGCAAGATGGATCCAAAGGTAGAAAGGTGTGTATTTATTGGATATGACAACAATCAAAAGGGTTACAGGTTATACAACCCTACCAACAAAGGATTCTTGGTAAGCACAGATGTAGTTTTTGATGAGAACAATTCATGGTATGAAGATTCATGGAGGAAGGTCAATTTACCATATGATCTTGAAAAAGATTTTCCAAAGCTTGGTAGAGAAGAACAAGACACCTTAGAGGATGATGGAGAATCTCACATGGAAAAGATCAAAGCATGGAAGTCTAAAGGTAAAGCAAAATTGCACGAACTTGGACATGAGGCAGAATCATCACATCATGGCCTAAGAAGATCTATGAGGCAAAAGAAAAAACCAAAAAGGTATGGGTTTGACACCTCATTAGTAACCAAACATTCTATCTACATAGCACAGGACATAAACCAAGAGGAGCCATCATCATTTGAAGAGGCCAGAGCAAAAACAGAATGGAAGCATGCAATGAAGGAAGAAATTGAAGCACTTGAGGAAAACAACACTTGGGATTTGGTGCCCAAGACTTCATCTATGAAGGTAATAGGCTCAAGATGGGTCTACAAGCTCAAGAAGAATTCTGATGGTTCCATAAATAGGTATAAGGCAAGGCTTGTAGCAAAAGGCTTTGCACAAACTCAAGGAGCTGATTATGAAGAAACTTTTTCTCCTGTAGCTAAGATGCCTACAATCAGAGTGTTACTTAGTATTGCATCTTCCAAGAATTTGAAGATTCTTCAACTAGATGTAAAGAATGCATTCTTGAATGGTTGGATAAAAGAAGAGGTATATATGGCACAACCACCTGGTTTTGAGAGTCGAGTTTGTCCTGATTATGTGTGTAAACTTAACAAAGCATTGTATGGTCTCAAGCAAGCCCCAAGAGCTTGGAAGTTCGGACTTGTTTCATTCTTGCAGGACAAAGGTTTTCAACCAAGCAAGGCAAATCCTTCACTCTTTATTAAAAAGAGTAATTCTAAGGTCATCTACTTATGTGTATATGTAGATGATATTATATTGACAGAAAATGATGCAGATGGTATGAAGAAGATCAAAGATCAGATGAGAGAAGAGTTCAAGATAAGTGATTTGGGTTCACTTACCTACTTCCTAGGTTTGGAAGTTGTCTACAAAGATCATGGTTTATTTCTCACTCAAAGAAAGTACATTAAGGACATGTTGGCAGAATTCAAGATGCAAGATTGTAAGATTGTAGGTACTCCAATGGAGGTCAATCACAAATTGAGCTCACATGAAGGTGAACTCATAGAAGACATCACATCATATCAAAGTCTAGTAGGTAGTCTCAACTATGCCACATTGACAAGAGTATATATATGTTACAATGTGAGTGTGCTAAGTCAATTTATGCATACACCAAGGAAACCACACATGGATGCTACAAAAAGGATTCTCAAGTATCTCAAAGGAACCATAAATGAAGGACTTTATTATCCTTATATATTTGATTTAGGTTTGAAGCTATTTTCTGATGGAGATTGGGCTGGTTCCAAGGAAGATAGAAGGAGCACTTCAGGATATCTTACTTTTGCAGGTTCAAAGCTTACTTCATGGTCATCCAAGAAGCAACCTACAGTTGCTCTTTCTTTCGCAGAGGCCGAGTACAGAGATCTTGCCATAGCTACTCAGGAAGCTATGTGGAGGAAGACATTATTCACAGATCTTGGATTGGAGTTTGGAACTCCAGCTAATTTTTGTGACAATATGATTTCTATTCATTTGGCTCCTAATCCTATTTTTCATGCAAGGACTAAACATATTGAAGTTCATTATCACTATGTACGAGAGAAGGTTCTAAGCAAAGAGATTCAAATATCATATGTGTCCACTCATGAACAATGTGGAGATATTCTAACCAAAGCATTGGATGGTACAAAGCTTTGCAAATTCAAGGCTATGATAGGTTTGCAGGTAATCTTGGAAGATTGAAGACCTCAAGCACACTTGGCTTGAGGGGGGGCTGTTGGAGCAAGTCTATGACAAGCCTAAGTATGAGGATCTCTTCTAGTTCACTCAACTTTCTAGACCATTGCTTTTTCATTATTTCTTGGCTATCCTTCCAAGCTCTAGGTCTCTTTAAAGTTCACTTGTGAACTACCTCTTGTAACTTTTGAAGACTTTACTTAATGTAAAAGTGAAAGAATCTTAAGTGGTTGAGTCCACTTTATCAAAAAGGGAAAGAGGAGCCATGAATTTACAATTTGTGGTAGATAGAGAATCAAATCAATCACTAATTGATTGGAGAGTGATTGAGGGAAGTTAACCTCTCAAGTTCAACTATAAATAGATGGCAGCTTTAGTCGTGGTTAGAGAGACCTCAGAGAAGACCTCGAAGAGCTAAGCTTTAGGACATATCAAGGTGTGGTTTCAAGGCACACATATGTATCATAAAGTCCATTGTGTTGTAAAATCAATATACTTTCATTTTCATGATCATTTGAGTTCATATTTCCATGTTCTTGTGAAGTGTACTACTCACTGCCATATCTCTCAATTTTCTCAGTCAGATTGCAGAGATGGTTTCTCTAAGCATGGTGCATTATTTTCAATGATTTAACTTGTTAAAGTTAGCTCTATAAGTCTAATATACGCTCACCAATTTTCATTTCATTTGGGTGTTTCAATCTTCAGCTATGTTCAGTTGAAGTCAGCCCTGTCTGTTCATTTTCACTTCTCTGTCATGTACCTGATTATTTTTACTCATCTTGTCAGAGTTGTTTCTCAGTGTGTACTTACCCAAATTCAATGATTTAAAACGTGTTGGATTCCGCAAACTGTCTAGTAGTGTCATACAAATTTTCATAATCATTGGATTCTTAAATCTTGAGTTATGTTCATGTTTCTGGTCACTGGTCTCATTACTGTAGCAGCACCCCGTGAAAATCGGGATGATGTCATCACTTGTTAAACATCATTTTCGGTGTGTGGTTCATTTTGATGAGATTACTCTTGAAAGTTAGCTCTTTAAGTTAACTAGACTTCCCCAAAAGGAATTAAGCTAATTACTGCTGTGCTCAGAGAATTATGCAAAAAACTCGACAGGTGTATGAACCAAAATAGCAAGTTCTTCACGTCTGAGCTAACTCCAACTTATCTGTTTTGATCTATCTTTTTGAGAGTGATCTTCGAAGGTACATAGGGTTTCTAATACATCCATTGGCAAGCCAAAAGGGCCCACCACATACTCTTGGAGTTCATTTGGCTGGTGTAGATAAGGGATTTTGCAACACCTCTTCATCTTCAACCACATACCTATCCATCTCTTCACATTGTTCTCTAAATTTAAGCATGTGTCCACATTCCACATCTTATTTCTAGTAAATAATAACATCTAAAAACATTAAGACAAATTTAGAGCTTGTATTCACGTAACAGGTTAGCCACATTGAGACAAATTAAAGTAGAATTATAAGGTTCAGGCAAGGATAGACCAATTCATTGATGAGTACTACTATGGTGAACATTATCAATATAGTGAAAAAGAGAAGAAAGTGCATCAGTAATAGCCCCACCTTTGCCACATGGAGGGTCAATGAAGAACCAATCAAAGTTAGTCAAGAACCTTTTAAGATTACACTTTAAGTTGGACCCACAAGTCTTGACCTCCCGTAAACCAAAAAAGTTAGGATGGTAATTGAGACTTTTCATCTAGCAATGAATGCTCTTAGCACGAACACGGTTTGAGATTCCTTTCGAGTTGAGGGAAACACTATTAACAACACTCATAACAATAGGAAGAAGAAAAACAAAGCACAAGAAGAAAAGATAGGAACTAATAGCAATCATTATTTTTTACCTGTCGTATGTGGCTTAATGAGAGTCGCAAAGGCTCTCAAAACATCTTTACATTTACTTTTAATTTGACTTTGCAAAGGAGAATCATTAGAGTCTTCTTGAATCATTGAAACATCTTCATTTGGGGCATCACCTTATGAGGTTTCCTCTGCTTAAATTTTTTCATGATCATTCAGTTTCTTAGTTAAAATGAAATAAAAAACAAACTACTCATACATCTCAAGATTAGAATGAACTCTATTTGAGAATCATTTGATTTTCCATTTTTCTACCTTTAATTAGAGTCCAAAGATTTTTTTCATCCTCCCTTTCGTTGGCAGAAAGGGAATACTTACCTGAAACATTGATCTAATTGCTAGTACCTTGGTTATTTGGGTTCCAAGTTTTCTTTGATATGTTCCATATCAGCTACATCTTGCGTATTGCACTCACAAGGGTTAGATACATTCTCTAATAGAACATCAAAAGAGTTGAAAAGCTTATTGCCTCTTTTCCAAACTTGGCTTAGGAATGGGCTTTTTCCCATGGCTTGAAGGAACATTTGTAGAAGCTTGATTGAGCAGTTTTTTTATCAGAAATTTCCCCTTCATTTGGAGCATTATCAGAAACAACAAGTTTAAGAAGGGGGTGATCTCTAATAAGATGACCCTATTTATAACATTTATAGCAAGCATTTAGTAGATTTTTGTAAATAATTTTTTGTCCATGTAGTTTCAAACCATTAGAATCTTTTATGGTAACAAAGGTCTTAATTGGTTTAGCCATATCTATCTTCACCATTATTTGAGGTCCCATTTGGGATTGATACTTCCTCAGGCCTCTAGATTTTTGACCAAGGAATTCTTTTAGTATGCCACCCAAGCTTCCAACCCATGGATAAAACTATATTGGTAGGTCCAAGGAACTCCACGCATATTAGTATTTTTGTGGGTTTTGGACCTCTAGGATTGAATCCCATGAAAAGGAAATAAGGATACTCTTCATTAACCATTTAGAAAAGGAAATTATAGGGATACTCTTAATTAACCATCGACTTTCCGAGATAACTTGCAAATCACTATCGGCGTTGTCAAAACAAAGAAGAAGTAATTATTCGGTAAATATTGGATGTGATTGACAAATAACCCCCTTGTCTCCCAGTTATTTCTAATCCACAACTTTAAGACGTCCTGAGTCGGTCTAAGACCATGACATAGGCCAATTACCAGTCTGTCGCTGAGTTCAGCCTGCCAAACATCCAGGGAGTTCTTGTCGCTGATGAGAGCTTCATCATCATTGTCATGCATGTCCTTATCCCGGAGCATTGGCCAATTCCGGCCCGTTGATCGATCTTTGTTCACCATTGACAGTTGTGATGCCATTTCGTAGTACGTCTTGCAAAGACATTGTGTCTCCTTTCGGGGGGAACGATTGAGCCAAGAAGGAGCTTCAGACAAAGCTTACCCTAATGCATAAAAAAATGATGAGGAGGAACTTGAGTGCACTGCTCTCCTTCACAATGCATGCGTCCTGCAGCACTGTTCGAGGGGCTAGGGTTCTGCAGCATCTTGACGCACTACGTCTTATCTTCGAGATAAGATGAAAATTCGCCATCAACAATGTTCAAACACATCATCTTCTTAATATCTGCATATGATACAGTCATGATAATTCAACGATGGTGAAAGGAAGCTCGAGTCCTCATTTTTCTCTAAATGATTTTGAGCCTGCAGTATCATTCCGAATCTTCCAAACAATATTATATATGAAAAATTATTAATATAGAACTTAACATCGAAATAGGAGTCCCCACTCTCAGACAAAGATAACCTTCTCTGGTTCTACTGTCCAAAATACTGTGTGAATTGTCTTATTTACTGAAGGGCTTGCCTTCGCAGGGGTTCCAGGCTTTCGCAGTTCCGCATGTACAGTTTCAGAAGATATTAGCATAGTCGAGCTACAGAGTTTTTTTTTAATAACGATCAGGGAGAAGCATGTAGGCTGCGCCGAGGGAATCATCAGCCACTTGTGTTGGGTTACGAGGAAGCGTTGTGCAGGCTTGCGATATGAACAAGTAACGCATGTTCTGCACCATTGGCTATTTAACATGTCCAGAACACATCCTTGCCTTGATTTCTGTGTAAATTATGATTGATGAGTTTTTAATAACGATCAAAGAGAAGCATGCACCGAAAGAATTATCAAATATCTGTGTTGGGTCGCTAGGAAGCGCTGTCGAGCTTGCACTATACAGGAGTAGCGCATGCTCTGGATGAATGGCTATTTCACCTGTTCAAAAGACGTCCTTGCCTCAATATCTGTAACAGGGACAAGAATATGCAGTTCAAGCACTAGCAGAGCCGTTCAGATGCTGCCTTACTTACAGGCAGAGATTAAATCCACGATCATTATATTGAATTAAAATGTTTGCCAGCCTTTTGTGTGCCCTAAAGCTTGTTCATCGACAGCCAGGCGATCCTCATGCACATGGTTAGTTTAATCTATCATGGCTGCTTCACATGTCCATAAATACATTACTCCTCCGCATTACAAACTATCTTTCCAGCCATACAAAGATATCGCTGCTGTCGATGCACTCTCCTTCATCCTGTACTTCTCCCTCACGTTCGTATTTCGGTGCAGCTGCCTACACAGTCTGTAACAAGCTCAGTAAGGCTGCTTCTATGGCTTCAATGCCTAGTCCTTCGCTTACATCGATCCTAAGTTTTCTCTGCCTTGGAGGCTCTAAAGGTCGGCCCGCCTTGCGGGCACGTGTGTTCTCAGAACTATCCTCTGCGCATATAGCTTTCGAGGTCGATCTTTCGGAAAAGCTTAGTAAGCTTACTCAGAAAACCCGGGGCGAGGCTTGGAGAGAGGGTTGCAACTCAGATCCAATCAGTATGGACTGGATGTGTCAGGCTTTGGATGTAGTATTATCTACTCAGACCTCAATAACGCAGGCCATTGGATCAGCTAATAGAGAAGCATATTTCGCTTCACCACAGACGAAGAAAATAATTTCTCAGCACATGGAGGACATCGTCAAGCTGCTCGACGCCTGCTGTATCATCAGAGAAACCTTATCTAAAGTTCGTTCCCAGGTCAAGGCCTTTCGAGTTGCTCTCGGACGTATGCGAAAAATGAAACCGGCAAGACGAGGCTATGCACTAAAAGCAAAGCAGGCTATTTTATTAGCAACACTAGCAGACAAAGGGCAAAATATTTTTCAGGATGATTCCTCGTCTCCTCGAGCAGTGCGATCGTCCAAAAGACTACAGGGCTGCAGCTCAATGCTCAGAAGGATGGGAGAAAAGCTGCCAGCCCCACCTGCTAGAGATCAAGGTCAGCACGGAGAGACGGAAGTGGCTACAAACCTCCGACCATCTATAGCTTCCTGTGAAACTCTTTCATCTGTGCTCTATGGTGGAGAAATAACCACGCTCTTTGTACTCAGGTTTATCTCAACTGCATTGTCATCAATAGACAATTCCAGCCGATACTGGTCGCAGCCTCCTATGTCCCCGATTCACGTATCCTCGGAGCCCATCTGGGCACCATGTCTCCGTACGCTTCATGATCAACTCAGTTCTGAGCTCCTTCAGATAGCGCACAGAAACAAAAACCATCAGTTTGGCACTCTACTCCCTGAACTTCATATGCTGGAGGTCACCTTGAATGAAATTTACAAAACCCTTCGACATCCCGGCCTGGATAGTTCATGGAATGACATAGAGCAGCTTGTGACTTCATCAGAGGATGTAGCTGATCACATGGACAGGTCCATATCTACACTGCAGCGCCGCATTGACCAAGTTTCTGCCTCCCTTATTAACATCCGAAAGCTTTTATTAGATTGCCTATGAGAAAGGTTTGCTGCTGTCTACAGCCTTTAGAAATCTATGGCCCTCAGTTCATGGAATGATATCAACAGCTCGTGACCTCATCAAATTTTGTACCTGAGGAACTGAACAGGTCCAAGGAGAGATTGCAGTGGCGTGTGGACTGATATTTCCACCTCCCTTTTGAGCATCACAATGCTTTTGTTCGATTGCAAAGCTAACCACGACATTCAGTTTCGGGAAACGGAATTGAAATTGTGAGGTTGTTGCAAACAACTTGAATTCAAGGAGATGCTTCGAATCAAACAGGTTCAAGGCTGGAAGGAAAATGGAACCTTTCGGAGCGGAATCAATATTCAAAATCAATTCCTCTAAAAGGACAGAATGAAGATTATACGAAAGTAAACTATTATGACCGCAGAGAAGAGTAAAATTCTGTTCTTGAGGAAGATGGTTAGAGTAATCCAGTTCTCCATAGAATTAGCTTCGTGCCATAACTTTGGCCGTAAATTTTTGCCATGTATTGTACAGATATACATCCTCAGAATATTGTACTTTACATTTGTATATTAAGAACGTTTAGAACATGATAATAATTCTGTGTCTATTCATGATCATCTTCTTATCCAGTGTCTTGGTCCTACGGAAAAAAATCCTTTTAACATCTCATTATTAACGATTTATGCAATTCCTTCTTTTTGTTTCAGCATTGAATTTGATTACGAATCCCCCATATCTCTCCATAGATGACGGCTAGTAGAGTTTTATCTACAATAAGACTCTATGTCATCCACAATATCCTTGACATGGTCAAATGATACGCAAACTTCCATGTGTTGTAATAAACCTATTCTCCTCTTGGTTGTCATGGACATTGTTAAAGATTCATCTATAGGAACTTACACTACAACATATCGAGGGAATACCGACGGTCAGTGTACCAACATGTAGCTGTTGGCGTCGGTATACCCCTCGGGAAATTTGGGAAAGCTGCGTTGCCTCGGAATCACAGTCGCATTGCCTCGGAATCACATCGTCGGTATAAGCGTCGGTATACGCGTCGGTAATTTCTGGAACTACCGACGCTTATAAGGACGCTCTCTTTTTAACTGGGCCCGAACCCGAAATTCGTCATTCTGAGCGTTTCGAATGTAGAACTTCTCCTTTCGGGTTCGCGCGCGTTAACAACAGAGCAGAACTCTGTTTGTCATCCTCTCTCTCTCTCTCTCTCCCTCCCTTCCCTCTCTCTCTCTCTCTCTCTCTCTCTCTCTCTCTCTCTCTCTCTCTCTCTCTCTCTCTCCCTCTCTCTCTCTCTCTCTCTCTCTCTCTCTCTCTCTCTCTCTCTCTCTCTCTCTCTCTCTCTCTCTCTCTCTCTCTCTCCCTCCCTCCCTCCCTCCCTCCCTCCCTCTCTCTCTCTCTCTCTCTCTCTCTCTCTCTCTCTCTCTCTCTCTCTCTCTCTCTCTCTCTCTCTCTCTCTCTCTCTCTCTCTCTCTCTCTCTCTCTCTCTCTCTCTCTCTCTCTCTCTCTCTCTCTCTCTCTCTCTCTCTCTCTCTCTCTCTCTCTCTCTCTCGTTCTCTCTCTCGTTCTCTCTCTCGTTCTCTCTCTCTCTCTCACTCTCTCTCACTATCTCTCTCTCTCTCTCTCTCTCTCTCTCTCTCTCTCTCTCTCTCTCTCTCTCTCTCTCTCTCTCTCTCTCTCTCTCTCTCTCTCTCTCTCTCTCCCTCTCTCTCTCTCCCTCTCTCTTTCTCTCTCCCTCTCTCTCTCTCTTTATACAGTCCTCTATCTTTATAGATCTGAAGTTTTGGTTTTGCTAATATGTTCTTTGTTTGGTTTTGCAAGAGAATTTGGCATCAAAGCTTTGGAAATTCGACGAAGAAGCACTTCAAGTGGAATTACAAAAATTACATCAATGTAAGTATAACATATTTCACTCTTTTATCTTTCTTTATATTTTTGTTTTCTAACATCTTCTCTCTTTATATTTTTGTTTTCTAATATCTTCTCTCTTTATTTTTGTTTGAGAGAGAGAGAGCGAGAGAGAGGGATATGCATATGCATACATGCATGCATATGCATACATGCATGCATATGCATACATGCATGAATGCAGATGCATACATGCATGCATGCATATGCATACATGCATACATGAATGCATATGCATACATGCATGCATGCATATGCATACATGCATGCATGCATGCATACATGCATATGTATACATGCATACATGCATATGCATACATGAATGCATATGCATACATGAATGCATATGCATACATGAATGTATACATGCATGCATACACATGCATACATGCATGAATGCACATGCATACATGCATGAATGCACATGCATACATGAATGCACATGCATACATGAATGCATATGTATACATGAATGCATGCATGCATGCATACATGCATATGCATACATGCATGTGCATGTGCATACATGCATATGCATACATGCATGTGCATGTGCATACATGCATATTCATACATGCATGCATATGCATACATGCATATGCATACATGCATATGCATACATGCATGCATATGCATACATGCATGCATATGCATACATGCATGAATGCACATGCATACATGCATGTGCATGCATGCATATGCATACATGCGTACATGCATATGCATACTTGAATGCATATGCATACATGCATGCATACACATGCATACATGCATGAATGCACATGCATACATGCATGAATGCACATGCATACATGCATGAATGCATATGCATACATGTATCCATATGCATGTATGCATGTGCATTCATGCATGTATGCATGTGCATTCATGCATGCATACACATGCATACATGCATGAATGCACATGCATACATGCATGAATGCACATGCATACATGCATGAATGCACATGCATACATGCATGAATGCATATGCATACATGAATGCATATGCATACATGCATGCATGCATACATGCATACATGCATATGGATACATGCATACATGCATACATGCATATGCATACATGCATATGCATACATGCATATGCATACATGCATATGCATACATGCATATGCATACATGCATGCATATGCATACATGCATGCATATGCATACATGCATGAATGCACATGCATACATGCATGAATGCACATGCATACATGCATATGCATACATGAATGCATATGCATACATGAATGCATATGCATACATGAATGCATATGCATACATGAATGCATATGCATACATGAATGCATACACATGCATACATGCATGAATGCACATGCATACATGCATGAATGCACATGCATACATGCATGAATGCACATGCATACATGCATGAATGCACATGCATACATGCATGCATACACATGCATACATGCATGAATGCATATGCATACATGTATCCATATGCATGTATGCATGTGCATACATGCATGAATGCATATGCATACATGCATGCATGCATATGCATACATGCATGCATGCATATGCATACATGCATGCATGCATATGCATACATGCATGCATGCATATGCATACATGCATGCATGCATGCATACATACATGCATACATGCATATGCATACATGCATATGCATACATGCATATGCATACATGCATGAATGCACATGCATGCATATGCATGCATATGCATACATGCATGAATGCACATGCATGCATATGCATGCATATGCATACATGCATGAATGCACATGCATGAATGCACATGCATACATGCATGAATGCACATGCATACATGCATGAATACACATGCATGCATACACATGCATACATGGATGCATACACATGCATACATGCATGAATGCATATGCATACATGCATGTGCATGCATGCACATGCATACATGCATATGCATACATGCATGCATATGCATACATGCATGAATGCACATGCATACATGCATGAATGCACATGCATACATGCATGAATGCACATGCATACATGCATGAATGCACATGCATACATGCATGCATACATATGCATACATGCATGAATGCACATGCATACATGCATGAATACACATGCATACATGCATGAATGCATATGCATACATGCATACATGCATATGCATACATGCATATGCATACATGCATGCCTATGCATACATGCATGTATATGTATGCACGTATACATATACGTGCATATGTATACGTGCATACATGCATGTATATGTATGCACGTATACATATACAAGCATATGTATACGTGAATGCATATGTATACAAGCATATACATGCATGTATATGTATGCACGTATACATATACGTGCACATGTATATGTATATGTATGCACGTATACATATACGAGCATATGTTACGTGAATGCATATGTATACAAGCATATGTATATGTGAATGCATATGTATACATGAATGTATATGTATACAAGCTTAAGCATGCATATATATACATTGGATGAGATGAGATCTTCATATTGCATCAGATGGGATCTCCACGTACACCATGGGGTGCACACGATCACGACGAATCAAAGATATATCATATCCGTAATGGAGCTCTAGTTATGGATGCGGCGGGGAAGTCAATGCGACAACGTATACGACAACTCTGCTCGATCGAATTCGGTCATTTAGTAATGTTAAAATTGACCGAACAAGATAGAGACTCTAAAAATCATATCACACAATGCATATATGAAGAGTACCGGCCATCACCTGGCAATCCTGTTGTGAGTTCCGATTGGATACAACATACAGCACGCGAGATGATGTCGCATCGACGATCGGAAGCTCGCGATGCTTTCAAAGTAGGCTTACCGAAGCATGTATGGCTAGACGCCGAAGAATGGGAATCGATTCAGGATGAGCATCAACATACTCCTGATCGGTATCGTCAACAAAGAGATGCGGCGGCCACACGGTTAGATACGGTTGGAACGTCGCATTCAGGTAGCGGCGGATACGACAGTATGCGCTACCAATTTGTAAGTATGATGTTAATTATTAAAGTTGTTTGTGTTAAGTATATTATGTATATTCATCTATAATTTTGCATATTTACTATAGGAGTTGGCAGTGGGTCGTCCTCCAACTCGAGCAAAAGAATCGTATGGATATCGACATGGATTGACTGCACTGTTACAAGACTTAGAGGGACGCGGTGCAATCGTCTCATGGGAGAATATTCTTGATTAGGTAAAGTTATATTTTGGTTTCGTGTTTTTAGTTGTTGTTTATAAATATCATGTTAATTGGTTTTATTTTATACATATGTTTTGTTGCGGGATTGTAGGTGTAAATATTTTGATCAATGCCATAATTTTGTATCACACTTGCATACGACAATCATGAACCATAATATTGTATTCGATTCTTATATGGAAGTGTTTTGTCACATTGCCACAATTTTGTATTAAACTCCTATGTGGCAATGATGTACCATAATTGTGTATTCCATTCGTATATGGAAGTGCTTTGCCACACTTATGAACATTTTTCATTTATGGAATATACGACTTTCTGTACATGAATCATTGTTCATTTTTACTCATATAAGTTTATGTTTTGGTTGTCATTAGAGTACATAACACATGTACTCAGTTGGGCAGAGTGTATTGTCTTTTGCTAAACAACATCCTGTTGTAGCAAAAGACAACACACTCTGCCCAAAAAAATTTGTGCAGGTATGGTCGTCGGTATACGCGTCGGTAGCTCTAGTATGGTCGTCGGTATATGCGCCGGTACTCCCAGCGGTTCGTCGGTATAAGCGTCGATATACGCGTCGGTATTTCCGGCGCGTATACCGACGCATATACCGACGCTTACACCGACGCCATACCGGCGCTTTAGTTCCGATGCTTGTACCGACTGCTACACCGACGTTGCGAAGAAATCCCGCCCGTTCATTTGCTTCGGTAGCAACCTCGGTATACCCTCGATATGTTGTAGTGTTATTCACATACATATAAAGTACACAGTGAATATTGCTCTTATTCATGGATAAAATGAACGTTACTTTCTGGTTTACCACTGAACACGTCTTCTCCTGGAGACCCTGTGTAATTTGCAGGCATGGAGCCTTAAATGAGACTGAACTACATTGCTATGGACGAAACACAACGAAATTGGTTTCGTTATGTCTTCCTGGTCTTCAGACGATACCATGTGGAGCAATCCAAAAAACGGTATTAGAACCATGGGCTAAGAATTCAAAACGAAAACACAAAATTTCCATAAGTACAATTTAGATTTTCTGCCATTATCGAATGGTTGGTGGTACTAGGAACAATGGTTTACTGAGAATAGATAGGGACAGTTGACCCCTTGATAGAATTGTGTCATGGACGGTTAGACATCATACATAATCTCCTGATCTGCTCAGCTTTTTGTTCTTTTAAGGTTCACTTATAAATCGATTCGAAGGATATCTGCTTGCATCTGAGAATGAAAAACCTTCAGGCCTTCGATGTTCGAGTCTATTCCGTATGTAATACAGAGTACAAAGATGGCAATGTTCTTGATGTCTACGTACATAATCAGGATTGGGTTTATTTTGGGATATTTAAGAAGATCTGAGTTGATATGCACAATTTAATACCCCATCTGAACGTCTAACCAGTTAACCTCATCAGATGAATGCAAACAGTATATTCTTTCCGGATCTAATAGTCTACTGTGCAGATAACCGTAATAGGCTTTCCCCTCAGAAAGACTTACACAGCAGCACAATCTAATGACCTGTTCAGCTTGACTGAAATGGATCACCAATCACTTCATTATAATCAATGATCCTTGTTCGCGAAATGGCAATGGGAAGACCTCGCTGAGGATGAGCGTTTCGGTAGAATGTGCTCATAAACCGACTGCGCTGGACTGGACCGTGCGATTAATTGAAAAAGAGACCTGTCAGCCCTAATGTCCGCAAAGAGGAACGCAAAGCGAGTAAGTTCCGCTAGCGCAACTCACCGCATCCGTCATCAATATGCTCTTCTGCTTCATAATCTTTTCAATAGCTTGAACGCACATTCCAGACCTCGCTGATATTCGCCACTTCTGCTCCTTTCAAGCGTCCCTTCGCTCTCCGTCCAGCCTGCCATGCCCATCTTTGCCTCAGAAGTATGCATCTTATCCAGTGTGGACTCCGTAATTACGAATAAACAACTTTGAAGCGTGCCTTTACCCACGACTTGCCACGAGACATTGAGAACGATGTCGCCCCGAATATCTTGCAAATTGATCGTTGAACGTTCGAGGAAGAACGTTTCATCTCTCTATGACCTTCATGAGTAATCCGGCCTTAGCTTGTCGTCTCTTCTGATTTCAAAGAACAGCAACTTTAAATTATACAAAAAAAAGGCGTACAAGATTAAAAGGAGTTAAAAAGGCGCCCATGAGCCACATGAGGATCCATGTGCTTTTAAGTTTATTGCCTTGACAAAAACTTTTCTTTGTCTAAAAGTGTTATGATTTCTAATGCTTGACTTTTGGATAGACCACTTCTTCTATTTATACAATGTAGAGACTTTTGGATAGACGACTTCTTTAGGGAATCACCGAGGTTTAAAGTGTGGGCCTTCCTTTGAAACTTAGTAGAGGTATCCATCTTTAATTGCATTCCAAAGGGCAACCAACCAACAAACTGCTTCCCAAAGAAAACTTTGCTTCCTGTTGATCGGATGATCGAGCTAGAGTTTGCTCTTAACACTTGTTCACACTTTGACACACTTGGGACAAGAGAAAAACAAACGATCAATGTTTTCTTGTGCATTGAACCATTACTTACACCACAAAGGGGCATTAAATATTTTATCGGACTTGGGATTGGTCCAAATCCCCCAATTGAATATTTGTTTCAATAAGGCTAATTTTTTTCTTTACATCAATCGGTTCAAAGGTTCCTACAACTTAATTCCCACCTAATCTAAGTTGTTCCATATTAGGACCTTTTGGTGAGGATTGCAAGTGAACTACAATAGGCGCACATCTTCATTGTCCCAAGCCTACCTACGGTTGAGCAAGAGGCACCAATCATCATAATTCAATCTTAGGCTAGTATCATTATCTTCTAGATCCAATCTCTTTTAGTGTTTTTCCGTAGGTGCTTCCAATTGTGGAACCCATTGGTCCAAAGTCCCTTGGTCCTTTGGACATTCGCACAGTCAATTGACTTGATACCCAAGATAGGAAACAAAGTGGAATGGTTTATTCTGATGTCAGTTGCCCACTTTCAAACATAGCTTAAACAACAATGGGGCTCCATGTTGTTCCAATATTTCTAGAGAGAATTCACCAACATTGAACCTTTGGGAGTCACTAAAACAAGAGAGAAGAGATTCATGATAAGTTCATCATTTTTACATCTTACATCACCTAAAAGAGATAGGTCCAACTATTTCAAAAGGTCAGATTTGCCCACGCCTCTATGTTGTTAATCCATGAATTGATCATCGAGTTAGCTATGGGTTTGTTAAATGACACAAACATTGAGAATCTCCATTCCATCTAGCTCCTTTGGGAAATCACACATATCTTACTTGACCTTCAATATGCTTCTCTTTTTTGTGTCCCCCATCGAACAGAAAATTCTACAAGATCTTTCCATCTTATGCATGTCCTTGTCATTTGGTCTCCAACATGAGAGAAATAGATAATCAAGGGAATTAGGAATGTTTTTATCACCATGGATTTCCAAGCCACGACAATCTCACCATTGATTCATCAAAACATCGGATCCCATGGGAATCCCCAAGAATTCGAAGAATTGGCTAAAGGCAAGCTCTTTGCACCCTTGGACCCTTATAAATTGTAGCAAGGGCTGAACCAAGCTTTGAAAGTTGTCTTCTTATGGTTGACATTGGAATAAAGGGGAGATAAAAGGTTTGCCAACAATCCAAAATTACTTGAACACATCCAATATCATTGTGAAGGACCACATTAGTACCATTTGTAAACATTGTAAGCACAAGTAGTTTGAGTCCTTGAGGAGGAGATACATGTTTGAGATGTTAGTGCACATGCTCATCCACCATGCAATTGAGGGCCATCCACAACAATTTAAACAAAAGAGGAGCCAATGGGCACCCTTGATTGACAAATCTTTTAAAATAAGATTAAGTATAGAGTTTACCATCAATATAAGTATGGTGGGTTGAGGCATTCCCCAAAATAATTGAAATCATTTTGGTACCTTCATTATGAGGCCTAAGTCCTTCAGTGATTAATATATGAAATCCCATCCAATCTTTCATATTCTTTTTCAATTTCAATCTTCAAAAAAATAAGGTTTTGACAAGCTTATTTGACATTCCTAGATATCTGGTGTCACTTTAGCACAATGGTGAGTACCAACATGAGGAGATCCACCTCATAAAGGTCAATCCGTGGAGATGTGAGGACTGGTATGAAAATCATGAGCACCTGAAGGCACAAGTGCATGAGTGAGAAGCACACAAGCATGCACACACATACACACATGCGTGCGCACACAAGGTACGAACAAAGAGAGGAACAATGGAAAGATTTCTAATACAAAGAATGCTCTTACAAAAGCTCAAATCTCTAACAAGGTAACCTCAAAAAATGCTCATCCCAAAAATGAGCTCTCTAGATTTTTTTAATAGTTTTTTTACTAGTTTTGGCCCTGTCCAGACCTAGTATTGGCCTAGTTAAAACTTAGGTTACATGGCTTATTCGAGGGCTCAAACGAAGTCTACAAATTATGAAAATTGGTACATAAATACTTCTAATACTCCTCAAGATCACAGACTCCTCCGCTTAAACAAAATGGAGTTGCAAAAATGTGAAATGATATTTACAATGGTTTTTGACTAGTTTTGGCCATGTATAAACCTAGAGTTCAGCCTAGTTAAAGATTAGGTTATGTGTGTGAAAACACTAGGATCGTCAGGGCAATGTTTTCCCTCTTTAGGAGGTTTTTTTCCCCTGACTTGTATATATGCCTATAGCCCAAACGGGTTACTTATCGTTGTACATTCTAGTGGTAATGTTGAGATATCAAGCTCAACATGTGATGATCGAGGATGACACGTATCATTTTCTTGTTTCTCTGACATGTATACTGGTCACGCCAGTATATGTCAGGAATACTTCATTGAGCTTTATTAGATTTATCTATCAAGAGTGACGGCACATTTGTTACTTTCCAGCTCACTCATTCGTGGACATTAGATTTTTCCTTATGTACTGATCTTTATATATTGCACTGGTTGTATTCTTGTTTTTAGGTCATATTTGTACATTCCTTTTTTAATGTAATAGAAGAAGAAGAAGAAGATCATTCTTCCTTTGCCTCAATCTGAGTGTGTGCTTCTCTTTGATTGTGAGAGTGTGTGTGTGAGATCTCTTCCTTATCTCCTTCCTCGTGACATGGTATCAGAGCTAGTGTGGCTATAGAGAGCTCGTGGAGAAGGCGACGATGAAGAGTACGTAGCAAGGCATGGAGAAAACGTGATTCACAAATGACCTCCATTTGTTACGAAAATCGACGTGAAGGTAGAAAGACCTCAAAATGTTTTCGAGAGTTAACCCTTTAGGATCACTTGTTTTTGTCAGATCGAAGTTTCGGAGCCATATCCATCTGCATTTCGAGCCTGCAAGGTGGGGCCCATGGAAAAACGAGGTCAGTTTTGGAAACTGTAACTTGCGTTGTGTTTGACAATACTCATATATTCCAGATCTAGAATTTCAAGCGATTCCGTGTACTTTTGATACACAAAAATTGTGTTTTTTTGAGATCGAACTATCACATCATAGTGCGACAGTGTTCAAGCAGAAGTGCTTCTTGTAGTGTTTTTTAATGTTGAGAATTGTTGCAGAAATGGCAAACGCAGATGGAATGAGTCAGCTTATGAACGATAAGCTCGACAAGAATAATCTCCATGCTTGGAGATTCAGAATGAAGAATTCTTGATGGGACAAGGCTACTGGAAGTACATCGAAGGAGAGAATGAAAATGCTCCGCAGTTACCAGAAAGGAATCGGACTGCAGATCAGTTAAGAGCATATGAGGAATGGAATCAAGGAGCACAAAAGGTAATGTATTGGCTATCTGTTATCATACATGATGGCATGATTGGACACATATAGGATGTCAAGACTCCGAAAGAGGCTTGGAACAGTTTGGTCACATTGTATGAGACCAATACAAAGGCATGGAAATTACAACTCAAGAATGAGCTGCATCCATTGGAGAAGAAGAGCATGTTGATAAGTGACTACACCTTGAAAATCAAAATCATATGTGAGTCACTTGCATCTATCAGCATGAATGTAGATGATGATGATAAGGTGGAAGTGTGTCTTCGTGGTTTAGGAGCTGCATATAAGCAGTTCAGAACTTCTATACAGACGAAGAAAATATTCCAAATTTTGGTGATATGGTATCTATGCTGATTATTGAAGAAAAGAATCTTGGTGAGGATTCAAACTCCCAAGGAAAATCTAGTTATGAGCAGGTATTCTACTTTGGCAGAGGAAGAGGCAGAGGTAGAGGTTTAGGAATTGGAAAAGGAATATAGTAACCAAGATCAAAGTCAACAACAGAATCATGCAAGAGGAAGAGGACAGTTTCGAGGTAGGGGGAGCCAAAGAGGTCGCAAAAAATTCCAAATAAATGATTCAGGTAATGATAGTAAAGGATGTTGGAATTGTGGTAAACCTAGACACTTTGAACGTGATTGCAGGTTGAAGACTCAAAATAATAGAAGGGAACAAAACAACTATGCATCCACAAGTGTAGATGATTCTGAGAAGGTGTTCATGGTTCAATATCACATGATGAGTATGATGTCTGCTGGTGTTTCAATATCGAATGATAATGTCTAGTATGTTGATTCAGGTGCTTCAAATCACATGACTAGTCATGCGGAATGGTTTAGCACTTTGCAAAAATTGTCAGTTCCTAGAGATAACACATCACACCCTATTGAGCATACAAGAAACATAGCATTGTCTATGGAGGACGGGAAGGTAAAACATCTTGCTGATGTGCTGCATATTCCAATGTAACAAAGAATCTGGTTTCTGTTGGACAAATGGTTGACTAGGTGTTACAAGTCAGGTTCAATGCTGATGGGTTATATGTAGAAGAATACAAACGGGATGGAAGATTGATTGCCAAAGGAAAAAAAGTGGGTAGGATGTTCACCTTAAATGTGAAAATTTCCAAAAATGAATGCAACCATGTTTGCAAAAGGTGCAAGAGTTATTGCTCATATAGACATCTGGCACAAACAAATTGGACATGCAAACTTGCAGAGGCTGAAATTGATGCAATCAAAGGAGATTGTCCATGGACTACCAAATTTCAAGGTTGCAAAGATGCAAAAGGTATGTGCATCATGTCAATTTGGAAACCAGTCAAGATCATTGTTTTCGCATGACAAGCATGTTAGTGAGAATGTGCTGGAAATAGTACATACACATATTTGGGGTCCTAGAAAGACCACATTTATGGGTGGTTGTAGGTTTTATGTTACTTTCATTGATGACCATACACAAAAAGTGTGGGTATATTTCATGAAAGAGAAGATTGAGGTGTTCACTCACTTCCATAATTTTAAAGCTATGGCGGAAAAGAAGACAGGGAAGTATATTCAGACATTAAGATCTGATGGAGGAGCCGAATACATGTCAAATGAGTTTAGCAATTTTCTAAAAAGTCATGGAATTCAATGTCAGTTTTCATGCAGGTACACACCACAATAGAATGGCGTTGCTGAACACAAAAATAGACATATTGCAAAAATAGCAAGAGCCTTGATGGTTGAGAAGAGTATGCCTCATTGTTATTGGATAGAAGCTGTTCATATTGTTGCATACATCATGAACAAAACTCCAACTACTGTTGTACATCAAGCTACACCTGAAGAGAAGTTTACAGGTAAAAAGCCAAACTTATCACATCTTAAAGTTTTTAGCTTTATTGCATATGTACATGTTCCAAATGAGTTGAGGATGAAGCTTGATCCAAAAGCAGAAAAATGTGTCCTCCTTGGATACTTCCTTGAGCAAAAGGGATATAAATGTTATAACCCACTCACACGACAGATGAAGGTGAGCAGAGATGTGGTATTTGATGAAATGTCAAGATTCTATGCAGATGCCAAAGAAGGACTGAATCTTGAACCAAATGACAAAGAAAATGCTAAAAAATCAAGTGCAGAATCTCAAGTTTTGAGTGGACCAGATGCATCACCAAGCAATAGTTGGAACTCAAATCCATGGAGTGGAAGATTGCGTGGAAATTTCAGTCCAGCAAATTTATCAAATACATCCAAGAAAGGTAAAGAAAAGCTTTTTGCTGTTAGTAAAACACATGCAGGTTTTGAAGATGTTGATGGAGATTCAGGCAGTTCAGAAAAGAGTCTTGATGAGGAACTTGGATTGCCCTCTGTGAAGACTCCAGGATTAAGAAAAGCACATGCAGATGATACCAGGAGAAGTGACCCAAGACCAAGAAGATCTGGGAGGATGCAAAATTCAATGCAACGATTGACGAATGACAGTTATATGGCTCGTCATTGTGCCTACATGACCAAGGTAATACAAGATGTTGAACCTTCTTGTTTTGAAGATGCAATTGGAAATGCAAATTGGGAAAAAGCTATGGATGAGGAGATGGTTGCACTTTATGGGAATGATACATGAACACTGGTTCCATTGCCATAAGGAAAGAAACCCATAGGCTGCAAATGGGTTTACAAGATAAAGCATAATGCTAATGGCAGCATAAGTAGGTTAAAGCACGATTGGTAGCTAAAGGATATGCAAAGACATATGGCATTGATTATGAGGAAACATTTAACCCTGTAGCTAAAATGTCAACTGTCAGAACACTTGTTGCATTAGCTACAACAAAAGGATGGACTTTGCATCAGATGGATGTGAAGAATGTTTTCCAACATGGTGAGTTACAGGAAGAAGTATATATGGACCAGCCACAAGGATATGAAGATTCAAAGCATCCAGAATATGTTTGCAGGTTGCAAAAGGCTTTGTATGGGCTGAAGCAAGCTCCTCATGCATGGCATGCAAGGATTGCTGATTACTCAACCAGCATTGGGTTTTCTATGTGTGATGCAGATCATTCACTATATGCATGGAAGGCTCATGATGGCATGACGATTGTGGCTTTTTATGCTTATGACCTGATTGTAGGTGGTGATAATGAAGAAAGCATCAAAGAGGTAAAGCAACTTCTTATGCAGGAATTCGACATGAAAGATCTTGGTGTGGTATGCTACTTCTTAGGCATTGAGTTTATACATAGAGAAATGGGTATATGGATGTCACAGAGGCAATATGCCTTGAATATGTTGTAAATATATGGTATGGCCCACCATTAGCCCACCACTCAATCATTATTCATTCATTTTGTTTTTTCTTACATGGTATTAGAGCATAGGAAGGTATAGAAGATTGCAGAGATCGTGGAGGCCAAGGAATCAACTCTAGCATTTGTGGAAGGAATGCTTCAACAATCAAGCTTGTGAGAGGTAAATTCTTCAACTTCAAAGATTGTGGTAGGGAAAGGCTTCAACATTGGAGTTCTTGGGAGGCAAAGGCTTCAACGTTGCAGCTTGTAGGAGGCAAAGGATTCAACGCTAGAGTTCTTGGGAGGCAAAGGGTTCAAGGCATCAAGTTCATGGGACACAAGGGCTTCAACACTATGGAGGTGTTAGCATCTAGGAGTGGAAGTGGAAGTGGAGTTGGTGCAATGGATTTGTAAATGAAAACACTATGGGCTCATCCACCAATCTTCAGTGAAGGCAAGTTAGATGGTACAAATTATTTTCTTTCGAAGTTCAAGATTACAGTTATCCTTGATTCTTCTGATCTTTTGGAGATGGTGATGGGAAGTGCAAAAGAACCACTACCTACCTTTGACCCATTGGATCCGACTATGGTAATTCTCCCAGATGCCAAGCTTCACCAAGCTTGGAAGATAAGGAATGCAAATGCACTATATTGTATAGTGAACAATTGTGTGGACTCTATTCTACCTCTTATTCAACATACGTCCAAGGCAAGTGAGGCATAGAGTATATTGAGGAGTCACTACAAGGTAAGAAATGAAACATGCATTCAAAATTTAGAAAATCAATAGAAATCGGGTTTCAACAAAGGTGCACTGAAGTACTTTGTGAATCAAGCCCTAGCCCAAATATGTTGTAGCTCCTTTGAGTTTTGAAGGTCTTCAAACTTGCATGAGAAAAACTAATATCTACCCCATGTGTTACCACTAAAACAAAGCATAGCGTCATAGATGTAGTTTGCATCTGCAAGAGGTCTTGCAAGTCCATTAGGGAAAAAAATGAACCCTACATGGGCCTTTTGGATTAAGGAGTGATTAGTGATGGACCAATGAGAGGAGGGTGGTGGACACAGTCTATAGCCTATAAATCACTACGCTGAAGGGGGATGAGGGGACAGGATTCCCCTATGTTCAGGTTTTGCCTCTAGAGAGAGAAAGGAATCTCGTAACTTACCTGGGCCCAAAAATTCAAAATTTTCAAAAAGTTATAAAACTCATCATAACACCATTTAATGGTCCCCCAACCACTTTTTAGGATCAAAAGTGCTATTTTTGGGTAATAAATCAAAATCTGTGCATGAACTGAAGTGAAAAAAGTGACTTTTTCAAAAATAACTCAAAATGCAACTTTCTCCCTCCAAAACCTCACATTTTCATACCCATGTCCCAAAAAGTCATCTCTTTCCACTACTTTCTCTCCCTAGCACACCATTGCAGCTCCTGCATCTCCATTTCTTTCTCTGTGCATCATCTTCTTTGAATTTGAACTCCTACTGTCTCTTCCATAGCCTGAACTCCAATGGAGAAACCTAAATCTCATAGACGTCCAAAAGATGAGGTTATCACGATAAAATGTCACAATATCAAGGCTCCAGAAGGATTTTGGTTAGGACAGGAGTTCTGCAAAGGTGCATGGGTGTATATGCAACCCTCTGGTGTTGGTCCTCACCGTGTGAGAGATCGTGGAAATCTTCATTGGAAAGGGAAGTTATTAGGCTTCAAAAAGCTCAGAAATGGTGAAACTGTTGCCATTGTACAACATGTGTTCACAATGTCAACCATGAAATTGGAAAACTCAAACAAAATGAGATATCCTATCAACTGTAAGTATTACTCATTGAATTTTTTCCAAATTTCATAATATACCTAGCTAAGTTGTGTAGTTTTTTGTTGTAGACATATTTCCTTCTACCTTGGTGGAAGAACAACCACTTCATAGTGTTGCAAGTACTTTCCAAGCATTGCATGCAGATGTTGGGTCGATAGTCTTTCCACAAGCCCGTCCTGCTGAGAGTTTTCTTTTACACACATACATATGTTGTACCCTCTTCATCAAATGATTTTGGCAGGTTAGAGATGATTAAGGTAGATTCTCTCTTAAAGCTTGAGTGGCCGCAACCTGATGTATGGACATTAACATCTTTGAAGCATAAGATGGTGATGGACATACACAGCTCTTTGAAATTTACAAGAGTTTCAAGATCTATAGGATTACATTGGTGTGTTCCTGTTCATTGTTTTGTACATTTATTTCAGATATTCACAATTCTAGAGACTTCAACAATGTTCATGTTAAAAGATATCACGTATGAGCACGTAGAGGGTTTGCTAGGTGAAAATTGAGGACTTGTAGAAGGATGCACCAAAGGGGATAGATACCTTTGTAAAATTGGTGCAAGAGGCATAGGATTTCGATACTTGAAACATCGTACTTCATTGTACATTAGATTCTATTATGATCGTTGGATGTGTAAACATGGTGAATGGATACCATTACAAAGTTCTGAGGGTGTTTTAATTTCATTTGAAATTAAGATAAATCTGCCCAACAACGAAATGGAAGTTATTTCAGTAAATCATCATTGGACTCTTGCCAACGTAAGAGAACATCTAGTAATCATGGGATTTGAGGATCTGGATCAATCAAATTCAGAATACAAGGGCATAAGGTAAGTAGCATATGGTATTTCTTCTTTTGTTTATACAAATTCTTACACTCAAATATGTTCATTTAAAGTTTTCTATTTGTCTGCAGATTGGTAAGAGGTTGGAGGATAAAATTAAAGTCCTCCTTGAATGGAGTGTGGATGGAACTCAACTTTCATTGTCATAGCTCAAGAACTATTTGAGTGCTACAGTGTACACAAAACCTATGTTCCATTTATAATCCTACGTCTGCAACAATGTATTTAACATGCAAGACATGTAGCATGTAAAATTTTTTGATCTCAATATGATGTACAATTTGCCAAATCTTTGGTTTTTCCAATGGCAATTTATTATAATTTTAAAGTTCTGAGAATTTATTTTTTCTATTATGTTGTGGTGTATCTTATTCTGGTTAATGATTCTGTTCAATGTTTTTTATGAGCAAAAGTTTTTTTTCTGAGAGTTCTATGTATGATTGTTTTATTTGAAGGTATCAGTTTTAGTTTTAAAATGGGTCCCACTCACTTTAAAAATTTTTAACTACTATAAAAGCAACACTTATTCTCTCATTTCTCACTTTTGCAACCAAGAAGAGCTACAATCACTTGCAGAGTATGCACACAAGCTAGCATCACGCGCAATGGCTGCCACATCCTCTAGTACCCTGCAACCCAAACGTCCACGTGAACTCTTCAATGAGTTCTTGGAATCAACTGAGTTCAAAGGTCAAAACCACTTGTATGACCTACTGTCTAGAGTCCCTGATCTAGACAAAACAATTCAACTGAACTCTGATGTGCTCAAGGAAATCATAGAGTTCCTTGAGTACTACATCTTGAGTTTCTCTATAGAAATACCACCTTATGAGGGTAAATGGGTCCCATGTGACCTTCTACTCTACATACACAGAGGCGATGAAGCCTTCATGAATTTTGTGTTTATGTACAATTACCCAAGGCACTAATTGTGTCATTTTGGTTAGGAAATCCTTAGTTGTAACTACATTAGGACTTAATTTTAGAGGAAAAGTATTAGGGCAAATAGGTATCGCCATGGGTCTTGGAATGCAAGACCCCCATGTAATATCAAGATCTGTATTGACTTACCAGCTGCCTCAATCTCTACAAAGGAGAAAGAAAGTTGTAGAGAAATTGAAGGCAGTTGAGAAATGATGTAATGTCTTGATAATACAAACTTTTTTTTTCATCATTTGTCTAGTCTTGTATATGAATGTGCTAAACAATTGAACTTATCTTCTCTCCACAAATTGTATCTAATTGGAAGTCTTTGTACTGTCCTTTGGTCCTTTGTATAATTATATGCATAAAAAAGGCCAAAAAAGCCCCAGCCACAGAAACGCGGGAAACAACCCTGCAAATTGCAGGGCTGTTTCCCGCGTTTCTGTGGTTGGGGCTTTTTTGGCCTTATCTGGTGTTTTTAGGTGCTACAAAACATAGGAAAGTATGTAATTCTAGATTTTGACTTGGTTTCGGTAGATTCAGGACCAAAGATTATCTGTAGGGTATAACCTCAGCTTTAACTAGATCAAAGATCGCATCCATACCTTTTATGCATACAATGATTACCTGAAGGGTATAAACTCTTAATAACTAGACCATTACATCTCTACTATACCTTTTATGCTTACAAAAGACCAAATAATGCAAAAAAAACCCCAGCCACAGAAACACGGGATTTAGCCCTGCAAAAATTTTGCACGGCTGAATCCCGCGTTTCTGTGGCTGGGGATTTTTTGGTATGAAAAGGACATGTTGCACATCAATAGGTAGAAAAGGAACATATCTAGTCACAAAACAATAGGCAAGTGCATGCATGTTTAACTGAATCCATATATAACTGACTGAAAGAGAGAGAGAGAGTGAGAGAAAAAAAAGAGACAAAGGATATAGGTTAAAACAAAATTTTCTATTATCCATTGTATTACATCACAAAGTAGGCCTATCATAGGGTCTAATATACACATCATGGGTTATTTCCTCTAATTCTTCTTGCTAGCTGAATGTCCTTTGGTTGTATGGTTACTCTCTTGGCATGGATAGCACAGAGGTTAGAGTCCTCAAGCATGGAGATGAGGTAAGCCTCAGCTGCCTCTTGAAGTGCTTCAAGTGCTATCCCTTGTATTCGTAGACCTGCTTGGTAGCTTTGTAGTTCCTCTTTCACTACCCTTGCAAAAGCTCTTCGTGGTATGAGTAGTTCAACGGACTTTTGGTAGTGTCGTATCTCTGCAAAAGCCCTGCAGTGCTTCCTTCGTCTTTGTGGAGCTCTTGTGTTGGGAGGTATGTTTGGCTGGCGTTGAGGTTGACATCGTGGTTGATAGTTTTTTTTTCTCCGATGTACACGATGTGAGGGCCCAGCTTCATCTTGCACATTTTGTTGTTGATGTGGTTGTTGACTTTGCTCTCTTTCCTCCTCTATTGGTATTTGCCCTTGTCCTTGTGGAAGTGTCTTACCTCCATGTGTCACTCTATGGCTCGTTGGAATTTGCATATCATTCCATGGTGGTTGATTGCTGCTTTCCGCGTTCGGGGATGACTCTTCTTCGCTCTCTGGTACACTCCTTCTGATCAACTTCTGTTTGGGTCTTGATTTGATGGGTGTCCTTGCTGGTGGCTAAACATCTGAAATGGACTATGATCGTCCTGGAGTGAAATACTCCTGTTTATTGGACACTTCATTTTCTCGCACTGAATTGCTCCTAGGTGGTGTGCCATCGTGTGACACAGGCACACATGTGCTCTGGGAACCACTTCGAGGTCGTTGGGGGGGTTGCAACCATGGTGGGCGTTGTGTCCCTAGATGAGGGCTAGGAAAGAAGACGCGATCTTTCCTTGCAATTTGCTTGGTGCGTGCCATTCTCTTGAGTTGCAAAAAGTGTGAAATGAAGTGAGTTCTCTCTATTTATAGAGCTTTTTAAAAAACTGTTTGTTCACACTAGAATGGACAAAGCCTGTTTAAAACCATACAGAATATTATATATTAAATAATAACACATTGAAACCAAGATTACAATAATCATAGGTATTACCACATAATGGGAAATAACAAATTTACTTTACTTCCAAGCTGAGCCTTCTCGTTGTCTCCTTGCACGCCACTGAGCATGATGAAGAGGACCTAACGATGACTTCCATTTCTCACTGGCAATGTTGTGTTGCATCGTTCTTGCAAGTTTTGCCAATTTTGAATCCCTAAGTCGTTCCACAAAAAACTTTCTCGAGAATGTAGTGCGGTAAAACCAATTAAACATCTCCTCCATGTAGTTTGATTGCATTGGGCCACCACCATGTCGGGTGTTTTTGAAGTAGACACCCCTCGCTTTGTAGTGTGACTTTTCCATTCCTTGGGTACTGAAAATCTCTAATGACCCATATCGATGCATGAAAAAAGCTCCATGTGCAAACAAAATATGCTAAAAATTGTTAAGTACATTGGTAAAAGGTAAGTGCAATGAACACTTGTAGAAGAAGATTACACTTACAATTTAGTGTGTTATATTGCTCTCTCCCCAAGATTGATTGAAACACTTGGTGAACTCCACTAATGTTTCTTGAAACATTTGACGTTGAATAGCACTAGACCTAGTCAGACCCATTAAGCCTACCAACTTATCAAAGCTCGACCAAACTTTCTTTCTCTTATTACAAAGATCAACTTGAGAGTCATTGTCTGTTGTGATCATGCATAGGTCTTTCCACAGCTCATAATGTTCATTATTTTGAGTGCTAGTACCTCTTCTAAAAAAATGTCTTGCTTTATTCCCTGTCATTGACACTTGTTGCAAGCTATCTTGAGATTCTCCAACTTTCTTAACAACTAGGGTTACATTTCCACCATGACAACCAATTGAATTAAGAAGTTCCTCCAATTTCTTTATAGCTTGAATAGATTTATCAACTAGCTTCATGGCAAATGTGTATTCTATATGGAGCTTCAATAGTCTATCAAAAATTCTCATGAAGGCATGCAAGGTGCAAAAGTGGACATTGACTAAAGGGAATGGAATAATGGGATTCCAATCCTTATCTGACATGTCACGATTAGGTGTACCTAACATGGGACACCTCAGTAAAGGTATATCCCATTCAGCAGATGGAGTTGCATCTGTGTCATCAACTAAATCATCTATTTTGTTTTGTTTTCTCTTTGTTCGTTTATAACCTCGTGTGCAATATGGACAAGGATAGAGAGTAGATGCACCTTGTTTGCACCCTAACATGCATTTGATAGTCTTTAAGTCTCCACCTAAGTGCCACTCTACTTCAGAATCACCAAGGCTTTCTACATTGATTTTGGCACCATGAATTTGAGAAGTTATCACCTCTGTGATCCATGGGGTCCTACTGAAAATCCATGTAAGAACATCATTGGATTCTTTAGGTACTTCAATAGCACCTAACCACCATATATCTTTCTCGGATTGGACACTATATGTAAATTGATGGGTAGATTCTTCACTATCATCAATAATAGCATGGGCCATAGCTTCGTTCATGAGTGTCACACTAAGTCTCTCCATACAGCGTCCCTTTATGATTTGACATTCGTCTAGCTTCAATACAAACTTGATTTTGGAACCACAATCTACATCAAATAACAAACATTATATTATTAAAAATACTATGAATGTCATTATCAAAACAATGGATATACCTTGAAGTGTGGATTTGTAAAATTTAACCATTTCCTTTTGAAGCCTCTCCAAATTGACAAATATGTTGTTGTACTTTGTGTAGATGAATCCCTTTCTAGATGTGTTTTTCAACTCTTTCTTTGATGTAGATGAATGATAAATGGATGCAGGCATAACATCTTCTATATGCAGGTAATTGCCAAGAGTATTGGCTACATCCTCATTGGTCATCTTCTTCTTCTTCAGAGATACCTTGTAAGGGCATGGAAAAATGGTCAAGAAAATACCTTTGTTTTATAGAGCCTGCTTCAAAAGATTGTACAATGCAGTGTACGCTCTAGTACTAACACCTACTTCATCACATACCATCTCTACCTCACTAGGACTAATAATATCTTCTAAGTTGCTTGCAAAATCTTTAATCACTTGGGTTTTGATGTGATTTCCTATTGGTGAATCCAAAATCATAAGCACATGTTTGTTGCTAAGACAAGAATTCAGAAACTTCAATTGATCCTCCATTGTTGAGGAAGCACTCGCATCTTCAACAAATGACCTGCACAATAAGAATCTCAATCTAAAAGTCTTTTAACATAAATAAACAAAGGAAATACATACCTAAGTGCGTAAACACGTCGCTTCCGTGCTCCACCACCAGTTGAAAGAGCTTGAAAGGATGATAATGGTCGTTTCCTATATCTGATCCCAAGTGGAGTCTCTTTTAGTTGTGTAAGATTGGCTTTTAACTTTGTAATTGTGCTCTCCTTTTCTTCCACATCTTGTTGGAGTCTATTATTGTGCTCATCCAAAGATTTGATAGCACTTTCTAAAGTGTGTATAGCACTCTCTAAACTGTGTATCTTGAAATGGTTGTGATGACATTGTTGCATCCAATAATTTGCTATAGATGTAGAATGGTTAGACAATCGCTTGCAATAGCCTAGCAGTCCATCTTCACCGCAACCAAGGAATTGTAGAAATGTGGAGATAGTATGGAATCTAGGATGAACATTAGCCATTGGATCCAAGGGATACAAAGCACCATGGACCCAAAGATCAATATTCTTCTCTCCAGCTACACGTCATGCATTTTGAGAATCTATGTCATTGCTACCTCTAGTTGTTGGTGCAAATTTTGTAGGAACACGAACATGTACACTCTTTGAGTGAGGAGCACACGCTGGTGCTGGTGTCATGTTCGTAATACATGTGAGCACCATGATGTTCCAAAACTCCAGCACCGAATGGGAAGAAGCACAGAGATGGCTGGAATGGCTAGTACAGTAGCTGTGTGCAAGAAAAAAAGTGTGTTTTGGTATGTGGATAGGTCAAAATGACTTTTTTCAATATGTTAGAGGGAAAATGAGTTTTTTTTCAAAAATTCATGTTTTGGGGCAACCAAAGTTACGAGTTTGATGATGTGGCACTTAACTTTTGGAGGGATTTTGAAAAGTATATTTTTAAGTATTTTTCATAAAAGTAAGACTAAAAAAATTAAGTTCTGACATATACATAAAAGTATGGGCCATTTTGAATAAAGAATAGCTGAAAAAGAAACTTTTTCATAAAAGTCATTTTTTTATTCATAAAGATGGACGGATTTGATGAGGTGGAAAGTGGTTTTTCTCTCTCTCTATGTGCAGAAGAGAGAGAAGGTCCTAGCTCAACCTAAAAAAAAGCCTACTTCAGCTTACCAAAAAGTGCTCTATTAAATGCACTTTGTGCCCTTAACAAAGTACAAGATTAAGCTTAATCCCTAAAAATTAGGAATCCTTACAAGGCCCATGCAGGGTTCACTTTTTTTCCTAATGTCCTTGGAACCAATGTGAGTTGTTGTGTACTTTTTTGGTGCATCCAAGAGGAGGATCATCGATGGGCATCGGTCCCATGGAACCTTGAAATTTTGTTGTTTAGGATGTAGGGTAAGACTCAGTTAAACAATTATCAAAATTGACTACATGTGCACTAGGGCTAGCCCTTGATGAGCTGGAAGTGCAGAGATGCTATGAATAGTGGTAATTTTGCAAGTGAGTGCAAAGGGCTCATGGAAATCAATGCCTCTCTATTGAGCGTAACCGTTTGCAATAAGCCTAGCCTTATAACTTTCAACTGTTCGAGCATGCTTAAATTTCAACTTTGTATACACATTTAGTGCCAATGGCCTTTTGCCTGAAAGCAAATCACATCAAGACTAAGTACCATTATTCATATTAGCATCATATTTTGGTTGCATATTAGCCATTCAATTTTTTGAATTTTGTGATTCATCAAAAGAAATAGTCTCATTCTCATCACAAAGACTAGAGGTAGACATTGCATAGCAATCTGATGCAAAGGAATCACAATGAGAGTGAATGAATATGATATGATAGAGATGCATCTAATTTTCTATCTCTCAAAGTCTATACCAACCATATAGACATATTTTTTGCCTCCTCTATAGTAGCCCTATCATCAATAAGTGCATCATGTAAATCTGCATCAAAAGGGAATGATATCCATCATCTTGTGGAACCTTTGAAGGCTCATAAGTTGCCTCATTTGGACCAGCACTTGACTATCCATGTGTAAAAAGAAGCATCAAAGTTTCATACACATCTCTAATGCTAAGTGAAGTCTCCTGGGTACATGAAAGTAACGTTTGAATTGGATCTTCCACAAAAACAACATCACGGCTAACCAAACTACATTTAGTTTGTGGATGATACAAATGATAGCCTTTGCTTTTAAAAATGTACCCAACAAAAATACATTTCATTATGTTATCATCTAATTTCCTACATTGTTGTTCAAGCCCTAATGCATATTGTAGACAACCAAAGACACATTGATGAGCAACAAATGGCTTGCAACCATGCCAAGCCTCATATGAAGTGATAGATTGCAGTGTTTTGGTGGGACACCTATTAAGTATGCCTCAAGTGAGAAGCTATGTGGTAAAGCCTGAATTTCAACCATACACCTCACCACCTTCATCAGAGACTTGTTCTTTATTTCAGCAAGTCCATTTTGTTGAGGTGTATATGGCACTATAAACTGATGCTTTATCCCATGCTCAGCCAAAAATGGATTAAAATCCAAAGACATGTATTCCCCCCTCGACTAGAACCCATGGTGCCCAATTTACATGTCGATAGATTTTCAGCCATAAACAAAAACTGTTTGAAGCACATAAACACTTCACACTGTGCTTTTAATGGTTACACTAATGCATAACTAGAGATATCATCAATAAAATTCACTAAGTAAATGTAACTCCCAAAAGAAGGCGTCTACATAGGACCACAAATGTCACTATGAACAAGCTATAATTTTTTAGTAGCTCAAATTGAACCATATTTTGGGAAGGATGAACATTACATTTTTCCCAAATACAGCCTTCACAAACATCTTTACAAGGTGCCTCAAGTATGGGTAGAGAGGATGCCATTTCAGATTTCTAGAGGTATAGCAAACTAGCAAAATTCATATGGCTAAAAGGTGCATGCCAAAGTAGCCTGGGAATCTTGAACTACACATGCTCAATAATTCACAAAATTTGCATAGTCTATGATCTTATAGAACCCACAACATAAAATGCTAAAAGAAATAATTCCATCACCGTTTGAGAGATCATGAACTCTACATCTTGTTGGAGAATTCCTCTCCTATGTGCAATGGAAAGTGTAGAAGACCTTCTCAAGATCAAGGCCTTCACCTATAGTTGAACCTTAAAATGAAAACTTGTATCAATTGAAAAAGACAATGAACTTGAGACTTTGAGCAGTCAATGTAGACACTAATATCTTGCAAATGAGCTATCAAAAACTCAATTTGGAATAGTTTTGGTTTGGCAACTCTTTGCCTCAAACAGGCTGCCTATCCACTCAGTTGGGCTAAAAACTGGGCTTCACTACCTACAAGGGGAATTCAGTGCCTTCTTCCTCTATTCTTGAGTGTCCTCCCTTGCCTCTTTTAACTTCTCCACTACTTTGAGCAGCCACTCTTCTCATCCGGTTGAGTTTTTGGATTTGATTCTCTTTTGGCCTCCACTACTTGCTGAAGTAAATGCTTCCATTTTTCATTTTTGTATTTCCTTTTATTTGAAGAAAATGATTTTTGCAAATTATATTCAACCTTGCTTCTTTATTTTTTAACACATCCGTCATCAACAAAATTGATAACCACACAAATCTTGGCTAATGCTAAAAATGACAACAATCTTTTTTTGTATCCTTGGTACATACAAAGCATCTAACAATGTCAAAGAACTACCATCACGAGTATTTAGAATGATATTACCAACTGCCATTACATGATAAGAGGATTTGTTGGTGCATGTGATAGTTTTCTCTATAGGGGCATGCTCTAATGAACTAAAGAAATTGTGCTACGAGGTAATATGTTTGGTTGCCTCACTATCAAAGTACCAAAAATATGAGTGTACTATAGACATACATTGCTCATGAGAAGAGGGGTCATAGCTACACAGTAGTAAATGCCCATTCTTCATTTTGAACAAGACTAGCAGACTTTGTTTTAGGTGTAGAAGGCTCTACAAGAACCATTCCAACAAGTCTTTCTTCTTTGCCTCTTTTGCAACTAGTTTTGGAGAACTCTTTATGAAGTGATCATTTCCCTAAGAATATTTGCAATTTTAAGGCATTAGGATTTCTTTTCATCATCAATTGAAGAGTATAAGCAAAATCTGATACGCATCTGGAAGACGGTTAAGAACAATATCTACAAGTGAATAACTTGGCAAAAATTCATCAATAGAAATCAACTGATCCTTCAAATATTGATCTTTGTCAAAAATGTCCATAGAATCTTCTTCGTTCATATGCTCACACTCCAACTATTTTTGGAGGTAAGCAACAAAAGCCTCATTTCTTGCATGGTATAAAGTGATAAGTGTATCCCAAGCATCGTTTGCCATTTTGCAACAACAAATGTGAGGGATAATGGCACGTTTGATAGACGAAGCTATCAATGCATGTGTGCGAGCATCCCTACCATCCCAATAAAGTTCATCTATAGTGGTTGTAGCATGAACCATAGCACGAACATGAATTTGAAGATCATCATCTTCAAGGCCATCTACATCACCTTCAATAACAATATTTGCACGTGTAGTAGGAGATTTCTCAACACCTTGCACAATATTCCATAGTCCTTTTGTTGCCAATACATGTCACATCATATATGCTCACAATGGATAATTATTACTAGGAGACATGAGTGAAGGTGAATAAGGTAATACTTATCTTCCAATCACCTACCAAGGTTACACAAGCAAAGCTATCCTAGATCCAGATGTTGGTGTTGCAATTGCGACCACCTCCTTGTGGAATCGATGGGGAAAACCTGCATTAAAACCAACTAGAATAAAGCTTCAAATGGCTGACGGCCATGTTGAAAGACCTCTAAGACTAAGTCATAACAAACGAGAACAAAGACATGTTCTCTTTTTAAAATTACAAAAATATGCTAAAAAGAAGGAAAAATTGGCCCATTTTCAATTGTTTTATAGATATGATAACATATGTTTTAACTAGGGCATAAAAATCATATGATTTTCATTTCATAATAATTTCCTTCAATCTCCATTCAAATGTTTGGTTATGAAAACATGCTATATTCTACACTAGGAGTTCCAATTAGAGTTATAAAACATTCTAGATTATAAAAACTATATGATTTCATGAAAATGGAAATCGACAAGCAATTCATTTTATTTTAAACCCACTGAAAACATTATTTCATACCATTTTTAAGAAAATAATTAGAATACATCTATCGGAGGATGAGTTTTCCATGACGTGTCAAGACATTTATGTGAAAAATAAGAATGAATCGTACAAGGAACATCTCATTTATCTATTCCTAAAATATAAAGTAATATATGTGTACTGCTCATCATGGCCGACTATGCCAAAAACAACACCATGAACAAAAAATGAAATAGAAGAGATTAAATTGACTTCATATATTAAGAGAAAACACCATCCCAAAAATGCATATCATCATGCATGATTCTTTGTTATCAGTTCATCCAAATGAAAGATCAGAATCAATGACATGATTACAATGATGGCAAGATGTGCTCGAGAAGACAAAAATATCATAATATCCTAATTACTACTTAAACATGTCAAATGAAAGGAATGAATATGAAAATGAAAAAGGTTGTATACTGATGGAATGTTTTCTTAGATTAAAGACACAAAAATTTTGGGAGGAAGCCAAGCAACCAAGGACTGGGATGCTATCAGTACTTTTGGATTTCTTTAATCTTGACAAGGACTATGACATGTGGGTGAGGACTTAAAGGGCCTCCAATTGATGGACTTAAAGGGCCTCCAATTGATTCCAATTGATGGAATCAATTGATGGAATTTCTACTACAGAAGGAGCCATGGGAAATGCAATTTGCAAGAAAACACAAAGGAGTCCCATGCCAAGAGAGAGAGATGTGGTCGACAGGTCATGTCTCATAGAGGCCTTATGATGGAGAAGATTTATATCAATTTTCCCAACCATGCTTCTACATGAAAGTTGCATTAACCCTCCAAATCGTTAACATTGTACTGCGTGCCCTTTCTTCTAGAAGTTTTTAGAAGTTTCCATTACCCATGTGTTGGTGGTCTGTACCATTGATTCTATTGATTCTTGTGCATCTTCAGGTCAAATCAACTAGTGATGAAATATCCCTACGAACACATTGCAAAACTTTTGATTTATGGGTGATGAAGTATCCCTAGAAACACATTATGTGTATTCATCTAGAGTTATTTGCACTTCTAAAGCAATACTTGAATACATTTTGATCTTATTTCATCGTCCATTAGAATAGTAAAACTGGATATTTGGATTTTCTCATATTTGTTTTGCCTTTATTGGTCATATATTCATCAAGCACCATTAAAACCCAAGCGAGCTCTTAAGTTATGAAGGTGTTATTATTTTGAAATATGAGCCTCGATGTGAGGGATCAAGTATGTTAACAAACTGCTCGAACTTGTTGCTATGATATGTGAAATATTGAGCTTCGAGGACGAGCGTGTGATGGTAAGACGTAGAGTTGAGACGTTAGAGTTATAGGTATTTCCTTCACTTTTATCTATTTCCTCTCATTTTCATCACCATCAGCATCATCATCACCATCTCCCACCTCCATCTCCATCATCGCGAAAATTTCAGTTTTTTGGTCATATCGCTAAATTATAAGTGTCCTACTAGGCTATAAGTTCATATTCACATGTAAGTAAAAAGGCCAACTCATGAGGATCATGAAAACGTGCAATATGATATACGAGAAAATGGTTGATACTACTTTGATAAATCGTGTTATTTCATTTAATATATGTGTGTTTCCTTATTCATACATCAAATAATATAATTTGAATGATGCAGACATGACCTCACGTTGTATGTACAAGCGCTCATACTGATAAAAATGACCAACTTGATGTTGTAACATTCATAGTCGATGAGGTGATTTACCAAATGGAAGTAGTAATGGACAGTTACTCTATATAACTCATTGCCAATTAGTGTCATGGGAGTAGTGGATTGTGCTCATTGAGACTAGAATAGGCATATAATTTCTAGATTATGTGTTTTTTATTGCAATTTACCCATGGAAGGAAGCAATTCAAGAATATACAACTCATATGGGACGCAACTAGGACTGGCAGGTATGAAAAACTAGACCACATAGGATACATGAGATCCCACAACCAAGGACCATAGGTATGAAACAAAATATCGGAATTACAAGATCTCTCTTGATGGAGATGCACTAGATACAACATCTCTTACTACATGATCACAAGATGACAAGAGAAGATGTCCAGAAACTAGACTAGATAAGACAGGCTAAAGAAGTACACGAACTGGAACTTGGAAAGTACTTGAAGATTGTGACTTGGATAATTGTTCTTAGGATTTTGGCATGTTTCCAAAGTGGCGCTAATATTAGATTTTCCAATTTCTACAACAATCATGAGATATGAAAAGTTCTTAATTTTCAAATCTACTGATCTTGTATCAGTTGGATATAGTTTTCTTTCCAACTCTGAAAAAAAAAATTATAAGACTAAAAGACATGACCAAGTAAATGGGTGAATTGATATCGCAGGTATTGGCTTGATGGTTTGAATCATGGAATGCTAGATTGAATCATGGAATGCTAGAAAAAACAACAAAAACAAGTAAATTAATATGTAAATTCTTGAAACGAGTCAAATAGCATCTTGGATTTGTTGAGATTGCTCAAACATTTTAAAAAATTTGATTGATCCTTTTTTTATTTCTTTTGGTACCTCCTTTCTTCTTGTAAAGGAAGTCTCCAATTTGATGAAAGTATTTACTATTGAAAATGCACAGAATTGAGACAAACTTAGCTTCATAAATACATAGTGCATGTTTTTAATGCAAAGTAATTTATCGGAAAGCTTGATTGGTTCCTTTGAATTTCTTGTGGGTTTCTTTATGTAAATAAAAAATAAAAAAGACCTTGCAATAAAGTAAGATATACATGGGATCATAATTTGCATGCATTAACATGAAAGGAACATAGACTATGCACTAAAATCATTCATGAATGTTAAAAGGCAAAATTGATGCCCTCGTATATTGATATCACCCAAGCACCAAAGAAGAATTTTGTTCTTCAAAAGAAAATTTAAGATATCAAACAATGGAAAATAAGATAACAGTCAATGATCAACCTTCTTTAACTTTTTTTTCATAGGTTTGATCAAATTAGTTAGTGTTACTATATTTTAGTAGTCAGGAGTGTGAATGCACTTAGGATTGTCAATGCACTCTCCCTTTTTGGAGGTTTTTCTCGAAGCTTGTATACACATTCATATCCCTAAAGGGATACTTATCTTTGTATTCTACATACACTTAGCAATACACTACCTTGTGCTCCTAAGTTTCTTGTTCCTCATATTGTTCCTATGCATTTTAGATCTCGAAACTCCAACATTTAGTATTGAATTAGGTTGTTCATTCTTATGTGTGTCATCAACACACCCTTGCTCATTTTTTTAGATTGCCACAAGATTTTGTGAGCATACTTAAGGAAATCTATAGCTCAAGACTCCTCTAAGTTTTCTTCCAAGCCCAAAACTCAATTTGAACATGTTTTGGACTCTAATCATACTACTACAGGTTTAGCAAAGATCCATTATGAAGTTCTATTCAATTTATTGAGAAACGGTTACATTTCTGCAACACGATACAAATGCCAACCATGGTTAAAAACAATGATGTATTTTGCATATTCATTGTTGAGGATAACTTGGATGGTTTCAACTACCCATACATAATGCATCATGTATTGGTTGCAAAGGGAGCATAGAATATTGTATAGGATGTTGAAAAACCCTATCACAACTACAAAGGTTCAAAATATAGTTGATGGTTGTGGTGTTTTAGATGCTTCCAATTCAATTTCTGATGAAGTTCTTACTCATTTTGACTATTTCAAGTATACCATCAGCATGTCTAGCCATTATAGAGCAATTTATATGGGATGGCAAAGATGCACAAGCGCATGCCTTGATTGTGTTATCTCTTAATCATGCCATTATGCCTCATATTTGCTCATATGGGACCATTAAGGATGTTTGCAATACACTTGCCATAGTGTGTTAGGTAAGAAATGAGGCTCCCATGCTTACCTTCAAGAACAATTGGAGAGTCCGCACATGAATGAAGGTCACTCTATTGACAATTTTCTCACAAGGATCAAAGATTTGAATGGACAATTAATCATGGATATGTAATATTGCTAGATAGATGTATTTTGCACATTGTTCTCAATGAGCTACACGAATCTTATAAGACGTTTTCTTATGCTCTTCACTTTATGATGAGAGGAAACCCAAATGGCTTCAAATTTTTGGAGTTAGAATTTGTGTTATTGCAGGATGACCGATCTAAGAAAAATAGGCCCATTATGTGTGTTATAGATCAAGCCTCTGTTGTTATGGTCACAAGAACAAAGGTAGATGAGGCTATTTCTCTAGTAAAAAAAAATATGTAAGTGTTACATAATCAAAGAGGAATAAAAAGATAAGAAGAAGTAGTTTTGCAAAAAACAGTAAGGCAAATGATCATATCATAAAGAAATGGCATAAACTTGCTAATAAGAGGAAAATAAGAAAGAGCCAAGAATGGTTGTTGTAGAAACTTCTGCTTCAAAGATTATAAAAAATGTTAATGCAAAAAGAACAATGGGAATTTACTACACAATGTAGTTATGATCCATCAATTCATGATCATTGCATGTTTATTGTGGACTCGATCTTTGATACTTTGATACTTGTGAATTAAAACCTATTATCCCTCAACTCGATTCTCACATCTTGTCATAGGAGTTGGAAAAACATCCTTACGAGTGATAATGGAAATACAATCACATTATGAGATGCTCTTTGTGTGTTAGGATCAAGAAAAATCTATTATCTGTATCAACAGTAAGAAACATTACCTTAGTAGGGAATTTTATTGATAACAAGTATACACTTCATGATCTCTTTGATGGCAAAAAATTATTGCATCTTATATGCTTTGTGGTGGGTTGTATATGTAGAGAGTACGCATGCGGAAGCAAAATGAAACGTAAAGTACTCTCACAAAACAAAGAATGTGTGACACAAAATGAGTAGACCATGAAATGGGTAAACTCATGTGGATTAGAAATGAGCTTGCCAAGAGCATGGAGTAGGCTCCTCAAGCTTCTACCCAAGTACAAATGAGGAGAGAGGCCCTCCTTATATAGATTTGGGACGGGCTCTCAAAAGTACATCATATGTGGGATAAGTCTCCTGAAAGGAGAATGAATACAACTGGTAGAAGCACATGGCAAGGTACCCAAATACAAAGGAAGTACAATATAAAATGGAAATAGACTGGAAATGGAGTGCCTCCTGGATACAAAATGGAGATGCACTCATGTGGATACAAATGTAGATGAAGTAGGAGTGATGATGTCGTCAACACCCCCTCTGCAGCTCCATTTTGGAGTGTATGGAGGCTGCTAGGGTATGTGAGAAAGGTCCACCAAGAATGTATCAGCAGCAGCAGCACGAGCACCAGGAAGTCGACATCTAGGAATCCATAGCCTCCAAGTGGTATCGATCATGCGGGATCGCCAGGTACTCCATAATATGTCTACCAGATGGATCAAGCAAATGCTCCAGAGGTACGCCACCAATGAGGTACACGAGCAGAACAAGATCTCACTGGACGAGATCACCTCCATGCGAGATAGGTAGGATGACTCCATGTGGTATGTCGGAACCGCCAAAGCTTTCACCATGTCCATCACACTATGTGTAGTGCTGAGAAGTAGGGCCTACAAGAGTGAAACATAAAGCATGAAGCATAAAATCATAATCACATGGTAGTACATCTGTATGTTGTAAGCCGCCATGGAGTGTACAAAGTCCTGCTGTGTATCGCTAGGACCATGGAAGCCCCCTCTAAATCGAGAAGTTGACTCAGAATAGGATCCAACTGAGTGATGAATCCAAGTAGATGCAGGAGTGTCTTGTAGTAACTGAAAAGATGTTGGACTCCATGAATGGAAAGGGACATGCTCAGAATGCTGCTGTAGGCGAGATATGTGGACTCTCGAAGATAGAAATGGAAAATGACGAGTCACTGATCCTGGAGTAATGCCCAACTAAAGCTGTGGGGAAATATAAGCCTTCGATGGTACGATAGGTATATCCATCTGAGGTACAAGCTGAGGTGATATCTCTGATTCCTCCTACGCTAAAACTGTATCATGATCAGGAAAGTCATGTACAAAGAGAGCATGCTCCACATAGTCTGACTGTTCGATACTGGAATGATCCCCCTCTGAAGCGGAAATGGGAGGATCCAAAAGGGATGAATACTTAGAGTATTCATCAAAGGTGTAGTCTTTGGTTACTGTAACTGAGTGACTTTGTGGGTCGTAGAGTTTGTATGCCTTTTGTCACTCACTGTACTCGATGAAAATAAACTGCTTAGGCCGATCATCATCATGGCCTTGGACGTAGGCATCACTACCAAAGATGCGGAAATAGCTTGCACTTGGCTTCTTTTGAAAGTAAGCTTCAAATGGTGTTTGGTTCTTCAAAACATCTGAAAAACCTCTATTCTGAATGTGTACTGCTGTCTATACTGCTTCACCCCAAAACTTCAGCATAACTTTGGCCATTTGGATCACACTTCGACTCTTTTGTGAGGCGATACTTGGTTGAGTATCTGGCTTGGCTTGATCCTTGATTCCATGTTGCTTCAAGTACTTGGAGAAGTTTTGGTTGACAAAGTGACTATCTCCATCAGATCGGATGATAAAGCCTTCTTCAACTGTTGTTGTCCACTCCTTAAACTTGGTAATGGCATATTCTTTATGCTTGAGTGAATAAACCCATGTGTATCTAGTGAAGTCATCTACAATCAGGAAGAAGTAAATTGACCCACTTAGAGAAGGTGTACTCATTGGTCCACAAATGTCAATATGGACTAATGCTAAGGGTTTATTTGCAGAAATGGATGCTTCTTTAGGCAAAGAGAAAGTTGTTTGCTTGTCACATGCTTTGCACTTCAATTCCACTTGTGCGATCTTAGGTAGACCTTTCACAAGATGATTGGAAGAGATCTTAGCTAAGCAAGAGCTATGTCCAAATCTATAATGCCACAAGTTGAGACTTGAATCCTTGGCCATAAAACTGAAGAGCTTGTAGAGACCCTTATCTTCATATCCTTGAGCTATCACTTCATTAGATTTGCAATCAATGACTTGAACCTGGTTGTGATCGAATTGAACCGTCATGTTGCACTTTGTGATGGCTTTGACTAAGAGAAGATTCTTACAGAGGCTGGGTACATAAAGAACATCTTTTAATGACTTGGTCTCGCCTTCAAAGTTAATGCCTTGAACTTTTCCTCTGCCTTGGATTTCAATGCACTTGTTGTCACCAAGGTAAACTTGTCCGTGATGCTCTTCAAACTCTTGGAAATCATCTTTGTCATGGCACATGTGGGATGAAGTACCACTGTCAAAAATCCATTCTTTCTTGGGAGTGGTTGCCACAACTGCTTTGTGTCCACTTGTGAAAAATAGGTCTTCACTTGTGCAGGTAGAATGATGTTGACTCTTGGAATTAGACTTAGACTTGTCTTGGTTCTTTTTCTTGAAGCAATATTTTTCAATGTGGCCAGGTTTGCCACAAAAATTACAAGTGAACTTCTTCGATGAATTATGTGATCCTTGCTTAGATCCATTGCTAGCCTGATGACTTGTGTTTTTGCCCTTATTGAATGGGCCTTTGGCCTTCATGGCAGTTTGTTGGGAGGAAGTCGATTTGGCTCACGAGTCGTGGAGGAGCAAATGTCGATGAACCTCTTCCCAAGATAAGACTTGGCCGCAATTATACAAATTTGTGACAAATGTTTCATACGACTTAGGTAACTTGTTGAGAAGCCGAATGGCCATGTCTTCACTAGAGATCTGCCTACCACATAGTGCTAATTTACGTTGGTAATCCTCAAATTCGGCTATGACCTTCGTAATTGTGTCGTGTGACCTACTGGTCAAATTATGAAACTCGGCCTCTAATGCATAGATCTTCGAAGGGGTCTTGTCTTCATACAAAGCGGCTAATGTATCCCAAGCATCCTTAGACGTCCTGCAGGCAGTAATATGTCCTTTCGTCAGTTCGTCGCAGGCAAGTAACAACTAACCTAAACCTCTTTTGTGCTTGACATTCCACACATGCCAATTGTCTAAGTTGGTATCCCTATTGGGTTCGGGGTCTGACCCATCTACTACTTCATGAAGGAGATTCGTATAGAGATAGGCGCGCATGACATTTTTCCATAAATTGTAATTTTGGCCGTTGAGGTATTCATCCTTAGGCATAAAAATAGGAGTGAACGAGGGTAAGAAGTTAGCCATAGTGATGAGTTACCTTACCTTTTGGTCATTACAAAGCTTTGAAGCTAAAGTGTTTAGAAACACTACCAAAATCTTTATCAAATGCTCAAGCTTTGAAGATAAAGTGTTGAGAAACACTACCAAAATCTCTTGCCAAAAATGCTGCTTCAAAATAATTGCAAAGCTTGAAATGAACGACTCAATTCTAGACTGAAAAACTCCTTGGGGAGGGAGGGGGGCTTAGAGTAGCTCTTCACTTGCACCAAGAATTAGAAGAGGCACTTTGGGGGGGCTTAGAATAGCCCTTCACTTTTGCAAAGAGAGACACCGTGGAGTGGGGAGAGTCGATGCGCAAAGAGAACTTGTGGGTGGGCTTAGACTAGCCTCCAGTCCCACAATCATACACATACAATACTTTTCCTTTGTATATTTTGAGATACAAGAGAGGTAGAGAGGGCACTTAGTGCCAAAATATATGTTTTTCGGGAGAGGGTTAAGGTCTCCTGTAGAAGTTTGCAAAAGAACCTTTGGATAATTACAAAGGTAGTCCTTTGAATGGTGTTAGTGCATATATCTCTCAATGGGAATGCGGAGGGTTTGGACTTTGTGCCAAAATGTCGTTTGAGAAAAAGATGAAATTTAGTAGGTATGCAATCAAAATGCAATGAACCTCGACCTTCTTAGAAAGAGAGGGATTGAGCCTGTTTGATTCAAAATAGAGGTGGGGACCGTGACCCATCTTTATTCTAATGTCGATGACCTCATGTGTGATATTGTTTTAGCTATGCACCAATTTCCACCCAGTGTTGCACTAAAGTGCACTGTTGACCACTTGCCAATTATTCAATGGTCGAACCTTTGCCAGCGTGATAGGAATGAGCCTCCATTGGGATGATATGTTGTTATCACGCAAACTATCACGTGAAAGACATACTAAAAATAATTGGTGCACTCAATGTCCGATTTTCTAGGTGCCTTAGCTACGAGAGAGAGAGATGAATTAGTAGCTAACTACAGAGAATCGCCAGTTGTTCATGCACGATGAGTCGACCTCCTCTATTGGGTAGATATCGTTCCCAATGCTCCTTCTCTGATTGTGCTCGAGTGCAAGCAAAGATGATTTGTCGTTGATCTGGAAGCGCAAAGGTTTGGACGGAGAGGTGCTGCAGTTCTAATGTTCCCAGAGGCGCAAGCAGAGGTTGTTTCTTTTTTTATAGCACTCACCCAGATGCAAAACACTCTCTCTTTCGCTCTCTCTCTCTCTCTCTATGGCAGACGATAGAAATGTGACAACGCTGATTGCTTGCTCCGTCGGGTGGGACTAGATGTTTTCTGACGACGGTGACTGCTTGCTCCTATAGAAACGAGTTGACACAGGTGTAAACCTGCTTACTTCCTTGTGCCAGAGAGTACAGAACAAGCTCTCTCTCTTCTTTGGTAGTAGAGAGGCATGGTGTAGATGAGCTCTTGTTTCCCGCTCGAGGACAGAGGAGATTAATCACCGAGAGAAATGTTCTCAGCTTGGGACTTGGCGTCGCTGTGCAGATGACTGTCTGTATGCTCTGTAATCCATGCAAAAGGCAAGCCTAGTGCATGCTTAACATGCATTGTAAATACAGTGCAAGAAGGTTCTCCTTCATAGCCAATCTTGACCGCATTACAATGACAGAAGAGAAAGTGAGCCTTCGAGGCTCGTCACAGAGCACCCTAGAGCAGCAGAACAATATCAGCCCATGCCAGCTGGAACCTATTTCTCTACCTCACTGATAATAATGTTGTGGGACACTGTAATATGGCGGTCCATGACTTGAAGAAACTCGCGATGGAGCAGTCGGTTTACTCAGAGTGTGACACAGTCGATTGGCTCATTGACACAGAGTGTGAATGGATTCCTAGGTCCATCTGCGCTTCATCAAAGAAACAATTGAGCATGAAGCCTCAAGCAATATGCACATCTGCCATTGACAGTCTACGAGCGTACATCTGCCATTCACAGTCTACGAGCATATGCAAATGAGAACCCGTACAGGTATAGATTTGTTTTAACCAACAGAGTTAAACTGAACTACGACAGAACGAGTGATCAAAACAGTGTTTATAAACACTTGAACAGCTGAGATGAATCACTTCATCAATCGAAATGGCATCACCATGAACGGCCTTCTCTAAATGCTAAAAAGATGTTGATACATACTTTAATAAAGATGCATCACTAATCATATGGGCGTGGACACATAGATGGAATAAACCATAAGCTCTTGGCACAAAAAAAAATTGGTGGGAGGGAAAATGGGGTAAAAGGTGATAAATAAGAATGGGTGGGAGGGTGGGCAAATGGGCAAAATGAGACCCAAAGAGCACAAAACTGATGGCAAAAGCTTCTCGCAATAAGGAGAAAGCAAGACCACCAATGCTCAAGCACAACCACCTCCAAAACGACCGCCAAACGCACCACCAAGACCTCCACCTAGCGCTCTAATACCATGTAGAGAGTAAACATGCGGAAGGAAATTACTCTCACAAAAAAGAATGTGTGAGACACAAAATGAGTAGACCATGAAATGGGTAAACTCATGTGGATTAGAAATGAGCTTGCCAAGAGCATGGAGTAGGCTCCTCAAGCTTCTAACCAAGTACAAATGAGGAGAGAGGCCCTCCTTATATAGATTTGGGAGGGGCTCTCAAAAGTACATCATATGTGGGATAAGTCTCCTGAAAGAAGCACATGGCAAGATACCCAAATACAAAGGAAGTACAATATAAAATGGAAATAGAGGGGAAATGGAGTGCCTCCTGGATACAAAATGGAGATGCACTCATGCGGATACAAATGTAGATGAAGTAGGAGCGATGATGTTGTCAACAGTATAACCTTGAAAATTAATGAAAAATTGTGGATGATCATGCATGTGCAATAGCGGGCTTTCAATCCATCTTAAATCCAAAACTTTGGCATGAATGTTGTCCACATTTGACTTTAATAGTTTGCATTGGAGTTTAAGGCCTATGGAAGTAGAAGAATAGCACAAGGAAGAAGAAGAAGCTTAGAGCACAACACAATACTACATGTATTACCAAGTGAATGTACAAAGATGAGTGACCCATTATGGTTATAGTTGTCTTTAAAAGCCAGGAGGAAAAACCTCCTAAGTACGGAAAAAAGTGACTTGATAGTCATAAGTGTGTTCACACACATCATTAAAAAAATATATCAACAAATTCCCCCTAGGAGTGATGTGGTGAACACAGAGCTAGCACTCATGTACAAGGAGTTGCCAAGCTATGTGGAAAGAGATTAATCCACAAAAAGAAGTAAACCCAAAGCTTTGCGAAAAGCTTCAAACTTCTCCCTAGGCAGAGCCATCTATGTGGAAAGAAATCAATCCTTAAAAAGAAGTAAGCCCAACGATTTGCAAAAATCTTCAAACTTCTCCCTAGTCAAAGCCTTTGTGAAAAGGCATAGAACATTATCCTATGTAGGCACATAAGCAAAATTGATCGCTCCAGTACAAATATGCATGAGCTACGAACCATGAAGCAAAAACCACTAGTGGAAACACAAGTGTCATAGCAACCAACCTAGTTTGAATTTAAAAAAAGGACTTGTAAATCTAGCAGTAACGATCCCACCCTAAGGATAGAACAATCAAGTAGTTGTGTACCACTCAAGTAGTGAAAGATGTGATGGAGAGTGTTAATCTCCAAAAGAACAAGTTACTCTTGTAGTTAGAGCAGCTCTATAACAAGAGTAACTCAAACCTTTACCAATTTTAAAAGATCAATGATCAATTATGAAGATTTTGAAAAATCTGTGAAGGAGATGACTGTACAGAAAGTCTACTGCACATATCTCTCTCATTACCTTATCAATTGTGTAAAGTTTTTTATGAAACTTTGCACAAGGTGTCGCCTACATTTTTCGCACCTTCTCCAAGTTGAATCACTCCAAATGATTCAGTATATCTTGAGAAATGATCTCAACAAGTTACCTATGCCTAAAACTACTCTTCTGAGAAGTCGATTTAGACACCTATAACTTTTAACACTTGGTTCTCTCAATCTAGAACCCGTTTATGAAAATGCTTTTAGCTATAGATAGCTTACCTTCCAACTTAAAGATTGAGTGCTCGCCTGCTCAAAACTTTACACTGTGGAAGGAGAACTGACCAAAACATTAACATCAAATTTTGCACCTATTTCAGGAACCAGTGAACACTTCTTCACATATGAATGTTCCTACACATAATTCTCACAGCTTGTTCACAATTAGGCTCTCAAACTTTAACCATAGACTCATTAACTATGGACTTAGACATCTACAAAAGATTTCTTGAAATGATCATGCACAGAAGGAGAATGCTTAGAAACATCAGGCACAATTTTTCTTCCATTCCTGAAGAAATTTACAACTAAGTGATGAGAGAGACTCAACTCACTTCTAAGATGTCTAATGACTCATACAACTACTGATTTCTCTATTTTCATGCTTTCTCATATTTGCCCCGACTTTTTACTTGTATATATAGGCAAATATTTACAATATCATAACTATACAAAAGTATAAGTGAACTATCTCTGTATTAATGTACATATGTATACACCTCTTCATCTTCTGGATGTATTCTTCCTTCATGCTTCACAACTTGAATTTTCCTTCAGTCCTTGACTTCCAATTCTTCATTAAAACTTCAATTGTTGATTGCCCTGCACCAACAAGATGCACTTAGCCACATGCCAATGCTTAACATGTAGTGTTGGATTTTGATGTCTAAAGAACCACGCGAACACCACAAGGAAGAAGAAGAAGGTTGGAGCACAACACACAATACTAAATGTATTACCAACAGAATGTGTAAAGATAAGTGACCAATTAGGGTTACAGACATATATACAAGCCGAGGGAAAAAACATCCTAAATAGGGAAAAAAGTGCCCCCATAATCCTAGTGTGTTCACACACATCACTACTGAACTATATCAACAAATCCCAACTGGGATTGATGTGGTGAACAAGGAGTTGGCACTCATGTATAAGGAAACAACCAGCTATGTGGAATCAATCCACAAAAGGAAGTAAGCCCAAAGCTTTGTGGAAAGCTTCAAACTTCTCACTAGGTAGAGCCTTTGTGAAAAGGTCTACAATGTTCTTGTGTGTGGGCACATATGCCAAACTATTCTCCAATAGAGAACCTCTCCTTGACATAATGATAGTGCACCTCAATGTTCTTAGTGCAGGCATGAAACACACGATTCCTCATAACTACCAGTGCACTCTCACTGTCAGCAAAGATGGTGGTGGCAGAAGAGTGACCAACACCCAAATCATCCATAAGGCATTTGAGCCACACACACTCAATAGTTCCTAAGAAAGCTTTCCTATACCCAACCTCACAACTAGAAGTGGCCACAATAGGCTACTTCTTGCTCAACCAAGATATGCATGAGCTACCATTGATGAGGCAAAAGCACTGATGGACACATGAGTGTCATAGCAACCAACCCATTCAAAGTCCAAAAAGGCATGTAAATCTGGAGGTAGTGATCCCCCCTTCAGATAAAACAATCTAAGTAGTCTGGCACCACTCAAGTAGCAATGGGCAATGCATAAACCTCCTCGTCTATGAGACAGCAAACTGAATACCTAGATGAGTAATGCATAAGTAAACCAAGCATCCAACGGCCTATTGATAGAGAACAACATCAAATGCATCTCCAACATCATGAAGACTCAATCGTAAACTTGTTTCCATAGGAATGGCCATAGGTTTGCAATCTTGAAGGCCAAAACACTGCAATAATGTGTCAATATATTTTGTTTGACAAAAAGTTATTCCACCATCAACTTGGATAAAGAAAATGCCCAAATAATGATGCAAATGCCCCAAATCTGACATCTCAATGATGCATGCAAATCAGCCTTTAAATGAGCAATATGCTTCTCATTAGGATACTGAGAAGCATGCCATCAACAAGATAACAATGATCAAAAGCACATCATTTGCACACTTAACATATAAGATTCTCTCAGTTGGATTGTTCTCAAAACCATATGCAATCAAGTACGCATGTATCTTTTCATACCAAGTACATGGTGCTTGCTTCAAACCATATAATGCCTTTCTCAACCTGCACACTTTGTTTTCATGCCCTTTTTGCACAAAACCACGGGGTTGAAAAACATACACTTCTTCATGCAAGTCACCATTCAAAAATGTAGTTTTAATGCCCAAGTGATGTACCTTCCAAGCGTGATGAGTTGCAAGTGCACAGATGCTACGAACAATAGTCATCCACCATGTAGAAGCAAAGGTCTCATCAAAATCAATGCCTCTTTCTTTAGCATATCCTTTTGCAACAAGCCTAGCCTTATACCTATCAACTATTCCATCAAGCTTAAGCTTCAGCTTATATACCCATTTAGTACCAATGGCCTTCTTGTCATGAGAAAAGTCACATAAACACCAAGTACCATTATTCATAATGGCATCATATTTTGATTGCATAGCACCCATCCGATTTTTTGAGCTTTGTGCTTCATCAAACAAAATTGACTCATTCTCATCACAAAGACTGAGGTATCCATAGCATAATAGTGTGATACAAAAAAGCACCATGAGAGCCTAAAGGAGTATGATATGACAAAGGTGCATCTAATTTGCTATCTTGGAAAGTCTGCACTAGCCATTTAGGCATAGTTTTTGCCTCATCTATATTAGACCTCTCATCTACAAGTGTATCACGTAAATCTGCATTAGAAATGGAATGATCTACATCATCATGTGGAACCTATAAAGGCTAAGAAATTGCCTTATTTGGACTAGCACTAGACTTTCCATCCATAAAAAGAGGTAGCAAAGTGTCATACACATCTTTGGAGCTAACTGATGTCTCCTTAGTACATGAAAGTAATGGTTGAATTGTAGCTTCCACAAAAAAAACATCACGGCTAACCAAAATGTGTTTACTCTATGGATGATATAGATGATAGCCTTTGCTTTCAAAACTCTACCTAGCAAAAATATATTTCACTACATTATTATGCAATTTCTTATGTTGTTGTTGAGGCACTAATGCATATGCTAGACAACCAAGACAAGCAGGTGAGCAACAGATGGCTTGCATCATGCCAAGCTTCATAGGGAGTGATAGATTGCAATGCTTTAGTGGGACACCTGTTAATTACATATGTTGCACACATAATAGTCTCAAGCCAGAAACTATGTGGTAAAGCCTAACTCTTCACCATACACCTCGCCATCTCCATGAGTGACTTGTTCTTCCTTTCTACAACTCCATATGGCACTATATACTAATGATTTATCCCACATTCAACTAAAAATACATTAAAATCAAAAGTCATATATTCCCCACTCGATCAAAATGGAGGGTGCCTATTTTACATGCTGAGAGATCTTTAGCCAAAACCTGAAATTCTTTGAAGCACATAAAGACTTTAGAATTTGCTTTCAATGGATATACCCATGCATGCCTGGAAAAATCATCAATAAAACTCACAAAGTAAAGGTAGTTTCCAAAACAAGGTGTTTGCATAGGACCACAAACATAACTGTGAACAAGCTACAATTTCTTACTATCTCATATTGAACCATCTTTTGGGAAGAGGAATGTAGTATTTTACCCAAAGTACAAGCTTCACATACATGTTTACCGGATGCCTCAAGTTTGGGCAACCTTGATTGATCTTCTTGCAACAGAACAGAGACTAACTCCTCAAACATTAAGGCATTTGGATTGCCTTTCATCATCATCAAAGAGTAGAAGCACAGCTCTCATATGAATCTAGAATACCATTGAGAACAATCTGCACAAGTGAACTGTCTTGTAAGACTGCATCAATAGAAATCAATTGCTCCTTCAAATCTTTGGTCTTTGTCAAAAAACTATCCTTGGAATCTCCTTCATTGATATGCTTACTCTCCAACTATTTTCGGAGGCAAGCAACACGAGCCTCATTCCTTGGGTGGTATAAAGTGGTAAGTGTATCCCAATAATGCTTTGCTATTTTGCAAGAGCAAATGTGAGGAATAATGGCATGGTTGACAGACAAGGCTATCAATGCATATGCTTGAGCATCTCTACCATCCCAACGAAGTTACTATGGAGTAGGTGTAGTGGAAACTGCAACACGAACAAGAACCTAAAGAACATCATCTTCAATGCCATCTACATCACCTTCAATAACTATATTTGCTAATGTAGTAGGACATTTTCAACACTCTGCACAATATTCCACAATCCTTTTGCGACCAATACATGACGCATCATCATAGTAAGAACGAGAGAATTAATTTGTAAGAACTAATTCGGGGATTATTTGTTTAGTACGTTGAGGCCCAAAATAAAATTCGGGACTTTTATCCATCTCAAGTGAATTTTATTTTTTCCATATAAAGTATAACTTAACAAAATAGTTTCATAAGAACATCTTAATGCTCAAAATAATTAAATGATATGTTTAAGATCAATATAAGAAGACCCAAAACAATTCCAAAAAAGAAAGTATAAAATTCATGCAGGACGAATTAATTCGCTAATGAATAATTCGATTTTTATTTGCACCTAAAAATTCATGATCTTTTTGCACTATGAGCATCATATATGCCCATAATGAATAATTGGTACCATCCAACTTATCCTCAATAGCCAACATATGGAATATATCATTGCTTTTAGCCATGGCCACTAACTAAAAAACCTTGATGTAGAAAAATGATTGTATCTCAAAAAGTTGATTAGAGCTACCCTGTCAAGTTCTACTCAATATGTAACAGACTTTGAGGAGCTTATACTTGCAAATTGAAACCTATATATATGCTAAGCACAACAAGAAAAGATTGCATGCACAAGCACTCTGATAGTGCATTCAAAGGCCAAAATGAGCTCAGATTGTGATTTCAACACACAAAACAAAGTTGTTTTGAACGTCTGATCACCTTGAGTATGCTCACCAATTTTCATGTGATTTTAAGAGTGTGATTGAAGGGGTTTCAACATGCCCTAGATGAAGTGGCGATCTGCTCTAATACCAATCGTTGAAGTTTGAGGTGTGCGAAAGCATGTGAATAGCACAAGGAAGAAGAAGAAGCTTGGAGCACGACACACAATACTGAATGCCTTACCAAGAGAATGTGCAAAGATAACTGACCCGTTTAGGTCATAGGCATATATACAAGCTGGGTGAAAAAAACCTCCTAAAGAGGGAAAAAAGTGCCCCGATGGTCCTAGTGTGTTCACACATATCACTACCGAAATATATCAAGACATGGGCAATGCATAAACATGTTCATCTAAGAGATAGCAAACTCAATATAAGTTCAAGTTATGCATATGTAAATCAAGAATCCAATAGCCTATTGATAGAGAACAACATCAAATGCATCTCCCACATCATGAAGACTCAACCGTAAACATGTTTCCATGGGAGTGCCAATAATTTCGCAATCTTCAAGGACAAAGGGCTACAATAATATGTCAATATATTTTGATTGACACAAAATTATTCCCCTATCGACTTGCATGAACTGAATGCCAAAATAATGATGTAAATGCCCTAAACCTGAAATCTCAAATGAGGCACGCATATCAACCTTAAATCCAACAATATGCTTCTCATTAGGACCAGTGAGTAGCATGTCATCAACATATACAGCAATGATCAGAAGTACATCTACATACTTAACATATAAGCTCCTCTTTGTTGGATTATTGTCATAACTCTGTGCTAGCCAATAGGAATGTATCTTTCCATACCAAGCAGGTGATGCTTGCTTCAAATCATATAATGCCTTTTTCAATCTGTACACTATTTTCATGCACCTTTCTACATAAACCACAAGGCTAAAATACATATACTTCTTCATGTAAGTCAACATTTAGAAATGCAGTTAATTTCCAAATGATATACATTCCAACCATGATGAGCTCCAAGTCTACAAATGCTAAGAAGAGTGATCATTGAGCATGTGGGAGCAAAGGTCTCATCAAAATCAATGCCTCTCTCTTTAGCATAACCTTTGCTAACAAGCCTCACCTTATACTTCTCAATTGTTCCATCATCTTTACGTTTCAACATGTATACCCATTTAGTATCAATGGCCTTTTTGCATGGAGCCAAATCACATAAAGACCAAGTACCATTCTTTATGATAGGATCATATTCCTATTGCATATTGACCATCCATGTTTCTGAACTTTATTCATCAAAAGGAACATGTTCATTCTCATCACAAAGACTAGAGACAACCATTGCAAAGCGTGAATAGGTATGATATGACAAAGGTGGATCTAATTTTTTCTCTCTCAAAGTTTGCACCAACCATTTAGGAGTAGTTTTAGCCTCTTCTATGTTAGCCCTCTCATCAATAAGTGCATCATGTAAATCTGCATAAGAAATGGAATGTCCTGCATTATCATTTGCAACATGTAAAGGCATAGAAATTGCCTCATTTAGACGATCAGATGATTGTCGATCTCTAAAGAGAGGCAACAAAATTTCATGCAGATACCTCCAAGCTAATGAATGTCTTCTTCGTACATGAAACTAATGCTTGAATGGCATCTTTGACATAAAAATCACAACTAACCAAAATTTGATTAGTATGTGGATGAAACACATGATAGTCTCTACTTTTTGAACTATACCCAACAAAGATACATTTCATTGCTTTATCATCTAGCTTTCTGCATCCTTGGTCATGCACGAATGCATATGCAACACTAGCAAAGACATGCACATGAGTAATAGATGGTTTGGGACCATGCCAAGCATCATATGGAGTGATTAATTGCAGTGTTTTGGTGGGATACCTATTCAGTACATATGCTACACACAATAGCCTCAAACCAAAAGCTATATGGTAAAGCCTAACATTTGATGTTGTGTATCACCTCTCTATCAAAATGGAGGGTGCCTCAATTTACATGCTAACATATTTTCAATCATAACTAGAAATTGTGTAAAGCACATAAATACTTTGGACCTTGCTTTAATTGGATACACCCACGCATGCATGGAGAAGTCATCAAAGAAATTTGTGAAGTACACGCACTTACCAAATGAAGGCATTTGTATAGGACCACTGATATCATTGTGTGTAAGCTTCAATTTATGAGTAGCTCAAATTGAACCATTTTTTGCCAAAAAGAAATGTTGCATTTTGCCCAAAATACAACCCTCATAGACATATTTACACGGTGCCTCAAGTTTGAACAAAGAAGACACCACCTTAGATTATTGTAGATGAAGCAAACTAGAAAAAAATTAGATGATCAAATTGTGCACCAAGAAAACATTTCATCTATGATAGCTTGAGAATCTTAAACAGCACATGATCATGAATCATTCACTCATTCTGCATAGTCTAAGAGCTTAAATATCCAATGATATAAAATGCCAAGAAGCAATAATAACTCCACAATTTGAGAGATCATGAATTGTACATTTCTCATCAAAAATTTTGACAACCAAGCCAATCTTGGGTAATGTTGAAATTGACAACTTAGTTTTCTTGGTTCCTTGCACATATAAACCATCTGACAATGTGAAAGAACTATCATTGATAGTAGTCAAAATTATCTTACCAATCCCATTACAAGATAAGAGAAGTTCTTGGCATATGTGAGAGTATTCCATATACAGGTAGGCCCAAGAGAACTAAAAAAATTGTGCTACAAGATAATATGTTCATTTGCCCCACTATCAAAGTACTAAACATATGAGATTATTATAGATATACAATGCTCATGAGAAAATGGGTCATAGCTACAAACAATAGTAAATGTCTATTCTTCATTATGAACAAGATTAGAAAACTTTGTCTTAGGTATAGAGGCCTCTACAACAACCATTCTAGCCATGTTCTACTTCGCCTCTTTTGAACCACTTTAGGACAATGCTTTATGACATGATCATGTGCCATACAGTACTTGCAAAACTATTTCTGCTTTTCTATTTTCTTGACACCTTTGTCCTCCTTGTTCGATTGTACAGTATTAGCATATTTTTTCCTACTAAAAGATGAGCTCCATTTACCTTTCTCTTTCTAATTAGCTAAGAAAGTTTGATCTACAACATGCATAATTGACATGTTGTACCAGAACTCATCTTCCTACAACAAAACAAAGACTAACTTCTCAAATGTTAAGGCATTTGGATTGCCTTTCATCATCAATCAAAGAGTAGAAGCAAAACTCTAATATGAATATGGAAGGTCATCAAGAACATTCTAAACAAGTGAACCATATAGCAAGTTTTTATCAGCAGAAATCAACCGCCCTTTCAAATATTCAATCTTTGTCAAAAACAATTCCATGGAATCTCCTTCATTCATATGCTTAGTTTAGAACTGTTTTTGGAGGTAAGCAATGCAAGCCTCATTTCTAGCCTCGTATAAAGTTATAAGCTTATCCCAAGCATCCTTTGTTCTCTTGCAGGAGAAAATGTGGGGGATAATGGCACCTTTGATAGGCAAAGTAATCAATGCATGTGCATGAGCATCTTGGCCATCCGTACGAACTTGCTTTATAGTAGGTGCATTAGAAACCATAGCATGAGCAAGAAATTGAAGATCATCAGCTTTGACACTATTTGCATACATGGATCATCATTATGCCCATAATGGGTAATTAGTACTATCCAACTTATCCTCAACAACCAACATATGGAATAAATATTGTTTTTTTCCATGATTAGTGACTAAAAACCATGATGCAAAGAATTGACTCTATCTTAGAAAGTTGGGTAGTACTAATTGACTTTTTTGACCATAGATCTTACTTTTGCTAAACATATAGCAGACGTTGAGGCACTTGTACTAGCGATCTGAAACCTATATAACACATACACACACAAACACACACACACACACACACATATATATATATATATATATATATATATATATATATATATATATATATATATATATATATATATATATATATATATATATATATATATATATATATATATATATATATATATATATATATATATATATATATATATATATATATAATTGCTTGCACAGTCGCTGTGATAGTGCATTGGAAGGCTGTAACGAGCTAAAACCAAAATTTTGACACCACAAAATGAAGATGTTTTGAACTCCTCATCACTCCAAGTATGCTTACCAATTTGCATGTGATTCTGAGACTCTGATCGCAAGGGTGTTGATGATGCCATAGATGAAGCAGTGACTTACTCTTATGCCGATTCATGAAGTTTGAGGTCTACAAAAGCACATAAACAACACATGGAAGCAGAAAAAGCTTGGAGCACAACACAATATTGAATGTATTAGCAATTGAATGTATAAAGATAAGTGTCCCATTAGATCCATATAACCAAGAGAAGTAAATAAAACCTTCTAAAAGAGGAAAAAAGTGCCTCGACAATCCTAAGTGTGTTCTCACATCACGACTGAAATATATAAATAGTTTGCTATGCTTGTAAAAGTTTGGTATGATCTTCTCTTTTCGTAAACCTAAGGCACTACCTAAACATGTATATGAGGGCTGGATTTTCCATAACATTCAACATTCTCCTCTTTTCGAAAGATAAATACTTGAATGTAAAGTGCAGCATGTTCACAATGATGTATGTGGTCCCATGTAGACACCATCCCTTGAAAATTGCCTATACATTGTGACTTCCATTGATGAATTTTCTAGGCATGCATGGGACTACCACTACTTCCTCATTTATGCACTTCAAAGAGCTCCTTTTTATGATTGAACATTTGTCAATATGTAAAGTCTACACCGTCCATTCTGATCGAAAGATGGAGTATACCCATGAAAATTTTGAAGCATTTTTTGGATAAATGTGGCATAAAATACGAAAATATAATGTCGTATACACCAAGAGAAAATAATGTTGTTGAGGGAAAAACGATTCTCTCATGGAAATTGTAAGATCTATGGTCAAAAGTCATGCATTACCTTATAGTTTCTAGCTTGTCCATAATGTGTGTCGCATACATACTTAAGACGTGTTCTACTAAGGCATTATGATATGTGAGTCCTTATGACGCTCAGCTTTGTTGCAAGTCATTTAATGCTCATCTGCATAGTTAGAATTTATTCTAGTTGCGCACCAAAGTGTAGGGCGGGAAAGCTCCATGAGGGTTGGTGGCCTAACAATTATGCATTGATCTCGCAATGAATATAGCATGTAGGTAAGGCCGCCATACGAGCTCTATCTAACTCTATTTTAGAATAGCTTTGTAATCCTTTCTCCATATACATTATGTAAGAAATAATAGCACAATAGAATAGATCAATAGATAGAATTGAGAAAGAGAAAGAGAGAGAGAGAGAGAGAGCTGCAGACTGGGAGATAGAGAAAAATTCTCAAATTGCCGAGGGAAGCATACCCACAAAGATAGTGTTGTCCACCTTTGTGCTCCCAATATGGAGCTTAGATGGCGATCTAGACAAACTCTAGATGAAGGGCTCACTAGTGTGCAATGCTCTATAGAGCTTTGCATATATCTTGCTTATATAGCTTTTACCATCAAAGTCAATATCCATAAACATAACAAACAGAGGAAAAATAATTGGCAAAATATGATATCCGAAAATACATCCATGACCAAAAAACCTATCATCTCAAGCACACAGAGTGGGGGGATAACCCTCCTTAGACCATGTGATGCCACAAGGCCTTTATTTTTGCCTTGAATGGCAACCCGATGGTCGAGAGTTTATGTTGTACCTAACCTAATGGCTAGCCTCACAAAAATCATCTATTACAATCAATAGTTACACATAGATTTCACCTAACTTGGAAGTTAGGTTGCACAAATATGTGGGTTTTTACATTGGCTTCTCCTCATAATGGGAGGCACGACAACTTAGAGCAACATGGATCATTTGTAGACACTTGAGCATGGAGTATTGACTATATCTAACACCCTCTCCCCTCAATGTCTAACCTAGGGTGAAGTACCTCATTCGTTCAATACTAACCTTTGAAAGGTATCGATGAATTTGATCCCTCCCAAGAGCCTCGATGAAGATGTCTGCTCCATTTTCTTCAATAGGACAATAGCTCATCTCTACAACCCTATCCTCAGTCAAATAATGCACATAGCTGTACTAAATTTCTATGTGCTTGGTACATGCATGGAAAATAGGATTTTTGGTGATGGCCATCCCTTTTGAATCATATTACTTCACCTTCTGCAACAAATGCCACTTTGTACACAACTTCAATACAAGATAATGCTAAAATTGGGTTGCTTCTTATTGATCCAAGAGAAAATCCCACATCTTAAAGAAAAAAAGTTCTAAAAACTAGTTTTTTGGTATCAATATCTCCTCATAGACTTTAGATGAGACTAGAAGACTTTAGCTGTGCTCCAAACTAGAAGACTTTAGATGACCAAAGCGTGCAACCCAAAACTTTGCATCCTTGATAGCCTAAGAATCTTGAACTATACATAATGAATCATTCACAGATTTTGCATAGTCTATGAGTTTATATATCCCATGACATAAAATGTTGGAAGCAATGATAACAAAAAAAAAAAATTGGAGATCATAAACTATACATATGTCATCAACAAATTTGGCAACCAAGCCAATCTTGGGTAATGTTGAAACTGACAATTGATTTATCTTGATCCCTTGCACATTTAAAGTATCTGACAATGTGAAAGAGCTACCATCAACAATAATCAAAATGATCTTACTAATCCAGTTACAAGATAAGAGGAGTTGTTGGCACATGTGACAGTATTCCCTATAGGAGAGGCTCAAGTGAACTAATGAAATTGTGCTACAAGGTCATATATTTGTTTGCCCCACTATCAAAGTACTACACATATGAGATTATTGTAGATATACAATGCTCATGAAAAAATGATTCATAGCTACAAACAATAGTAAATGTCCATTCTTCATTTTGAAAAACATTAGAAAACTTTGTGTTAGGTGTCGAGGCCTCTACAAAAACTGTTCTAGTCACGTTCTACATTGCCTCTTTTGAACCACTTTAGGACAACGCTTTATGACATGATCATTTGCCTTACAATACTTGCAAAACTATTTCTGTTTTTCTATTTTCTCCATACCTTTGTCTTCCTTCTTGGATTGTGCAGTATTAGCATATTTCTACCTACTAGTAAATGAGCTCCATTTACCTTTGCCTTTCTAACTAGCTAAGAAAGCTTGATCTACAACATGCATAATTGACATGTTATACGAGGACTCATCTTCCTACAACAAAACAAAGACTAACTCCTCAAATGTTATGGCGTTTGGATTGCTTGTCATCATCAATGAAAGAGTAGAAGCAAAACTCTAATATGAATATGGAAGCTCGTTAAGAAAAACCTACACAAGAAAACTATCTAGCTAGATTTTATCAGCAAAAATCAATTGATCTTTCAAATATTTGATCTTTGTAAAAAACAATTTCATGGAATCTCCTTCATTCATATGCTCAATTTCCAACTATTTTTGGAGGTAAGCAAAGCAAGCCTCATTTCTTGCCTTCTATAAAGTTGTAAGTATATACCAAGCATCCTTTGTTCTCTTGCACGAGTGAATGTGAGGGATAATTGCATGTTTGACACAAAGTTATCAATGCATGTCCATGAGCATCTCAGCGATCCGACCATATTTGATTTATAATAGGTGCAGTAGAAACCATAGCACGAGCAAGAAATTGAAGATCCTCATCATTAACACCATTTGCATCACCTTTAATAATTGTATTTGCAAGTGTAGTAGGATGTTTTTCAACAACCTGCTTAATATTCCATAGCATTTTGTTGTCAATACATGACTCATCATTATGCCCACAATGGGTAATTAGTAGTATCCAACTTATCCTCATTAGTTAAACGTGTAGCAAAATTCGAGGCGATTTTACTGGCAAATCCAAACCCACACACACACATATATGTGTGTGCACACACACACACACACACATATATATATATATATATATATATATATATATATATATATAAGAAAGAAATTGCTTGCAAAATTTCTATGATAGTGCATTCGAAGGATGAAACAAGCTGAGATCAAAATTTTGACACCACAAAACGAAGATGTTTTAAACTCCTAATTGCCCCAAGTATGCTCATCAATTCTCACATGATTCTGAGACTATGATTGCAAGTGTGTTAATGATGCCATAGATGAAGCTCTGACCTGCTCTGATGCCAATTCTTGAAGTTCGAGGTCGACAAAAGCACACAAACAACACATGCAAAAAGGAATAGGTTGGAGCACAGCACAATACTGAACGTATTACCAAGTGAACGTATAAATATGAGTGACTCATTTAGAGTTATAGGCGTATATACAAGCAAGATAAATAAAACTTTCTAAAGAAGGAAAAAAGTGCCCCGATTTTCCTATATATCAATAGTCTCCTATGCCTGCAAAAGTTTGATATGATCTCCTCTTTTCTCAAACTTAAGGCACTATCTAAACATGAATACGAGGGCTGGATTTTCCATACCATTCAATATTCTCCTCTCCTAAAGATAAAGACTCAAATGTAAACTACAGCATGTTGACAATGATGTATGTGGTCTATGTAGACACCACCGCTTGGAAATTACCTATACATCATGACTTCCATTGATGAATTTTCTAAGCATGCATAGGACTACCACTAATTCCTCATTTATGCGCTTCCAAGAGTTTCCTTTTCATGATTGAACATTGGTCAATATGTAAAATCTACACTCTCCATTCTCATCGAGAGATGGAGTACGCCCGTGAAAATTTTGATGCATTTTGGATGAACATAGCATAAAATACCAGTATATAATCTCGTATACACCAAGAGAACAGTGTGGCTAAGAGAAAAATGATTCTCTCGTGGAAATTGTAAGATCTATGGTCAAAAGTCTATCATTACCTCATAGTTTCTAGCTTGTCCATAATCTGTGTTGCATACATACTTAAGATGTGTTCTAATAAGGCGTTACGATATGTGATTCGTTATGATGCTCACCTTGGACCCAAGTCATTAATGCTCATCTGCATCTTTTGTGTTAGAATATATTCTAGTTGTGCACCAAAGTGTAGGGAAAGAAAGATCGATGAGGCTTGGTGGCCTAACAATTGTGTATAGATCTTGAAATGAATATAGCATGTAGGTAAGGCAGCCATACGAGCTTTATCCAAATCTATCTAACAACAATTTTGTATTCCTTTCTGCGTATACATTATGTAAGAAATAATGGCACAATGGAATATATCAATAGACAAAGTTGAGAAAAATAGAGAGAGAGAGAGAGAGATGCAAACTGGGAGATAGAGAACTCAAATTCTCAAATTATCGAGGGAAATGCAGCTACAAAGATGGTAGTGTCAACTTGTGTGCTCCCCAATATGGAGCTGGGATGGCAATCTAGATAAACTCTAGATGAAGGGCTTACTAGTGTGCAATGGTCTGTAGAGTCTCGCATATATCATGCTTATATAGCTTTTACCATGGAAGTCAATATCCATAAACATAACAAAGAGCAGAAAAATAATTGGCAAAATAAAATATCCAACAATAAGTCTCCTGACGATGGTCACTTGAAGATTTTTAGTTGTGAATCCTACATATATGTGCCTAAATAGCCTCCTTAAAAGCTACATTCCAAATGGAGGACATGCACATTCTAAGGCTATCGCTTATAGGAGCAATATCCAAGAAATAATCTACAATGTCAATGTCATCTTTAATGATACAATGCTCCACCAACAACCTATCAAGGAAGTGGAGATGATGGTGTGCATTCCATGCCTACTAGAAAACGTTCCTCTCTGATCGAGGACATGACTCACAAACTTGGTGACTAAATCAAGATGGCACCATTTTTTACATTCTCAACACAAGAGTCCTACTCTATGGTATTCAAGCACATTGTTGAAACATTCTAAGATGTTTGTTCCGAGGGTAGATTATGTCATGTTAACTAATGCAAGTGAGCCCTCAACCTATATGAAAAGCATGCAAGAAAAAGACCACGAAATGTGGCTGAAAGCAATGGAACGTAAGTTGGTGGGTATTCTCAAGATGACAATTTAGAATGTGTCACTTTAGCAGAAGGTAAGAAGGCATTGCTCCAAAAATGGGTTTATAAGAAAAAACAGACATCTAACACAACCATATTTAAGTGCAAGCTTGGCTTATTGCTAAAGGCTTCTAGTAAGAACAAGGAATTGACTTTAGCAAAGTCTTTTCGTTGATCTAGATGACAAACCTATAGACGCTCCTTGCTTTGCAACCCATGAGGATATGGAGCTACATCAGATGGATTTAAAAATAACTTTCTTTTATGGTAACCTTGATGATGAGGTATATATGAGCTAGTCAAGATGTTTTGTGGCTCCAAATAAGGCAAAATTTGTGTGCAGGTTAAAGAAGAGCCTCTACAATTTCAAACATCCATGTCAATGGTATCAAAAGTTTGATACTTTCATTCATGCTTTGGGTATTGAGTGTAGTAATCATGATATGTGTCTGTACATATGGAAACAAATTGAAGATAATCTAGTCTACCTAATAGTGTATGTTGTTGACATGTTGATGTCCAAAAGATACTCATGAGAGTTAACTAGTATTAAGGAAACCTTGTGTCACTCTTTTGACATGACAAGCTTAGGAGAAGCTATGCACATCCAAGTATGTGCACTACTTGAGATAGGAGTAATCATCACATTTTACTTTCAAAAACGGACAATATCTCTAAGGTTATTAAAATGTTCATGATGGAAAAGTACAAGCAACTAATTACGACATTTCCTAAGCATCTAAAGTCCCTCTATGCAATTTGCTCTAAGCCATCTAGGGTGTGTATGTGTGATAGCATCTTTTTTATGTTGTTTTTATTTGGCTTGCGATACACTCCATAGGTTGCTTCTTATTCTCTAAGAAAATATGTTTGTGGTAGCTCTCGAGTCTGGTATTAGTTGTAGCCAACATTTTGGTTGTTGGGCATATACATTAGTGCCTAATAAACAACACAAGGAATTGGGTGATAAGGTTGTGAAGTATTTTTTGTTGAATACAATTATAAGGGCAAAAACTACCATCTATACCACCCACAAACTAAACATATTTTGGTTAGCTGACATGGTGTTTCGTGGATGATGCATTGCGATCTTTACTTTCATGTATCATGGAAACTTCCATGGGCTCAAAGGATGTGTATGACAACTTGTTGCCTGTTTTCATTAGTGGATAACTAGATGTATCTCCTAGTGGGTCAACTTCTCAACTTGTGAAAGTTCGATAAGGATATAGATCATTCCATCCCTTATGTAGATATTTACAAGGCAGGCACTTATGAGAGAAAATATTGATGAGGAAAAATATACACCAATATGCTTCGTGCAAACTTTCGGAAAAAGTAACTTGGATGTATTGATGGATTATCGTACTCGCTCAAGATTCAATGCTTCCATGTTGCTTCTTTTGCATCTATTTCCTATGCAATGGATATCACTAGCCTTTGTGATGAGAATGAGCTTTTTTTTTTTTTACGAAGCACACAATTCAAAAAATTAGATGGTTGTTATGCAATCAACATTTGATGCTATTATGAACATGATAATTTCTTTATGTGACTTGTCTCCCACCAAGAAGGCCATTGGCATTAAATGGTTCTTTAAGTTGAAATGCAAGTCTAATTGTAGAGTCCACAATTTAAACTCAAGTTCCCATCAAAGCCACGACCAATTTGTGCACCATTTACTACTAAAAGCTTGGTGAAATTCTTCTATGTTATTGCCATTGCTCTTTAGATGCACAACTTGCTGATAGAGAAGAAGGTTAATCCATTAATCCATTGTAGAATCTGGAACAATGTGAATGCTTCCAAAAATTGTGATGTTGCTCCATGGTGCAAAAGATGTCATAAGGGAAGAGGAGACATTGCTCATCTCTTTCATGCCCAAAGAATGCTCTTGTTTGGAAAAGCATTTGTGATCAACTTGGACAACGAGATCAATTAGAAACAAGCTTTGCTTGATGAGACCATTGGCTATTTCGCATCCTTGTGGAATACAATTACAAGTGAAGCCATTTGGAGAATTTGGAAGGAGAAATGCACTCTGAATTTGAGTGAATACCTTAGAGAATGGCCATAGGGGAACCAATGGAGAGATGTTCCATGAATGTTGGTGACATTTTGATGCTCTATTGCAACATTTTGGAATCAATGACTATATGCACATTGCCACTCCCATGGAGAAAGTTTCATGGTAGAGTCTTCATGATGTTGGAGAGCATTTGATGTTGCTCTCGACTAACAAGTTGTTGGACAGCTTACTTTTGTAAGCACTCAACCTTTCAATTTGTTGACTCTCATATGATCAAATCTATGCATTACTTAGGTGTCAGAAAAGAAGCATATAATTCATTAATTATATAGTACCCGACAACTTGGGTTGTTTTATCCCAAGGGAGGATCGATGCTACTAAATTTACATGCTTTTTCTTAATCGGATAGGGTAGGCTATTATGATATTCATGTGTCCACAACTAGTTTTTGCATCATGATTGGTCGTTGATGCATGTCTTGGTTGAGCAAGATGCAACCAATTGCGACCACTTTTAAAAATGAGGTTGGGCATATGGAAATACTCAAAGCCATTATTGAGTGTTTGTGGCTCAAATACCTTAAGGATGATTTGGTTACTGATCAAACCTCTACCATAAGCATATTTAGTGATATTCAAAGCATTGACAATTGGAAGGAACCCAATGCTCTATGCTTGCACGAAACACATTGAGATGCACTATCATTATGCAAGGACAAAATCTCAACTAGGGAGATCAATTCCGCAAAGATGCCCAAGCATGATAATGTTGAAACCCTTTTTACATTGCCATTATTGCTTTAATAGATTCATACGAAAGATCTAGGAAGTTGAAGATTAGCGAAACATAGCATGTAACTAGTTACAAAGCTTTGCCAACTTCCACAAGGACTGATCTTTGTTGAATGCCACAAGGACTTCACAAATCACCCATTAGTGGATCCACTTTGGGGCTATTGATCTTCGTCAATCATGTTATTATGTATTATTATACATGCCCTCAATACAACAATATCTAAGAGTTGATGACTTCTATTACAAAGAACATGGATTGTGTCAACTACCTTTGTCCCAAAGAAGTCAACATGAAAATTGAAATGTTAAAATAACTTTTTCTTTTGTTAAGGATCATGGTTTTGATAGGCCTTTTCAAATCAAAATTACAAACTTTTATACACATCCAAGCCTTCTGAAGGGTATTCAACTTCATATATGTGCACATAAACTCCTCATTGAGTCGTGAATTGAGTTTCAAGCATAATGACTCTTTTTCCAATCAAATCTAGATGTTAAAGGGATATGGATGTGTTGATATATGTGTCCTCTATAGGGACGTTCATTTATTAAACGGGTACAACTGTTTGTGGAAAAACACCTAACATGGCTGATAATGAATGACCCATGCTTTTGTTTCATTTTCTTGTGCAACTAGTCTATCGAAGCCTCTACAAAGGATAGATTATGCAATACCTAGATTTCAATTAGATTAATTCCACGGAAGGTCTCTAGCTTTTACAACACCAGCGCTCAAAATAAAGATCTTAATATATTGTTTAGTGCTAATAAATAGTTACTCTAATAAGACATGAACAAAAATGGTCTTTATTAGTGACCCACATCAATAGGTGTAAGAATCATATGGCGAGCACAGATGGATACGAAACTGTAATCCAACAATATTAATGTAACATGTTTTACGAATTTCACCGTGAGAACCTCACAGTTGACCTTTTGATGTTCAAATCGGCATGATGATAATTCAATTCAAGCCCATATTTAAATACTAAATGTGGTTTTTGAGGATAAATAAATGTTTTATTTGTAATATAGTGTGTTGACCCAAGCTTCTAAAAGGGTTCCTCAATTCCACTGAGCATTAAATCCCAGTACGTGCGCAGTGTGTAATTCGTTAAAAGAAAGGAGCCTCACATTTGCATGAATTAGCATAGAATCAATGCGTCTTACTTTCTCAGATGTAAAATATCATACTGGTAATGTGTATTATTTGTTTCAAACCTGTGTACCTCTACCACCCAAAAGCAGTTTTTGTAGGGCGGGGAAACCGTAGATGCATAAGCTACAGATATTGGAGCAACCTCTGGCACATCTTACCTACTTGCACATCTAAACTATAATGTTGAATAGTATAAACACTTGCAGGCTGGGGGCGAGGGTACCTCTACCACCCAAAAGCAGTTTTTGTAGGGCGGGGAAACCGTAGATGCATAAGCTACAGATATTGGAGCAACCTCTGGCACATCTTACCTACTTGCACATCTAAACTATAATGTTGAATAGTATAAACACTTGCAGGCTGCGAATGGACATCTCTCCTCACTTAGCAGTGAAATGTTAGAATCAGTCCCTTCCCGGGACCGTTGGGCCTTCAGGCTACTAGTTTGAAATGAGTTATCTCGCCTGGTCTTAGGGCTGTCCCTTCCTAATGTCTACCTTAGCGGGGCTATCTAGTTGTGTATCCTAATAGTTGCTAGGCTTTTAACCCTTGCTTTGTGGGATTCGGGGGGTCCCATGGGTGCTATGCCCACCTTTCATTATACTAACCCGGAAGAGTAGATCTCCATGATCGAACTTTCTTTCTAAAATAAATTATGCTGAGGCATCAAAGGATCACAACCCACACTAAAATTTAACAATTATTCTCTTCACATGCATACACTTTAGATTTGCACAACACATGTTCAGATCATGCAAATATTGAAAATGAAATTTCATTAAACATTAATTCAAGCTAACCCGGAAGTGTAGATCTCAATGATCTAACTTTCTTTCTAAAATATTTAAACATTAATTCAAGCTAACCCGGAAGAGTAGATCTCAATGATCGAACTTTCTTTCTAAAATAAAATATGCTAAGGCATCAAAGGATCACAACCCACACTAAAATTTAACAATTATTCCCTTCACATGCATACACTTTAGATTTGCACACAAACATGTTCAGATCATGCAAATATTTAAAATGAGATTTCATTATGGGCTTTATCGCATGCTATATATTTGATTGAATTTGTCTGACTCCAATACAGCATATACCAGGTCAATCTATTCTAGGAGGAATCAAAAGTGCCTTTATTTTTCAGCATGCTAACAAGCTTCAGTTTCAACCATTAATATGTATTATATGCACAGCTGAGTCCATGGCAGAAGGAAACTTCTCTTTTTTCGAAGATCGATTAGTCATAAATCGATATCTAGCTTATTCTAATGTCTAAGCACAAAGCAAATAAAAATGGTGAATCCTTTTTCCACAGCTATCTTCAACACCCAACATTGAGCTGTCATAAGCAAGTGCACCATACATGCATCTGCTTCGAATACTGAACATCTTGTACAATCTAAAAAATCATAGCTAGCAAATATTGTATTATCTCTCAGACTGATCGATCATTCTAATTTAAGTAGTTCAAGTATATAAATGTGAAGATACATGCAATCAAATCCTATGATGTTCGCCTTCTTGTGCTTCTTTGATTGTAATCTTCCCACATGGAGTGATCTAATTTCTCAAAGTTATCCAACTCTGCAATCGCGAGCAGGTAGTGTGTAAGGCCAACAAGCTCCTGATCTTTTGTTCGATTAAGATGTGCCTTTCTGAAAGGCCTTATCACAAGGCCGTTTTGAGGGTTCATTACAAAATTCCTTTTCAAATCATCAAACATTATCGTATTCCCTGGATTATAGAACTGCAATCAAGCTTGACATGAGAATAAACGTCTCCCACTCTCTCCCACTTCATTCTATCCCAACATTCCCTTTGCCTCCCTTCACTCCTTTCTTAAATAAGGGAAAAAAATATAAAAAGATGAAATCTGTAAAAGAACCCAAGACCGCAATGCAATAATGAAGCTAGTCTTCCACGTAACAAGCTCTCCTAATTTATGTTTCTACACACTATTTCGACCTTCCCTGATATAACAATCCTTCGGATGCCCATCTCTGCTTCTTCCAAACACTTATAACTTTATGTATGAACACTAAACATATAGGGGAAACATGGCAGATGAGAAGGGGACGTCAGTACATAGGTGGCAAGAGTGCTAGAAAGAAGACACAAGGGCTTGTGCCATCATCTAACAACACCATCACGCTTCATTGCAAATACACCGCACGAGAACATAAGGAAGCATACCATGACTGTTGCCGGAGGAAATATCTTTGAGCAATGTCAACATGCAAGTGAAAAATGACGATGGTAGAGCAACCCTAAATGAATTATGGGTTGCGAATAGTGAGTACTATGCAAATGCAGGAAAGTTCTGCCATAATTCTCCACGTTTATGGAAGCATCAACTGGAAACATGTGCATGTGATACGGTGATTCAACCACAGAAGCAACAAAGCGAGAAGAATTAAAACACATGAAAACGAACAGAAAGCAAGCAAAACATAGGGCCTAGTATCACAATAAAACCAAATCTAAAAACAAAAAAAAACTAAATAAGACACTGACAAGAATGTGCCCCCTCTCTCTCTCTCTCTCTCTCTCTCTCTCTCTCTCTCTCTCTCTCTCTCTCTCTCCCTCCCTCCCTCCCTCCCTCCCTCCCTCCCTCCCTCCCTCCCTCCCTCCCTCCCTCCCTCCCTCCCTCCCTCCCTCCCTCCCTCCCTCCCTCCCTCCCTCCCTCCCTCCCTCCCTCCCTCCCTCCCTCCCTCCCTCCCTCCCTCCCTCCCTCCCTCCCTCCCTCCCTCCCTCCCTCCCTCCCTCCCTCCCTCCCTCCCTCCCTCCCTCCCTCCCTCCCTCCCTCCCTCCCTCCCTCCCTCCCTCCCTCTCTCTCTCTCTCTCTCTCTCTCTCTCTCTCTCTCTCTCTCTCTCTCTCTCTCTCTCTCTCTCTCTCTCTCTCTCTCCCTCCCTCCCTCCCTCCCTCCCTCCCCCCCCTCCCTCCCCCCCGCCCCCCCCCCCCCCCCCTCCCTCCCCCCCTCCCTCCCCCCCGCCCTCCCCCCCCCCTCCCCCCCTCCCTCCCTCCCCCCCCCCCCCCCCCCTCCCCCCCCCCTCCCTCCCTCCCTCCCTCCCTCCCTCCCTCCCTCCCTCCCTCCCTCCCTCCCTCTCTCTCTCTCTCTCTCTCTCTCTCTCTCTCTCTCTCTCTCTCTCTCTCTCTCTCTCTCTCTCTCTCTCTCTCTCTCTCTCTCTCTCTCTCTCTCTCTCTCTCTCTCTCTCTCTCTCTCTCTCTCTCTCTCTCTCTCTCTCTCTCTCTCTCTCTCTCTCTCTCTCTCTCTCTCTCTCTCTCTCTCTCTCTCTCTCTCTCTCTCTCTCTCTCTCTCTCTCTCTCTCTCTCTCTCTCTCTCTCTCTCTCTCTCTCTCTCTCTCTCTCTCTCTCTCTCTCTCTCTCTCTCTCTCTCAGCTCACTGACTTCTTTATTCCACGACGTGCTGCAGCCCTCCCCTCCTCAGCCCACACACCGAGAGGGGTGACTCTTCAGCAGGCTCAGAGTTCTCGAGCCAGGAGACGACCCCGTGCTATGGGATATCGGGCCCTGAGACTTTACCAACACCAAATTGCGGAGATCCAGGCTTGTGACCATCGCGACACGGAGGAGAGACGATTCCAGATGATGGCCAATCCCGCTGCAACCATCAGGGTGGCCCTGACTCCACCTCCACCTATGTATCACATCTTACACCCGCCCACTAGCACAGGATTGAGCTAGTTAGTCGTTTCAGATGCATTCTCATGCTTGTTGTACTACCCTTCTGCATATAGACTATCATAGATATCGCACTCCATACACCCCCCCATTTTCATGGGTATCTCCACATGCATACTACTGAGATCTATACAACCTTTACCAGTTTTTTCTCAGCACTTTTATCTTTTCTGATTGACAGAAGATACACCCATGTACATCGATTTGTCTCATAGGCCGAGTTCGGCCTCCTAATAGACGTAAAAACACTTTCTTTCTTTCTTTCTTTCTCTCTCTCTCTCTCTCTCTCTCTCTCTCTCTCTCTCTCTCTCTCTCTCTCTCTCTCTCTCTCTCTCTCTCTCTCTCTCTCTCTCTCTCTCTCTCTCTCTCTCTCTCTCTCTCTCTCTCTCTCTCTCTCTCTCTCTCTCTCTCTGTGTGTGCACGCGCGCACATAAAAGGCAGCTTTAAAGTATCATCCTACCAATTGGAGATGAGAGAGGAAGGGCTAGACAGATACCCAGGGAGGATCGCATGAGCCCGCTCTGTCAGACAGAGGTGGAGAACGATTAGCATTTCCTTATACGATGCCCTTAATATGTTGCGCTTAGGGTGGAGTTCCAAATAGAGGGATCGCTTCAGCAATGTATGAGAGAGGATCAGTGTTGTTTTGGACGGTTCCTCGCTGCTGCATACCACATATGTGAGACTCTGATACAGCCAATACAAGCAGCAAGTGAGGGTATATAGCATAGAATCACTCATTTCTTTCAAAGGATCAAGCCATGATCCCCACCCTGCCCAGGGCTCACTCTCGAGAAGCCAAAGAGACGTTTGCAGTACTCACACTTTATTTTTGTTTTGGATCACAATAGATTGGATCATACTGATGTATATGTTTTGTCTCATAGGCCGATTTTGGCCTCTAATAGACGTTAAAAAATCTTTCTTTCTCTCTCTCTCTCTCTCTCTCTCTCTCTCTCTCTCTCTCTCTCTCTCTCTCTCTCTCTCTCTCTCTCTCTCTCTCTCTCTCTCTCTCTCTCTCTCTCTCTCTCTCTCTCTCTCTCTCTCTCTCTCTCTCTCTCTCTCTCTCTCTCTCTCTCTCTCTCTCTCTCTCTCTCTCTCTCTCTCTCTCTCTCTCTCTCTCTCTCTCTCTCTCTCTCTCTCTCTCTCTCTCTCTCTCTCTCTCTCTCTCTCTCTCTCTCTCTCTCTCTCTCTCTCTCTCTCTCTCTCTCTCTCTCTCTGCCCGTCGCCTGCAGCAGACCCCTCCCTAAGCCCTCGTCCTGCCCGCAACCCTACCTGCGCCTGCCCGCCACTGCGCGCTACCCTACCTACGCCTGCCCGCCACTGCCCGCCACTGCCCGCAACCCTACCCGCGCTTAATCGCCACATGTGCGCCACCCCTGCCATCGGCCTGCCGCCTACCCTGTCTGCCCGTAGTCGATCTCCAGGAGACGCATGAACCCTAACCCTAGCAGAACCCCGCCGCCCCCGCCATCAGCCTGACGCTTGCCCGACGCCCCCCCAAAAATACCTCCACCCCGATCTGCCCACCAACATTGCCGATCCCCCATGCCCAGTAACCCTTTTCAAAACCATACCCTAACTCGACATCATGATCCTATATCCATACGACCCTAACCCTAACCCTAGGATACCCAAAAAACCTAAACCTAACCGTAAATCTAACCTAACCCTAACCCTAACCTTAGCCTTGACTCTAACCCTAACTTGACCTGAAAACCCTAACCCTAACCCTAAGCTAAAGCCTAACCTGAAAATTTGAAACCCTAATCCTAATTTGCACTTAACCCTAGCTTGAACTTAGGTGGAAACCCTAACCCTAACCTTCTCTCTCTCTCTCTCTCTCTCTCTCTCTCTCTCTCTCTCTCTCTCTCTCTCTCTCTCTCTCTCTCTCTCTCTCTCTCTCTCTCTCTCTCTCTCTCTCTCTCTCTCTCTCTCTCTCTCTCTCTCTCTCTCTCTCTCTCTCTCTCTCTCTCTCTCTCTCTAATCCTAAACATTGAAATGGCTCCCATGGACCGAAAGGAAGTGGACGACCTTATCATTAAAGCTCTCAAAGAGGCCAAAAAGGAAGCAGACCGCAACCTCAATATGGAGATACGAAAGATGATGGAAAAGTTCAAAGGACTCGAAGAACAAGTAATGAATAAAGTTAAAGGACTGGAAGAACAAGTGAAGACTCTCACAGAAGAACGAGACCACTGGAGGACAGCTTATGAGCACATGAAAGAAGAGGGGGAGATCTCCAACGTGGAGATACTCAAGGAAGAAATAAAGAAGGAAATCAAAACGGAGGTAGAATCTACTCGAGAGTCATGGGTGGAAGTAGTACACAAAAGAGTTAAGAAGGAAGTAAGGGAAGACGTGCAGAAAGAAGAGCTCACACGAGTCCATGAGACACTTGAGGAGGAGAGGCTTCGACACACTCGAAGACTTCACATTCGGATTACAAGCCTACCCGAAGGGGTATCACCGGAGGCAGACGCCACTGACATTTGCCGTCGACTTGGATACGAGAGCATCCCCTACACAGACGCATGGAGGGTGGGGAGGGATACATCGCGTTTGCGAGCACTAATCCTCAAGATGAGTTCCGAGGAGGCACGGACCGCTTTTTTTAGACGTCGATCAGTACTACGTGGACTACCCGGCGGCACCCTCTACATGGACGAGGACCTCACGCGTATGCAGGTGGCACACCGACGCGCTTGCATGCCACAGATACTCCAGGCACGTCGAGAGGGGAGGAAGGCCTTTTACCGTGATGGTAAGGTCTTCATAGATGGACGCCCTATCAAATAGGGCCATGCGGCCTATGAGACATCACTACACCAGGAGACACCACTCAGAGGAGCAGTGTGGAACTGCAACGGGGCACTCTGGACACGACCAGACAGAGTCGAGGAGATCCTGGCATCACATGACTCTGCGTGCATCACAGAGACACACGAGAGCCCAGAGAGAGGTCTACCACGCATTGCAGGTTCTCATTGGGAATCTGCATTCAGGACCACGACGAGACAGAGTACAGCACGAGGATCGGGAGGAGTGGCCATCATATTTCGACAGGAGATACAGAGTCGGATCCATATTATAGGTAGAGATGAGGAGGCACGATACATGTGGGTTCGCATGGAGATCGCACAGGGGAGCTCGATTTACATTGCTATATGCTACTTCCCACCAGGCGGATCTCGATACACAGGATAGGATCTTGGGGGACCGATCCGAGATAGAGACTCACCATACACAGCGCTTTCAGATGAGATACTACATTACAGCACACTAGGTGAAGTCTTCCTTATGGGGGACTTCAATGGCCGCACTCAGTCGCATCAGTGCAAGGCATACGACATGGATCACCCACAGATCATGAGGGCCAGAGACCCCGATGAGATTAGCACGAGCAGGGTATCAGCAGATACGGGTCAAGACACCACCGGCTATGGCAGACATCTACTCGAGCTAGGCAGCCGACATCATCTCGTTATATATAACGGGATGAATCGTTGGCCACGTTCAGGCGGATTTACTTGCTTCCCTCACGGGGGAGGTGAAAGCACAGTCGACTACATTTTGGGTACTACCTCTGGAGCTTCACTCATCCCTTCACTTAGTATTGGACGACGCCCACTCCGTGCTGACCACACATTTATCACATTCACACTCTCATCTCCGATTCCATTAGACCCTCCCTCACCCACTGAGATACATACCACGATACACTTCACACACGAGCTCTCACATGTTTATGCACACCATTTACAAACCGGCCTACTCTCCCTTGATCCATTCTCACCTTTGGACACACTTACATCACATATCACCTCCATCCTACAGGACTCAGCTCTCCGCAGCTTCCCACACCGCACACATATGCACCCTCCACGCACAGGATCCATGCCCCAGAACCGCTGGTATGATGCAGATTGTCGTGAGCTGCAGAAGCACCTACGGATTTTAGAGCATAGAGGAGATATTTTACACACAAAGGCACAGCGTCGCATGCAGAGCCTTACTCGCCGCAAACGGAAGGACCGGGAGGAGAGACAGTATTGGGATATTTACCATTTGCTCATGAGTCGAGACAGTGCAGTGGCATGGCGACATTTGAGAGAGAGGAGACAGCAGACACCTATCCGAGACCCGAGCACTTGGCATAGCTATGCACGGGGCCTATACGAGATCCCAGGCCAGCCTCCTATTCCCAGACCGCAGAGCTCACGTCCTACTACCTCTGACTTCTTCACACCCACTATGGTGGGACGCGCTATTGCCCGGCTGCAGCATGGCAGGGCCCATGATCATTTCGGTTTACAGGCAGAGCACCTCATCTATGGAGGCACGACTCTCGCACCGCTCATTGCCCATCTCTTCAACCGTGCATTGGTTGAAGGGTTCCCAGACTCATGGACTGAGCACACCATAGTGCCCATTCATAAGTCAAGTGATACTATGGATCCAGGTACATACCGGACGATCATGATTTGCCCTATATTAGCCAAGTTATATGGGGCGGTACTAGAGACAGAGTTGAGTACTCTCGCTGAGAGGAAGGGCATCAGGGCTCCAGGACAGGCAGGTTTCAGACGAGATTACTCTACCATTGACCACATCTTCACTCTGAGATGCCTGATCGACCAGGCCAGGGTGAGGAAGAGGAGATTATATTGTTGCTTTGTGGACTTTCGCAAAGCATTTGACACTGTTCCCAGGGATCGACTCTTCAGACGACTCCTTGACATCGGAGCTCCGGAGGAGATGATATGGGGGATCTACGCCTTATACGAGAGAGTATCTGGTAGAGTGAGATGACCAGGGGGCTTATCTGATCCACTTGCTAGCACTATCGAGGTGAAGCAAGGATGCCCTCTCTCACCCACCCTCTTTGGTCTCTACATTGATGAGATAGTGGATTTCATACAGAAGTAGGGGGGAGATGGCATTGAGGTACACGGGTCCACTGTCCATACTCTTTTATACGCTGATGATATTGTATTGGTTTCAGAGTCTGCAGAAGGTCTACAGCATCATCTACACGGCCTAGATGACTTTTGCAGACACAGAGGGTTATCTGTGAACCTTGGTAAAACCAAGGTCTTGATCTTTCATACATCAGCACAGGTACGCAGACATAGTTTGTTCACAGCTGCAGGTGGACCGATCGAGGTGGTCGGATCATATGTTTACTTGGGGGTGACATTTACAGAAGCATCAGGGGTCTTCTCTATGGCTCAGGCAGCCCGTGACCGCATCACACGTGGGTACGCAGCACTAGCTTTGATGGAGAGACAGTGCCACCAGGCATATTTTCAGGAGCCCCGCACAAAGGGGTGGCTCTTTGACACTTTGGTTACGCCAGCGCTCATGTATGGGGCAGCCATATGGGGACCAGGATTAGCTACATCAGTATGGACAGCATTAGAGAGGCCATAGATCCTCATGATTGCGAGACTTATCCGCAGCAAGCCTTCAGTACCACATGATATCATTAGAGAAGAGCTCACTGCACCACCGATGCTAGTTGAGGCACTATTCCAGACGGTATGCCTATTACACAGACTTCGGGGCATGGATACAGAGCGCATTGCTTATCGTGCTTTCGAGGCATCACGTGATATGGCATTAGCAGGCGACACCTCCTCATGGTATGCATAGACACGAGACTGGCTTGCCCACCATGGCTTTGACATAGACAGGCTACCACCACTATAGTACGACTCTCATGCACCCATCTACTCGCTCTCTCATCAAGAGAGGAATAGGATCATTCGTCAGGAGATAGGGCATACATACATACAGAGGACATGGGTGAGTCCTAGGGGTACATTGCCACCGAAAATGCTCTACTACCGCGAGCATTTTCTACATATATCGGGCACGGGCTTCATCGAGATTCCGAGATACATGCAGACCTACCTTCCCCACCACCTACGATTAGGGTCCAAAGCAGCCGTTAAGGTTCGCGGCAGCAGCTCGTCAGTAAGGCAGGTCAGAGCATTCGACAGTTAGGGTTCGGGAGGGTTAGGGTTCACAGCAGGTCAGTCCTCCGCAGCAGCCGTTAAGGTTCGCGGCAGCAGCTCGTCAGTAAGGCAGGTCAGAGCATTCGAAAGTTAGGGTTTGGGAGGGTTTCAGTCCTAAGTTAGGGTTCGCTGAAGTTCATCAGTCCATAGTTAGGGTTCGGAGCAGCCCATCAATCCTTGAATCAGGTCAGGGTCTACCTTCTCTCTCAGATAGAACAAGTCAGAGGACAAAGAGAGGAAGATTTTCAAGTTTACAGAGAAGAGAAGACTTCGAGGACAGTCATGGACTAATAACTGTTGCACAGCTATTAGCCACTTCCACCCTTGCTCCATCGCGCATCGGGCGCGCTCCCGTCTTCATCGTAAGTCTTTGGGCTCAGCACACTGAGCATTTTTCCATCTTCGAACGCCATGACCGCTACGGCCAAGAAGGACGATTTGACGAAAATGGAGGACAAACTGACCATAGCTATCAAAGAAAACAAGAAGATGGTAGACTCCACTATCACGACCATCATCAACCGCCTCTCAAAGCCCGAGAAAGAAGTAGAAACATATCAGAAGGAGAGGGAAACATGGAAGAAAGAGAAAGAAGAATGGGCTAAGGAGAGGGCAAACATGAAAGAGGAATTGGAGCTCCTCAAAGCTTCAATGGTCTCTCTTACACTCGAAGAGGGAGAGATCAATATGAACAAGACAGAATCTCTCAAAGAAGAACTCACCAAAGCTTTGACGGCGAGCATGGAAAACAAGTTAGAAGCTACCAAAGAAGGGTGGATCGACATAGTGAAGAAGAACATCAAAAAAGAAGCCAAAGACGAAGCACAAAAGGAAGAAGCCCTCATCATGCACACCACCATTGAGGAAGAAAAGCTGAGACATGCCCGCTGTCTCAATGTACGCATCACGGGCATTGTAGAAAAAGAAGGCTCTACCCCCGAGTCCGATGGGAAGGCACTATGCAAGATACTCGGCTACAAAAAGGAATCCCCCCCATTCATCAAGTCTTGGAGAATGGGAAGAGACCCCACGAAGAAGAGAGCTCTCATTCTACACTTCCCTTCCGAAGATGTAAGATCTACTTTCCTATGCGAGAGGGTGATTTTGAGAGCACTTGATGGCCCCCCATCTACCTTGATGATGATCTCACAACCATGCAGGTAGCACACCGCCATGCATGCATGCCGAGAGTACATCAAGCTCGCAAAGAAGGAAAGAAGGCTTCATACAGAGATGGTCGTGTCATCACTGATAGCAAGGCCATCCCATAGGGATTCGCCGCCTGTGAGAAACTCGAGGAGATACACCTTGCCGTTTGGAACTGCAATGGAGATCTATGGACACACCCCGAGAGGTTGGAAGAGGTTCGCATAGGCAAAGACATCATTATGCTCACAGAGACACATGAGAGCCCGGGCTGGGGCCTACCTCGAATCCACGGTTTTCAATCTGAGTCCACATACAGAGTGTACACATCAGCACACCACCCGAGGATCAAGAGTAGCCATACTCTTCAGAGATGGACTTCAGAACTAGATACAGATAGTCGCACGTGATTCACAAGCCAGATATCTTTGGATTCGACTCAAGCTCTCATAGGAGCGGATCATCTTCATAGCATTATGCTGCTTTGCTCCTTCTAGCTCACGTTTCGCTATCATAGATCAAGAGGAGGACTCACCATACACTTGCTTGTGAGAAGAGATTACAGAGTACTCTACATTAGGGGAAGTCTTCCTTATGGGAGACTTCAATGCAAGGACAGGCAATGATCACTGTGAGATATTTGACCCAGAAGACCCAGAGATACTACATACCATAGAGGATGAGTCTAGAGCTTCAGCTGACCCTACACACACTCACTATGGCACTCACTCAAGACTAAGCTCTCAACATAATCTCGTTATCTATAACGAGATGGCTCAATGGCCTACCTCAGGAGGATTGACATGCATACCAAACTCAGTCACAAACGGCGGGGGAAGTACAATAGATTACGTCATGGGATCCAGAGAGGCCATCCACCTACTTACCTCATCCACAATCCCACCCATACCGATTGGGGCCCATCACACATACCTCTTGCTCTCCCTGAAGGGAGACACCCCTACACGCACACCCGCAGCACGCATCCCACACACCAGCATCCACTTCACACACGAGCTAGCTCACATATATGCGGCTCAAGTCGAGAAGGATCTTTTCTTGCTTCATCCTGACACTCCAATATCCCTACTCACCTCACAGATAGCATCAATTCTTGAGACATCAGCCATCAGCTCCTTGAACCTTCCCACACACCATCCATTCTCCTCACACATCTCCTCCCGAGACTATGCCACAACATCGCTGGTATGATGAGGAATGCAGAGATCTTTACCGCCGACTACGAGCTCAGCGAGCATTGGGAGAGATTACAGAGAGAGAGGCCAAGGGATAGATGAAGACTCTCACACGTCGAAAGAGGCGAGCCTTTGAGGAGGCACAGGAGCTTGAGCTATACCATCTCTTTATGAGTATGGACAGTGCTCAAGCATGGCGCATCCTACGAGAGCCACGCCCGACCACACCTATTGGGGACCTACAGACATGGCATGATTATGCTCAGAGGTTATATGGGGTACCTCGGCAACCTCCATTCCCCATCCACTTCAGCCTCTCCCTACTAGTTCTTCTCTCTTCAAAGCAAAGATGGTTGAGAGGGCCATAGGACGATTGCGACATGGACGTTCCACAGACCACACGGGATTGCAGAGCGAGCTTCTCATATATGCAGCCTCCACTATAGCCCCGTTGATTGCACATGTCTTCAACCGGGCTATAGGGGAGGGCTTCCCAGAGGAGTGGACTAGGCACACCATTGTGCCTATCCACAAATCTGGCGACACCTTGGATCCAGGAAACTACAGGACAGTCATGATCGGGCACACCATGGGCAAACTATACGGTGCCATACTTGAGCCAGAGCTCAGCTCATATGCAGAGACTTAGGGGGCTACAAGCATACTTATTTTCGGACTCGTGTGGAACAAATACCGTACTTCCGTACCCGTATGCGTATGGTTGGAGTATGAAATTTTTCGTACCTCAAATTTTTTTCCTCTCTCATTGATTCCCGTTCAGGACAAATACATAGCAATTTCACATTGATTTTATGCAAATTCACTCTCATCTACTCTCCTCCGTTATGCCCATACATATATACTACACCCTAAGCTATAGTAACCAACAAAATTCTGATCTTTAATATTATATTATTGTACATATAATATTTCGAATTTTCAATATTTTTTGTGCTATACGTATGATATCACGTATGATATCTTTGAGAAGATTCCATACTTTTTTCATACTTCCATACCCGTATGCGTTTGCCATATGGTTCACGTATGGAAAAACTATGGCTACAAGCACGAGGCAAGGCAGGTTTTCGACGAGTTTTCTCTACTATTGATCACATCTTCATTTTGCGCTGCCTCATTGATGGGGCAAGGGTGCGAAAGAAGAGACTATATTGCTGCTTTGTGGACTTCCGCAAAGCTTTTGATACAGTGCCACAAGAGAGGCTCTTTCAACACCTCCAGAACTTGGGAGTACCATCACGGATGATTTGGGCCATCTATGCTCTCTATGAGAAGGTAACTAGGAGGGTACAGTGTCAAGGAGGTATGTCTGAGGCCATTGCTAGCACCATCGGTGTTAAGCAAGGCTGCCCACTCTCTCCCACTCTATTTGGTCTCTACATCGACGAGATTGAGGACTAAATTCTCCGAGCTGGAGGAGAGTTTGCAGACCTCGCAGGCACACATGTCCACCTTTTATTATATGCCGATGACATTGTCTTGATTTCAGAGTCACCCCAGAGATTACAGCGCCACCTCAAGGCCCTAGATGAGTTTTGTACACAGAGAGGCTTGACAGTAAACCTTGGCAAGACCAAGGTCATGATCTTCCACACCTCCCCCATGGTGAGGAATGGCGAAGGATTCAAAGCTTGCAATGGACAGATTGATGTGGTCACTTCCTATGTCTATCTCGGAGTCACATTCACGAGCTTGCCTCGCCCCTTCAACATGAGACAAGCAGCCTCCGATAGACTCACACGCGGATATGCAACTTTAGCCATGTTAGAGCTGAGATGTCACCAGGCACACTTCCAGGAGCCCCGCAAGAAGGAGTGGCTATTTGACACACTAGTCAGACCAGCTATGATGTATGCTTCGACAGTTTGGGCCCTAGGCCTCACAGTCACCTAGTGGAGTGCGATCGAGAGGCAACAGGTACGTATGATCTCACAATTATTTCGCGGGAAACAGTCGGTACCACATGACATCATCAGGGCAGAGCTAGCTGCACCACCCATGGTGGTAGATGCACTATTCCAAACTATCTGCTTTATTCAGAGGATGAGAGAGCTCCCTACAGAAAGACTCACACACAGAGCTTTTGAGGCATCTATACAGAAATCAGAGTCAAGATATGAGAGAGCTTGGTACACTCAGGTTAGAGTCTAGTTTGATAGTCATGGACTTGATATGGACAGATTGCCGCCTTTTCAGTATGACCCTGACTCACCTCACATCCACCTCTCTCGTCGTGAGAGGAATGTTGTGCTCAGACACGATCTCTGGCAGCTCTACATTAGTCAGACATGGCACACACAACACATGGGATCGAGACTATCACACTACCGAGACGAGTTCTTAGACATACTAGCAGATAGTTTCATCCAGCGACCATGCTACATGGATACTTACATGCCTCATGACTCGAGGATAGCGATTGGCCAGTTGAGAGTCTCATCACACCGACTAGAGATTGAGATGGGCAGAGCCGCAGACATTCCCAGAGAGGAGCGGATATGCAGGGTGCATATAGACTATCATAGATATCGCACTCCATACACCCCCCCCCCCCCCCCCCCCCGAATTTTCATGGGTATCTCCACATGCATACTACGGAGATCTATATCAGCTTTACCAGTTTTTTTAGCACTTTTATCTTTTCTGATTGATAGAAGATACACCCATGTACATCGATTTGTCTCATAGGCCGACTTTGGCCTCATAATAGACGTAAAAACTCTCTCTCTCTCTCTCTCTCTCTCTCTCTCTCTCTCTCTCTCTCTCTCTCTCTCTCTCTCTCTCTCTCCTCTCTCTCTCTCTCTCTCTCTCTCTCTCTCTCTCTCTCTCTCTCTCTCTCTCTCTCTCTCTCTCTCTCTCTCTCTCTCTCTCTCTCTCTCTCTCTCAAAAAAAAAAAAAAAAAAAAAACCCCTAAGCGCTCTCACGCTGCTGTTCGTTGCCCGAAACCCTAAGCACTGCTGCCTTGCTCTCTGTTCGCTGCCCTAATCTGCCTGAACAGCTGCTGTTCTCTGCTGGGAACCCTAAGTACTGCCTTGCTCTCTGTTCGCTGCCCTAACTTGGTCGAACAGCTGCTGTTCACTGTCCGAAACCCTAACAAGGTGCTGCCCGAAACCCTAACAGGTTTTGAATTGCTCAATGGGAGCCGAACCCTAACAGGTCGCTGGTTTTGAATTGCTATGTGGAGCAATGGAAGCAGGGTTCACTGTCCGAAACCCTAACAGGGTGCTGTCCCTCTCTCTCTCGCGCTCAAAACCCTACGCGCTCTCATGCTGCTGTTCGTTGCCGGAAACCCTAAGCACTGATGCCTTGCTCTCTGTTCGCTGCCCTAACCTGCCTGAACAGCTGCTGTTCGCTGCCCGAAACCCTAAGTACTGCCTTGCTCTCTGTTTGCTGCCCTGACTTGGCCGAACTGCTGTTGTTCAATGTCCGAAACCCTAACAGGGTGGTGCCCGAAACCCTAACAGGTTTTGAATTGCTCAGTGGGAGCCACCCTGACAGGTCGCTGGTTTTGAATTGATGAGTGGAGCAATGGAAGCAGGGTGGGAGCCAGAAACCCTAACAGGTTTTGAATTGCTCAATGGGAGCCTAAACCCTAACAGGTCGCTGATTTTGAACTGCTGACTGGAGCAATGGAAGCAGGGTGTCTGTGCCCCGGACCAATAACTGTTGCCTACAATCATTAGCCACTCCCACCCTTGCTCCATCGCGCATCGGGCGCGCTCCCATCTTCATCGCAAGTCTTTGGGCTCAGCACCCTGAGCATTTTTCCATTTTTGAACGCCATGACCCCTACGGCTAAGAAAGACGATTTGACAAAAATGGAGGACAAACTGACCATAGCTATCAAAGAAAACCAGAAGATGGTGGACTCCACTATCACAACCATCATCAACTGCCTCTCAAAGCTCGAGAAAGAAGTAGAAACATATCATAAGGAGAGGGAAACATGGAAGAAAGAGAAAGAACAGTGGGAGAGGGAGAGAAAGAAAGAGAAAGAAAAATTGGCTAAGAAGAGGGCAAACATGAAAGAGGAATTGGAGCTCCTCAAAGCTTCAATGGTCTCCCTCACACCCGAAGAGGGAGAGATTAATATGAACAAGATAGAAGCTCTCAAAGAAGAACTCACCAAAGCTTTGACCGCGAGCATTGGAGCTCCTCAAAGCTTCAATGGTCTCCCTCACACCCGAAGAGGGAGAGATTAATATGAACAAGATAGAAGCTCTCAAAGAAGAACTCACCAAAGCTTTGACCGCCAAAACAAGTTAGAAGCTACCAAAGAAGGGTGGATCCACATAGTGAAGAAGAACATCAAAAAACAAGCCAAAGAGGAAGCACAAAAGGAAGAAGCCTTCATCGTGCACACCACCATTGAGAAAGAAAAGATGAGACATGCCGTCGTCTCAATGTACGCATCACGGGCCTTGTAGAAAAAGAAGGCTCTACCCCCGAGTCCGATGGGAAGACACTATGCAAGCTACTCGTCTACAAAGAGGAGTCCCTCCCATTCATCGAATCCTGGAGAACGAGACAAGACCCCACAAAGAAAAGAGCTCTCATTCTACACTTCCCTTCCAAAGATGTAAGATCTACTTTCCTACGCAAGAAGGTGATTTTGAGAGCACTTGATGGCCCCCCATCTACCTTGATGATGATCTCACACCCATCCAGGTAGCACACCGTCGTGCATGCATGCCGAGAGTACACCAAGCTCGCAAAGAAGGAAAGAAGGCTTCATACAGAGATGGTCGTGTCATCATTGATAGCAAGGCCATCCCATAGGGATTCGCGGCCTGTGAGACACTCGAGGAGATACACCTTGCAGTTTGGAACCGCAATGGAGATCTATGGACACATCCACAGAGGTTGGAAGAGGTGCGCAAAGGCAAAGACATCATTATGCTCACGGAGACACATGAGAGCCCGGACCAGAGCCTACCTAGAGTCCACGACTTCCAGTGGGAGTCCACATACAGAGTGTACACGTCAGCACACCACCAGAGGATCAGGAGGAGCAGCCATACTCTTTAGAGATGGACTTTAGAACTAGATACATATAGTCGCACGTCATTCACAGGCGAGATATCTTCGGATTCGACTCAAGCTCTCACAGAAGCAGATCATCTTCATAGCGTTATGCTACTTTGCTCCGTCTAACTTGCGGTTCGCTATCATAGATCGAGAGAACTCACCATACACTTGCTTGTTGGAAGAGATTTCAAAGTACTCTGCATTAAGGAAAGTCTTCCTTATGGGAGACTTCAATGCCACGACAAGCAATGATCAGTGTGAGATATTTGACCTAGAAGACCCACAGATACTACATACCATAGAGGATGAGTCTATAGCTCAAGCTTCAGCTGACTCTACACACACTCATTATGGCACCCACTTACTCCGACTAGGCTCTCGACATAATCTCGTTATCTATAACGGGATGGCTCAGTGGCCTACCTCAAGAGGATTGACATGCATACCACACTCAGTCACAAATGGCGGGGGAAGTACAGTAGATTATGTCATGGGATCCAGAGAGGCCATCCACCTACTTACCTCATTCACCATCCCACCCATACCCATTGGGGGCAATCACACATACCTCGCGCTCTCCCTCAAGGGAAACACCCCTATACGCACACCCGCAGCACGCATCCCACACACCACCATCCACTTCACACACAAACTAGCTCACATATATGTGGCTCAAGTCGAGAAGGGTCTTCTCTTTCTTCATCCTGACACTCCACTGTCCCTACTCACCTCACAGATAGTATGAGTCCTTCAAACATCAGCCATCAGCTCCTTCCCACACACCATCCATTCTGGTCACACACCTCCTTCTGAGACTATGCCACAACATCGTTGGTATGATGAAGAATGCAAAGATCTTTACCGCAGACTACGAGCTCCGCAAGCATTGGGAGAGATCACAAAGAGAGAGGCCAAGTGTCGGATGAAGACACTCACACGTCGAAAGAAGCGAGCCTTTGAGGACGCAAAGGACCTTGAGCTATATCGTCTCTTTATGAGTACAGACAGTGTTGCAACAGGGCGTACCCTACGAGAGCCACACCCGACCACACCTATTGGGGACCTACACACATGGCATGATTATGCTGAGAGATTAGGACGACTGCGACATGGACGTTCGACAGACCACACGAGATTGCAGAGCGAGCATCTCATATATGTAGCCCCCACTATAGCCCCATTGATTGCACATGTCTTCAACCGGCTATAGGGGAGCACGTCCCAGAGGAGTGGACTAGGCACACCATTGTGCCTATCCACAAATCAAGCGACACCCTGGACCCAGGGAACTACAGGACCATCATGATTGGCCACACCATGGGCAAACTATACGGTGCCATACTTGAGGCAGAGCTAAGCTCATATGCAGAGACTGCGGGGTTACGAGCACAAGACCATGCAGGTTTTCAAAGAGCTTTCTCTACTATTGATCACATCTTCATTTTGCGTTGCCTCATTGATGAGGCAAGGGTGCGGAAGAAGAGACTATATTGCTGCTTTGTGGACTTCTGCAAAGCTTTTGATACACTCCCACGAGAGAGGCTCTTCCAACACCTCCAAAGCTTGCGAGTACCATCAGGAATGATTTGGGCCATCTATGCACTCTATGAGAAGGTGACTAGGAGGGTACAATTTCCAGGAGGTATGTCTGGGCCATTGCTAGCACCATCGGTGTCAAGCAAGGCTGCCCACTCTCTCCTACTCTATTCGGTCTCTACATCGACGAGATTGAGGACTACATTCCCCGAGCTGGAGGAGAGGGTTAAGACCTCGCGGGTACACATGTCCACATTTTATTATATGCCGATGACATTGTCTTGATTTCAGAGTCACCAGAGGGATTACAGCACCACCTCGATGCCCTGGATGAGTTTTGTACACAGAGGGGCTTGACAGTATACCTTGGCAAGACCAAAGTCATGATCTTCCACACCTCCCCCATGGTGAGGAATGGAGAAGGATTCAAAGCTAGCGATGAACAGATTGAGGTGGTCACTTCTTATGTCTACCTCGAAGTCACATTCACAAGCTTGTCAGGCCCCTTCGGCATGAGACAGGAAGCCACCAATAGACTCGCACAAGGATATGCAACATTAGCCATGTTAGAGCGGAGATGTCACCAAGCACACTTCAAGGAGCCTCGCAGGAAGGAGTGGCTATTTGACACACTAGTCTGACCAGCTATGATGTATGTTGTGACAGTTTGGGCCCCAGGCCTCATAGCCACCGAGTGGAGTGCCATCGAGAGGCCACACGTACGTACGATCTGGCGATTATTTTGTGGGAGACAGTTGGTACCACATGACATCATTAGGGAAGAGCTAGTTGCACCACCCATGGTAGTGGATCCACTATTCGAGACTATCTGCTTTATTCAAAGGATGAGGGAGCTCCCTATAGACACTCACACACAGAGCTTTTGAGGCATCTATACAGATATCAGAGTCAGGATATGAGAGAGCTTGGTACACTCGGGTTAGAGTCTGGTTTGATAGTCATGGACTTGATATAGACAGATTGCCACCTTTTCAGTATGACCCTGACGCACCTCACATCCACCTCTCTGGTCGTGAGAGGAATATTGTGCTCAGACAAGATCTTTGGATATACATATGGTTTCGTCCAAGGACCACGCTACATGGCTACTTACATGCCTCATAGCTCGAGGGTAGCGATTGGCGAGTTGAGAGTCTCATCACACCGACTAGAGATTGAGATGGGCAGAGCCGCAGACATTCCCAGAGGACCGGATATGCAGGGTATGCAGAGTAGAGATGGAGGATGAGGAGCACTTTGTATGCAGATGTAGCGCATATGATGGCATCAGAGGAAGATACGAGACTCTGTTTAAAGGGCAGCCCACCCTCAGAGAGATCATGGACTCTAGAGGCGAGTGAAAAATCGGGCGATTCTTACTAGAGATACAGAATCATAGAGATTCCCTACTCCTGCCTACTATAGCAGCCCATACAAGAGGGAGACAAAGTCACCTCAGTGACTTCTTTATTCCACAACGTGATGCAGCCCTCCCCCCCTCAGCCCACACATCGAGAGGGGTGACTCTTCAACAAGCTCAGACTTCTCGAGCTAGGAGACGACCCCATGCTATAGGATATCGGACTCCGAGACTTCACCGACACCAGATTGCGGAGATCTAGGCTCATGACCATTGCGCCATGGAGGAGAGACGATCCCAAATGATGGCTGATGTTGTTGCAGCCATGAGGGTGGCCATGACTCCACCTCCACCTATGTATCACATCTTACACCCGCCCACTAGCACCGGATGGAGCTAGTTAGTTGTTTCAGATCCATTCTCATGCTTGTTGTACTACCCTTTTGCATATAGACTATCATAGATATCACACTCCATACACTCCCCCACTTTCATGGGTATCTCCACATGCATACTACGGAGATCTATATCAGCTATACCAGTTTTTTTTTCAGCACTTTTATCTTTTCTGATTGACTGAAGATATACCCATGTACATCGATTTGTCTCATAGGCCGAGTTTGGCCTCCTAATAGACGTAAAAACTCTCTCTCTCTCTCTCTCTCTCTCTCTCTCTCTCTCTCTCTCTCTCTCTCTCTCTCTCTCTCTCTCTCTCTCTCTCTCTCTCTCTCTCTCTCTCTCTCTCTCTCTCTCTCTCTCTCTCTCTCTCTCTCTCTCTCTCTCTCTCTCTCTCTCTCTCTCTCTCTCTCTCTCTCTCCCCCCCCCCCCTCTCTCTCTCTCTCTCTCTCTCTCTCTCTCTCTCTCTCTCTCTCTCTCTCTCTCTCTCTCTCTCTCTCTCTCTCTCTCTCTCTCTCCTAGTAGAGCTCCAACACCGTCGCGCATCACTCCTCCAGCAGCAGATGGAGATACACCTGACCCCCCCCCCCCCCCCCCTCAGACTTATATTACAGATTTTTTCAGACCCACATACACTCGAGGGCCAAGCTCGATGCGGGGTGTCACATTACACAGAGCAGAGGAGCTTAGACGACAGCGTCGACGACCGAGACCCCTTGTCCGGAGAGCTCGTCCACATCAGAGAGAGATTCAGGCGATTCACGCACGCCATGACATGGAGATACAGAGACGTCAGCAGTGCACCCCTATCGATTTGGACGTCCAGAGCATTTTGAGGATCGCCATGATGCCTTACCCACCGATGCATTATATCCTACACCCACTCCAGGCATTTAGGGGGTTGTGATACCATCGAGCCTCCCCTCCCTATGCATATCATATTTGTATCTCACCCATTGAGCATATAGAGTGCATACCCATAGCACCCCACACCCTTGATGCGAGCTACTATCCCTCCTTTTATACCCGTTCGCAGTACTCACACTTTATTTTCGTTTTGGATCACAGTGGATTGGATCATATTGATGTATATGTTTTGTCTCATAGGCCGATTTTGGCCTCTAATAGACGTTAAAAAGTCTTTCTTTCTTTCTCTCTCTCTCTCTCTCTCTCTCTCTCTCTCTCTCTCTCTCTCTCTCTCTCTCTCTCTCTCTCTCTCTCTCTCTCTCTCTCTCTCTCTCTCTCTCTCTCTCTCTCTCTCTCTCTCTCTCTCTCTCTCTCTCTCTCTCTCTCTCTCTCTCTCTCTCTCTGTGAAAGTAAACCTTGGCAAGACCAAGGTCATGATCTTCCACACCTCCCACACGGTGAGGAATGGAGCAGGATTCACAGTTGGCAGTGGACAGATTGAGGTGGTCACTTGCTATGTCTACCTCGAAGTCACATTCACGAGCTCGCCTAGCCCCTTCTCTCTCTCTCTCTCTCTCTCTCTCTCTCTCTCTCTCTCTCTCTCTCTCTCTCTCTCTCTCTCTCTCTCTCTCTCTCTCTCTCTCTCTCTCTCTCTCTCTCTCTCTCTCTCTCTCTCTCTCTCTCTCTCTGTGTGAAAGTAAACCTTGGCAAGACCAAGGTCATGATCTTCCACACCTCCCACACGGTGAGGAATGGAGCAGGATTCACAGTTGGCAGTGGACAGATTGAGGTGGTCACTTGCTATGTCTACCTCGAAGTCACATTCACGAGCTCGCCTAGCCCCTTCAGCATGAGAAAGGCAGCCACCGATAAACTCACACGTGGATATGCAGCCTTAGCCATGTTAGAGTGGAGATGTCACCAGGCACACTTCCAGGAGTCCCGCACAAAGGGATGGCTATTTGACACACTAGTGAGACCAGCTATGATGTATGCTTCGACAGTTTGGGCACCAGGTCTCACACTCACCCAATGGAGTGCGATCGAGAGGCCACAAGTACGTATGATTTCGCGACTATTTCGCGGGAAACAGTCAGTGCCACATGACATTATCAGGGAAGAGCTAGCTGCACCACCCATGGTAGTAGATGCACTATTCCAGACTATCTCCTTTATTCAGAGGGTGAGGGAGCTCCCTATAGAAAGACTCACACACAGAGCTTTTGAGGCATCTATACAGATATCAGAGTCTGGATATGAGAGAGCTTGGTACACTCAGGTTAGAGCGTGGTTTGATAGTCATGGACTTGATATGGATAAATTGCCGCCTTTTCAGTATGACCCAGACTCACCTCACATCCACCTCTCACGTCATGAGAGGAATCTTGTGCTCAGACAGGACCTTTGGAAGCTCTACATTAGTCAGACATGGCATACACCACACATGGGATCGAGACTATCTCACTATCGAGACAAGTTCTTGGACATACTAGCATATGGTTTCATCCAGCGACCACGCTACATGGATACCTACATGCCTCATAGCTCGAGGGTAGCTATTGGCTAGTTGAGGGTCTCATCACACCGACTAGAGATTGAGATAGGCAGAGCCACTGACATTCCTAGAGAGGAGCGGTTATGCAAGATATGCAGAGTAGAGATGGAGGAGGAGGAGCACTTTGTTTGCAGATGTAGCGCATATGATGACATTAGAGACAGATACGAGACACTGTTTACAGGGCAGCCCACCCTTCGAGAGATCATGGGCTCTAGAGATCAACGACAGCTCGGGCGATTCTTACTAGAGATTCAGAGTCACAGAGATTCTCTCCTCCAGCCTACTGCAGCTGCCCAGACACGAGGGAGACAGAGTCAGCTCACTGACTTCTTCATTGCACGACGTGCAGCAGCCCTCCCCCCCTTAGCTCACACATCGAGAGGGGTGACTCTTCAGCAGGCTCAGACCTCCCGAGCTAAGAGACGACCCCGTGCTATAGGATATCGGGCCCTCAGACTTCACAGACACCAGATTGCAGACATTCAGGCTTGTGACCATCGCGCCATGGAGGAGAGACGATCCCAGGTGATGGCAGATCCCGCTGCAGCCATCCGGGCAGCCTTGACTCCACCTCCACCCATGTACCACATCTTACACCCGCCCACTAGTACAGGATGGAGCTAGTTAGTCGTTCAGATGCATTGTCATGCTTGTACTACCCTTTTGCATATAGGCTATAGATATAGCACTCCATTCACCACCCCCCCCCCCTTCCCACTTTCATGGGTATCTCTACATGCATACTACACAGATCTATATCAGCCTTGCGAGCTTTTTTTCCAGCACTTTTATCTTTTTGCGATTGACAGAAGATACACCCATGTACATTGATTTGTCTCATAGGCCAAGTTTGGCCTCCTAATAGACGTGAAAACACTTTTTCTTTCTTTCTTTCTTTCTCTCTCTCTCTCTTTCTTTCTCTCTCTCTCTCTCTCTCTCTCTCTCTCTCTCTCTCTCTCTCTCTCTCTCCCTCCCTCCCCCCCCCCCCCCCCCCCCCCCCCCTCCCTCCCTCCCTCCCTCCCTCCCTCCCTCCCTCCCTCCCTCCCTCCCTCCCTCCCTCCCTCCCTCCCTCCCTCCCTCCCTCCCTCCCTCCCTCCCTCCCTCCCTCCCTCCCTCCTCCTCTCTCTCTCTCTCTCTCTCTCTCTCTCTCTCTCTCTCTCTCTATATATATATATATATATATATATATATATATATATATATATATATATATATATATATATATATATATATATATATATATATATATATATATATATATATATATATATATATATAGATAGATAGATATAGATATATCAAGAGATGAAGAAAGCAACAAAAAGAACAAAAGCTCTTGAGGATCAAATCAAACAACTCAAAAAATATAGGGATGAGTCGAATGTTGAAACACACAGTCTTCAAGAAGAAATCATCCACTTGAAGATCTGCAAGGAAGAGGGAGAAATTACCAAAATAGATGATCAGAAAGAAGAAGTAAAGAACGAATGGAGGACAAACGTCCGAGAGAAAGTCAAATCAGAGGTGGAATCAACCCAGAACAGTTGGGTTGAAGTGGTATGCAAAAACATTAGAAAAGAGGTAAAGGAAGAGGCAATAAGAGACGAATACATCATGATGCAAGGCACACTTGAAGAGGAGAGACTCAAACAGGTCTGTAGACATGTAAGGATCACATGCCTCTCTGAAGGAACATTTGCTGAAGCTGATGAGTCACAGATATATCATCAGCTAGGATATAACGATATGCCATTCACCCATGCATGGAGAGCTCGAACAGATCACACAAAACCTCGAGCTCTTATATTACACATGAGTTCGGCAAAGGAGAGAATTGCTTTCTTAAAGAAGCAACCCATACTAAGAAGACTTCTAAGTGAATATTTATTCATGGATGAGGAGCTCACAAAAATACAGATAGGGCACAGAAGGGCATGTATGCCTGAGATCTTACAGGCCAAGAGATGTGCAAGGCTTTTTACCATGATGGTAAAGTCTTTATGGAAGGACTCCCTATCAAATAGGGCTATGCGGCCTATGAGGCAACATCACACCAAGAGTCACCACTCAGGGACCAATTGGACACGGCGAGACTGACTGGAGGAGAGCCTAGATACGCATGAATTTGCTTTTATCAGAGCCGCCCACGAGAGCCCAAAAAGAAACCTCCCCCACATTGCAAGTTTTCATTGGGAATTAGCATTCATGGCCACAGCCAGACAGAGTGCGGCACGAGGTCGAGGGGTGTTACCATCATATTTAGACACGAGATACACAATAGGGTCCACATCATAGGTAGAAACGAAGAGGCACGATAAATGTGGGGTTGCATGGAGATAGCACCGGAGAGCTGGGCCTAATTGCCATATGCTACTTCCCACCAAGAGGATCCAGATACGCGGGACATGACAATGGGGGACAGGCTCAAGATAGAGATTCACCATACAAAGCACTTTTGGATGAGATACTACATTCCAACACCTTAGGTGAAGTCTTCCTCATGGGAGACTTCAATGGCCACACCAAGTCACGTCAATGCGAGTCATATGCTATGAAGCATCCACAAATCATGACGAGAAGAGATCCACACGAGACGAGGACAAGCAAAGTATCGGCAAATATCAGTCAGGACACCACCGGGTACGGCACCAGGCACACATTTACTTGAGCTAGGAAGCCGGCATCATCTCCTTATATATAATGGGATGCACCGTTGGCGAGGCTCGGGTGGACTTACTTGCTTCCCTCACAGGGGGAGAGAGCACGATCAACTACATTTTGGGTACCATTTATGAAGCTTCGTTTATTCTCTCACTTAGTATTGGACGACATCCACTCGGTGCTGACCATACATGTATCACGTTCACACTTTCATCTCCTATTCCAATAGACTCTCCCACACTCATTGATCCACACACGAGGATACACTTCACACATGAGCTCTCACATGTTTATGCACACCACTCACACACCTACTCTCCCTTGACTCTAGCAATGCTCATTGCCCACCTCTTCAATCGAGCAGGGTTTCCTAACTCATGGACTAACCACACCATTGTGCCCATTCATAAGTCAGGTAATGTTACGGATCGAGCCACATACCGTATGATCATGATTGGTCCCATACTGGCCGAGTTATATAGGGAAGTGCTAGAGACATAGTGGAGCACTCTCGTCGAGAGGAAGGGTATCACCAACCAAAGCCCCAAGACAGGCAAGATTAAGACAAGATTACTCTACCATTGACCACATCTTCACTCTAAAATGCTTGATCGACTAGGCACGAGTGAGGAAGAGGAGATTATATTGCTGCTTTATAGACTTCCACAAAGCCTTCGACACAGTTCCCAAGGAGCATCTCCTCAAACGTCTACACGATATCGAGGCCCAAAGGAGATTATATGGGGGATCTACACCTTATATGAGAGAGTATCAAGTAGAGTCAGATGCCCAGACACTCTCCGATTCACTTGCTAGCACCATCGGGGTGAAGGAAGGGTGCCCCCTCTCACCCACCTCCTTTGGTTTATACATTGACGAGTGGACTTCATGCGATAGCAAGGAGGGGAGGGCATTGAGGTACAAGGGACCACTATCCACATCCTTTTATATGCTGATGATATTGTGCTTCTTTCAGAGTCTTCAAAGGGTCTACAGAGATGGCTTAGATAATTTTTGTACACATAGGGTTATCAGTGAACCTTGGTAAAACCAAGGTTCCGATCTTCCATACATCAGCAAAGGTGAGGGGACACATTTCTTTCACAACAGCACACGGACCCATCGAGGTAGTCGGATCATATGTCTACTTGGGAGCGACATTCGCATAAGCCTCTCGGATTTTCTCCATGTCTAAGGCACCCCATAATTGCATCACACGAGGATACACAAAGCTAGCTTTGATGGAGAGACAGTGTCACCACGCATATTTTCATGAGCCTCACACAAAGAGGTGGTTCTTCGACACTTTGGTTACCCCACCAATCATGTATGCATAATTCAAAAAGAGAGATTTAAATCACAATTAAAAATCGTGTTTTAAACGTTTTAATCATTAGGTATAAAAATAAAAATCGTGAATTTTTATTTTTTGGGAATTTTTGTGATTTGTTTTTTGTATATACACACAAAAACATCTTAGTATTTACATATATATCATATAGTTTATATATAAAGCATGTAACATAGATAAAATGCTTGATAATATCTCATAATATAGCAAAATTTAAAAAGCAAAAAAATAAAAATCGTGAATAAATCGTTTAAGTCGTTTTGAGATTTTAAAGATTTTTATTTTATGAAAAAATCGTAATCTTTTTGAACTATGCATGTATGAAGCAACTTTATGGGGACTCGGAACAGCCACATCATCATGGACAGCATTGGAGATGCCGCAAATTTTCATGATTGCTAGGCTCATCTGCAACAAATCTTAGGTACCCCATGATAGCATCAAAGCAAAGCTTGTTGCACCACCGACGCTAGTAGAGGCACTCTTCCAAACAATATGCCTATTACAGAGGATCCAGAACATGGATAGAGCCATCTCAAGTTTTCTCCATGTCTCATGTCCCATGATCGCATCACACGAGGATATCCAACGCTAGCTTTGATGGAGAGAGAGAGAGAGAGTGTGTCACCAGGCATATTTTCAGGAGCCCCTCATGAAAGGGTGGCTCTTCGACACTTTGGTTACCCCATCACTCATGTATGGAGCAGCTATATGCGGACCGGGATTAGCCGCATGATCATGGACATCATTGGAGAGGTCGCAGATTCTCATAATTGTCAAACTCATCCGTAGCAAACCTTCGGTTCACCATGATATCATCAGGGCATAGCTTGTTGCACCACCGATGCGAGTAGAGGCACTCTTCCAAACACTATGCCTACTACACAGGATCTAGACAATGGACACAGAGTGCATCACTTACAGAGCTTTCAAGGAATCATGCGACATGGCACGAGCAAGAGACACCTCATCATGGTACGCACAGACACGGGATTGGCATACCCTCCATGGTTTTGACATAGATAGCCTACCACCGGTAGAGTATGACTTCCAAACCCCCACCTATTCACTCTCCCACCAAGAGAGAAATAGGATCGTTCATCAAGACATATGGCATACATACATACAGAGGACATGGATGAGCCCGAGGGGGACATTGACACCGAAAATGCTTCACTACCGTGGGCATTTTCTATGGATCTCAGACAAGGGCTCCATTGAGACTCCAGGCAATATGTAGACATACCTACCACACCACCTTTGAGTCATCATTGTTCAGCTTCGATTCATCACATCAGCTCGAGATCGGGAGGGGATGGGCTAGAGGAGTTCCTCGAGAGGAGAAGTGGTGGTCAATATGCCATACACAGATAAAGTGTGAGGAGCACTTGGTTATCAGATGCCTAGCATACTCGGACCTACAAGCAAAGTTCCAAATAGTGCTAGAGATAGAGATGAGCACTCTTGCCGAGAAGAAGGGTGTCAACGCCCCAAGACACGCAAGATTCAGACAAGATTACTCTACCATTGACCACATCTTCACTTTGAGATGCTTAATCTACCACGCACGAGTGAGGAAGAGATTATACTCCGGCTTTGTGGACTTTTGCAAAGCCTTCGGCACAGTTCCCAAGGAGCGGCTCTTCAAAAGTCTACACGATCTACGCCTTATATGAGAGAGTATCAAGTAGAGTCAGATGCCCGTGCGGTCTATCCAATTCACTTGCTAGGACCATCAAGGTGAAGCAAGGGTGCCTCCTCTCACCCAAGCTCTTTGGCTTATACATTGACGAGATAGTGGACTTCATATGACAATAGAGAGGGGAAGGCATTGAGGTACACGGGACCACTATCCACATCCTTTTATATGCTGATAATATTGTGCTTGTTTCAGAGTCTGCAGAGGATCTACAGAGACACATACACGGCCTAGATGATTTTGTACACATAGAGGGTTATCAGTGAACATTGATAAAACCAAGGTTCCGATCTTCCATACATCACCACAGGGGAGAGGACATTCTTTCACAACAATAGGCAGACCCATCAAGGTAGTTGGATCATATGTCTTCGTGGGAGTGACATTTGCAGAAGCCTTCGGGTTTTCTCCAAGTCTGAGGCAACCCGTGATTGCATCACAAGAGGATACACAAAGCTAGCAAGGGGTGGCTCTTCGACACTTTGGTTACCCCACCACTCATGTATGGTGCAGCTATATGGGGACCGGGATCAGCTCCATCATCATGGACAGCATTGGAGAGGCCTCAATTTTCATGATTGCTAGACTCATCTATAGCAAATCTTAGCTACCCCATGATATCATTAGAGCAAAGCTTGTTGCACCACCGATGCTAGTTGAGGCACTCTTCCAGACAATATGCCTATTACACATGATCAAGAGCATGGACACAGAGCGCATCACTTACAAAGCTTTCCAAGCATCATGCGACATGGTACGAACACGAGACACCTCCTCATGGTACACACAAACACGGGATTGGCTAGCCCTACATGGTTTTGACATAGACACACTATCACCAATACAGTACGACTCCCAAACCCCCACCTATTCGCTCTCCAACCAAGAGAGAAATAGAATCATTCATCCGGAGATATGGCATACATACATACAGAAGACATGGATCAGCATGAAGGGGACATTGACACCGAAAATGCTTCACTACTGTGAGCGTTTCCTATGGATCTCCGACCAGGGCTCCGTTGAGACTCCCCTTTACATGCAAACATACCTACCACACCACCTTCGAGTCACCATTGGACAGCTTCAAGTTTCATCACATCGGCTCAAGATCAAGAGGGGGCAAGCTAGAGGATACCCTCGAGAGGAGAGGTGGTGCCCAATATGCCAGACAAAGATAGAGAGTGAGGAGCACTTGGTTATCATATGCTCAGCATACTCGGACATAGGAGCACAGTTCCAGAAAGAGGGGTCACTCCAATTGTGCATGACGCACTATGCTATTTTGCCCATTTTGGCTCCCGATTCTCTATCATGGTTCAAGAGGGCGGGCTCACCTTATACCTGCTTATCATAGGAGATCACAGAGTACTCTATTCTAGGGGAAGTCTTCCTCATGGGAGACTTCAATGCCAGGACAGGCAGTGATCAGTGCAAAGCTTTTGACCCAGGGCACCCACTCATACTACCCACTATACAGGAGGGATCTTCAGCACGAGTTTCAGTTGATTCTATACACACTCTATGGTACCCACATGCTCATACTTGGATCCAGACATCATCTCGTTAGTTATAATGGGATGAGATAGTGGCCTACATCGGGGGGATTGACATGCATGTTGCACTTAGTTACAAATGGAGCATCCCACCTATACCCATTGGAGCAGATCACACATATCTCGCACTTAGTTACTTTGTTTCTTTAACCATCCCACCTATACCCATTGGAGCAGATCACACATATCTCGCACTATCCCTCAAGGGGGCCACTCTCTCACACACACATACACACATGCCCCTAGGCCGTGACACGTCCCCCATGCACCGCCATCGACTTCACACACGAGCTTGCTCGCAAATACTAAGCCCAAATCAAGAAAGATCTTTTGCTTCATCCTGACACCCCACTACCTATACTCACCTCACACATAGCATCCATCTTTCAAACATCCATCATCAATTCATTCCCGCACACCACCTGTATTGGTCACACACCTCCCCTTGGGACCATGCGACAAAATCCCTGGTATGATGTGGAGTCTCTATCATCAACTACAAGCTCAAAGAGCACTAGAGATCACAGAAGTCGAGGCTAGAAGACATATGAAGACCTTCACATGCTGAAAGAGACAGGTCTTCGAGGCATAGGAGCTTGAGCTATATGATCTACTTATGAGCAAGGATTGCATTATTGCATGGCGCACTCTGCGAGAGCCACAATCGACCACACCTATTGGAGATTCGCATCTATTTGCTTTCCCACCAAGAGAGGAATAGGATCATTCATCAGGAGATATGGCATGCATACATATAGAGGACATGGATCAGCCGAAGGGATACATTGCCATAGAAAATGCTCCACTACCGTGAGCATTTTCTACAGATCTGAGACTAGGGATTCATTGAGACTCCGCGCTACATGCAGACATACCTACCACACCACCTCCAAGTTGTCATTGGGAAGCTTTGAGTTTCATCACATCAGCTCGAGATCGAGAGGGGCCGCGCCAAAGGAGTCTCTCGAGGGGGGAGGTGGCACCCCATATGCCATACATAGATAGAGAGTGACGAGCACTTGGTTACCAGATGCCTTGCATACTCAAAACTACGAACAGAGTTCAAAATACAAGAGTCACTCTAGATGTGCATGGTCACAAGAGACCAGAGGGGGATGGGACGCTCCCTAACACAACATATGAGAGACGAGAGCAGATGCTACATCCCACACATTAGACACGGGTGAGTACACAACAGACTATTACTCAGTTCTTTCAACGAGTTGGGCCGCATCAAACAGACCCACTTCCCAAAGGCATAGGGCTCACACTACAGCAAGAAGCATCACACAAAGTGCCACGCCAACAATGTATGATTAGGTACGGACGACCACGACTACACAAGGAGGATATCTCACGCATCAAGATAGCCCACGACCACATGATGGAGCAAAGGTGCACCACCACCACTTGGACAGCCTTCTTTCAAGAGGTACTTAGACCGCCGCCAATGTACCACATACTCGACCCACCACCCATCATCAAAAGTTAAGGTAGACACATTTCACTCCCACATGGGTCCCCCCTATATTAGGTGACCATTATCTGCAAAGTCAAAGACACACTCTCCCCATGCACCACTACATTTACCCCTACTACCCCTTTATTATCAGGTACACCATCCTTTTGTTGTTTTCAACCTATATAGTTTTGTGTGCCAAGTATTTCTTCCTTTATGAATTCTACATACAAATGAACACAGTTGTACGTGGTTTTGTCTCATGGGCCAAGTTTGGCCTTTGGAAGACGTTAATATAATTTTATTTCTTTCTCTCTCTAAGAGCTCACTCTAACAGCATGAGATCTTGAGGATCCGATCACTCCACGAGAAGGAGATGGAGAGGAGACATGTGTCCACATTGGGGGACATTATCTTACACAAGATACTTCACCGGATCCATTCATTGCCCACCTCTTCAACGATGCATTAGTTGAGGGGTTTTCAATCTCATGGACATAACACATACCTATCCACAAATCTGGTGACCCTATGGACCCTAACACTCATCAGACTATCATGATTGGCACTATACTTGCCAAACTTTATGGGGCGATCTTAGAGGAGGAGTTGAGTACTCTAGCTCAGGAGGGTTTTCGAGCTCCATAGCAAGCAGGCTTCAGACACGCCTTCTCCACCATTGACCATACTTTCACCTTGATATGTTTGATCGGCCAGGCACGAGTGAGGAAGAAGAGACTACACTGCTGCTTTGCGGATTTTCGGAAAGCATTTGATACATACAATACTTAGAGAGCCGTTGTTCAGACGTCTACTTGATCTTGGGGACATCGATGAGTTACTATGGGGGATATATGCCCCATATGAGAGGGCATCAAGTAGAATTAGATGTCCAGAACGGTTATTTGACTCCCTTGTTAGCACCATTGGTGTGAAACAAGGTTGTCCACTCTCCCTGACTCTCTTCGAGATCGATATTGATGAGATTGTAAATTTCATTCAGCAACAAGGTGGCACCGAGGTGGAGTTGGGAAGTGCTACGGTACATGTCCTATATGTTTATGATATTGGGTTGATCTCCGAGTCATCGCACCGATTTTAGAGCCATTTACACGTCCTAGCAAATTTTTGCCCACAAAGTGGACCCTCAATTGACCTTGGGAAAATAAATGTTCTTATTTTTCACAAATCTGCACAGATATGGAGACAGGGTTACTTTACAGCAGCGGGGGGTTCCATTGAGGGCACTGACTCGTATATTTATCTTGGGGTGACTTTCACGGCCGAATCAAGAGCTTTCTCGATGGATCAAGCAGCTGAGGATTGACTCACATGTGGATATGCAACATTTATGAAGAGGTGGCTATTTGTTGCCATAGTCACACCCTCATTGATGTATGGATCATCGATTTGGGGACCAGGGTCAGCAGATTCAATATGGACTTTAATAAAGCAGCCACAAACACTCATGATTTCCAGGCTCATTCGCAGTAAGCATTCAGTACCACATGACATATTAGAACAGAGCTTGCAGCAACCCCAATGCTTGTTGAGGCACTATTCCAGACAATATGTATGTTGCATAGGCTTCAAAATATGGATAAGGGCTGCATTGCATACAGGGCTTTTCGGGCTTCACAAGATTTTGCCCTTGCAGGGGATTCTTCATCTTGGTATGCTCAGACTCAAGATTGGATGACACGACATGGATTTGATAAAGATCGACTCCCACCCATACAGTACAATACACATGCTCCCACCTATTCACTCTCTTGACAGAAGAGGAATAGGATTATAAAGAGATATGGCGCACATATATACAAAGGACCTAAGCCTTCTTTGGAGAGTCACTACCAGCAAAAAAGCTCCATTATCGTTAGCTTTTTCTACAAATTTCAGACCAAGGATTCACAAATGTTCCACAATACATGTTGGTCTATATGCCACATCATATACAAGGTGTCATTTGGGCAACTTAGGGTGTCGTCACATCAGCTGGAGATTGAGAGAGGCCGAGTTAGAGGGATACCTAGAAATCTAGTGTTTGAAGCAGTGCTAAATAGATGGATTCTCCAATTGAGCTTCTTGAATGAAACTGCCACACCACCTGAGCCTCACCGACGTAGGTGCTTCTAAAGAAAGACTTCCAAATGAGGCCTTCCACTCAAGACAATCCTCAGGGCTGTGGAGTGTCTCCAATAAAATAAATCATATCTTATTCGTCAGTAATATGCTCCATACTCTTCGATCCATAAAGATATATTGCAGTTCCAGACAGCAACTTCAATGGTCCCATGGGCATTGCACCATCAATCTATGGGACACCATCAATAGTCGAGAGAGAGAGAGAGAGAGAGAGAGAAAGAAAGAAAGAAAGAAAGTCATATTAACGTCTTCTGGAGGCCAAACTTGGCCTATGAGACAAAAACCATGTACAAGTGTAGTAACCCTGTGTAGAGGATGAAATGAAATAAAAAGTATATCGCGACACCAAGATATACAAGGCTGGAAAAGGCTGGGGAGACGTGGCTCTGACTCTGCAGATAGTGGCCACCTAATACATGGGGGGCATGTGAGTAAAAGTGTGAGTAGAAACACCCTAGCTACTGGTGAATGGGTGGAGGTGGGTGTAGTATGTGGTACATCGGGGGTGGTCTCAGTGCCTCCTGAAGGAAGACAACCCATGGGGTGGTGGTGCGCCTATGCTCCATCATGTGGTCATAGGCTGTCCTGAGACAGACACACACACACACACACACACACAGAGAAAGAGAGAGAGAGAGAGAGAGAGAGAGAGAGAGAGAGAGAGAGAAAACAAGACTATATTAATGTCTACAAAGAGTCAAATTGGCCCATGCAACAAAATGATATGTGTACTTAAAAGTCCAATGATATCAACCTGTACCTACACCCATATAAAGAAAAAAGAGAGTCGCATAAAAGAAATGCTTGTGTAACAGTGCCACAAAGGCTCACAGGGCAGAATAATTACAGGATAGAAAAGTGAGCAATTATATGCTATAAGACCACAATCATGATAATATGATTGGGGGGCGGGGGGGGGGGGGGGGGGGGGGGGGGGGGGGGGGGGGGGGGGGGGGGGGGGGGGGGGGGGGGGGGGGGGGGGGGGGGGGGGGGGGGGGGGGGGGGGGGGGGGGGGGGGGGGGGGGGGGGGGGGGGGGGGGGGGGGGGGGGGGGGGGGGGGGGGGGGGGGGGGGGGGGGGGGGGGGGGGGGGGGGGGGGGGGGGGGGGGGGGGGGGGGGGGGGGGGGGGGGGGGGGGGGGGGGGGGGGGGGGGGGGGGGGGGGGGGGGGGGGGGGGGGGGGGGGGGGGGGGGG